>CM071929.1:16694690-17259345 GCA_016081115.2 Rehmannia glutinosa
TAGCTGCATATTCTGCTGCTCTTCAAGGGACTGTGAAATTGGGATTAAGACAAGGTTTAGCCAAAGGTTTGGCCATCGGTAGTAATGGTGTGGTATTTGCAATTTGGTCCTTTATGTCTTATTACGGTAGTAGATTGGTTATGTACCATGGCGCTCAAGGAGGCACCGTTTTTGCCGTTGGGGCTGCAATTGCTATCGGTGGATTGTAAGGATTTTCATTTTCTCTGTTTATCAATAATTTAGGGATAATTACAAAACAACACCTGAGGTTCGGACTAATTACAAAAAAAAACAGAAATGTTTCAAAATTACAAAAAAAAACCTCATGTTTGATTATGTTTTAAATTTGAGGGGTGAGGGGGCTGTAATATTTTTATAAATATGAGGAAGTTTTGAAATGTATTTTTATTTATGAAGGGGGAAAATGTAAAACGAAATCAAAACTCAAGGGGCTTTTTGTAATTTTTTCAAAAACCTCTGGAGTGTTTTGTAATTAGCCCGAACCTCAATGGTCGTTTTTGTAATTATTCCTATATAAATTGTGAGTAATCCTATGTTTTTAGTTTTCCGACCTATTATTTAGTTGAATGTTTTCTTGGTTGAACAGATCATTAGGTTCGGGTTTGTCGAACCTAAAGTACTTTTCCGAAGCGAGTGCAGCTGGGGAACGAATAAAAGAAGTCATCGAAAGAGTTCCGAAAATCGATTCGGACAGTGTGGAAGGACAAATACTACAAAATGTGTCTGGAGAAGTTGAATTTAAACACATTGAATTTGCCTACCCTTCGAGGCCCGAAAGCATAATTTTCGAAGACTTTAATCTGAAAGTCCCAGCTGGAAAGACGGTAGCATTGGTTGGAGGAAGTGGATCCGGAAAATCAACGGTGATCGCTCTATTGCAGCGATTTTATGATCCACTTGGTGGTGAAATTCTACTTGATGGAGTGGCTATTGACAAGTTGCAACTCAAGTGGCTAAGGTCACAAATGGGATTGGTTAGTCAGGAGCCAGCCCTTTTTGCTACCTCAATTAAGGAGAACATATTGTTCGGCAAAGAAGATGCGTCGATCGAAGAAGTTATAGAGGCTGCTAAAGCCTCTAATGCTCATAACTTCATCAGTCAGTTGCCTCAAGGTTATGACACTCAGGTAAATTATTGTAGCTTGCCTTTTGCTTATTTATGGGATAATTACAAAAGACCCCCTGAGGTTTGGTCTAATTACAAAAAACCCATAGATGTTTCAAAATTACAAAAGTTCCCACCAGGTTTGATTTTGTCTTAAATTTAAGGGGGTAATATGTTTTTGTTTATGAAAGGGGAAAATGTGAAACGGAATTAAACTTCAAGGCGTTTTTTTGCAATTTTCAAAAAATCTCTGCATTTTTTTGTAATTAGACCAAACCTCAAGGGTGTTTTTGTAATTATCCCTTATTAATTTCACTAAGTACAAAAAGTAAAAATTGTAGACTTATGTTTGCACTGTTTCAAGAATTTCATGGTGGGCTTATCATGTTTTTACCTTTGTGATAATGCCCCTACTGTAAGTTACTTTTTGTTATCAGTACTTTTGCACTCATAAGATATTTGACTGTTTGAAGGAATCATGTTGACCTACTGTCCCTTAATTTTTTTTTTTTATAACCGAGATTCCAGTTCCCACATGACTAGTTGGGGAAACAACCCTGGCTCCCAGGTCCCTTAAATGTTGATGCTATATGCTTGCATCTTATCAAAGTGGAAAAGCATAAGCATAATTATATTACTTATCCTGTTTTTGAGCAGTATAAGGATGACCTTTCTCTATCTTTAATATTTTTAAAATGGAATCAAAATTCAACTCTTATTGTCTACTTTCAGAATATAGAATTCAATGTAGAATTTATTAATGTGGAGACCACTTATAAAATCTAATCTATGAGCATGATATGATATGGACATACACAACTTTCAATATATTTCCTATATAATTCTCCAAATAATTATTTCTTCATTTGATTCTTTAATTTGGAATTTTGGTTTGGTAACCTTGTTGCCAGATATGAACACATCTTTTACACCTCACTTATTTAATCATCATCTGGTTATTTATTTATTTAGCTGCTTGACTAAATGTGATTATGACTTGTCAATAATTCAGTTGACCTTAATGAGAGGTGTTAATTAATAATTGGGATAATTACAAAAGACCCTGAGGTTTGAACTAATTACAAAAAAACCTAGAGATGTTCTAAAATTACAAAAAGTCGGCCCCTCAAGTTTGATTTGTCTTAAATTGAAGGGGGTAACTATATTTTATAGAAATGACAATTGGGGTTTTGAAATGGTTTTTACTTATGAAACAGAAAATGTAAGATGAAATAAAACCTCAATTTTTTTTTTTTTTTGTAATTTAAGAACATCTCTGGGTTTTTTTTGTAATTAGCCCAAACCTCAGGGGTCTTTTTGTAATTATCCCTTAATAATTACTAGTAAGAGAAGGATCAAAATGTAAAACCTCCACCTCTTGATTAAAACCATCATGGAAATATTAAAATTGTGACAAACTCAATTATTTTACCAAAATAATTTTTCGATATTTTCTGGAATTACTATATTTTAGAGTGCTTTAATTTGATGCCTTATATCTACATTAGGTTGGTGAGAGAGGAGTACAGATGTCTGGAGGCCAGAAACAGAGAATAGCAATAGCTAGAGCCATAATTAAAGCACCTAAAATTCTCCTACTTGACGAGGCCACTAGCGCGCTCGACTCAGAATCCGAGCGAGTAGTCCAAGAGGCTCTCGACAAGGCGGTAGTTGGCCGGACCACCATCGTCATAGCCCACCGTCTTTCAACCATCCGCAATGCTGACCTTATTGCCGTGGTTCAAAACGGCCAGGTCAAGGAGATCGGTTCGCACGATGACCTTATTGAAAACGATCACGGCCTATACACTTCGCTTATTCGCCTCCAACAAACCGAGAAAACCAAAGAATTTGCCATTCCTAATAGTGTTGGACCGTCATTCATTACGAACAGTGACATTCATAACACGAGTAGTAGGCGTCTCTCGATAGTCAGCCGGTCGAGTTCAGCCAACTCAGTCGCACATAGCCGAGGACTAGAAATGGCCCGCGATCAAGTCTTCCGAACGCCTTCATTTAGGAGATTACTGGCTATGAACTTGCCGGAATGGAAACAAGCAACATTAGGGTGTATATGTGCGATATTATTCGGCGCTATTCAGCCGGCATATGCGTTCGCAATGGGATCGATGATTTCGGTTTTTTTCCTACCGGATCACAGTGTGATCAAGGAGAGGACGAAAATATACGCGTTGTCTTTTCTCGGGTTGGCGGTGTTCTCGCTCTTGATTAATATTTGTCAACACTATAGTTTTGCTGCGATGGGGGAGAAATTGACGAAGAGAATCAGGGAAAGAATGTTGTCGAAGATACTCACGTTTGAAATCGGGTGGTTTGATCAGGATGAGAATGCTACTGGCGCTGTATGCTCGAGACTGGCCAAAGATGCCAATGTGGTATGTTCACTATCCACACTTAAATATTACAAAAACAACCCTTGTGGTTTTATCAAATTACAAAAAAGTCCAGTTATCTTACTAAATTACAATACACCCTTCAAGCATTACAATAGTAATACCCCATTGAAGTTTGTTTCTATTTTAAAAATACCCCCTTCAATAGGTGCAATTTGTAATTAGAAACAAATGTCTAGGGGATCTTTGTAGTTTTTGAAAGATAAGTGGATTTTTTTGTTATTAGACTAAACCTTAAGGGTAGTTTTGTAATTAACCATAAAAAGTAGGGATAATTACAAAAAGTACCCTTAAGGTTTGACCTAATTACAAAAAACCCAGCTAACTTTTAAAATTACAAAAAGTACCCCCGAGGTTTGATTCAGTGTTAAAACTAAGGGGTAAACTGCAATATTTTTATAAATACGAAGGGGATTTTGAAATGATTTTTGCTTATGAAGGGTTTAAATGCGTGACAAAATGGAACATCTGGGGTATTATTTGTAATTTTGAAAGTTAGGTGTGTTTTTTTGTAATTAGGTCAAACCTCTAGGGTACTTTTTGTAATTATCCCTAAAAAATATCAACCGAACAACTGAACATCTTTTTTTCCCAAGTCCAGGATAATGTTCTGTAGTACATTTCTGTGATTGTCCTATAATTAATTATCAGGTCTGTGCTATAGTTTGCTTACAGAAACATGGAACATTTGGAACTATCAAAGGAAAAAACAGTTTTTATAGCAACCGTCAAAAAATCGAAGCTAATCACATTCCGAAATCTAATACAGGTGAGGTCTCTGGTAGGCGATCGGATGGCACTGCTCATCCAGACTTTCTCTGCAGTAATAATCGCTTGCACGATGGGTCTTGCTGTTGCATGGAAGCTTGCACTGGTGATGATAGCAGTTCAACCCCTAATTATAATTTGCTATTATTGCAAGCGCGTTCTGCTAAAAAACATGTCGAAAAAGGCGATCAAAGCTCAAGATGAAAGTAGCAAGCTTGCAGCAGAAGCGGTCTCCAATCTTCGAACCGTGACCGCCTTTTCTTCGCAAGCTCGGATTCTGAAAATGCTTGAGAAAGCCCAAGAAGGGCCTCAGAAGGAAAGCATACGCCAATCTTGGTTTGCCGGCATTGGGCTTGGGACTTCCCAAAGTCTCATGACGTGCACATGGGCCTTAGATTTTTGGTACGGTGGCAAACTTATAGCCGAAGGCTTTATTGGAGCGAAAGCACTGTTTCAAACTTTCATGATCTTGGTGAGCACGGGCCGCGTTATAGCCGATGCTGGAACTATGACCAATGATCTAGCTAAAGGGGCCGATGCCGTAGGATCGGTTTTTGCTGTTTTGGATCGGTATTCCTTGATCGAACCGGAAGATCAAGATGGCTACAAGCCCGATAAGTTAACGGGCCATGTTGAGCTGCGTGATGTTGATTTCGCCTATCCAGCTAGGCCCAATACAATGATCTTTAAATGCTTTTCTATCGACATTGAGGCGGGAAAATCAACTGCACTAGTTGGACAAAGTGGGTCCGGAAAATCAACCATAATAGGCCTAATCGAGAGATTTTACGATCCACTAAGAGGTGTGGTGAAAATCGACGGACGAGATATCAAGTCGTATCATTTAAGATCAATGAGGAAACACATCGCGCTCGTTAGTCAAGAGCCCACGTTATTTGCTGGCACCATACGGCAGAATATTTCTTACGGTGCATCGGAGGATATTTGTGAATCTGAGATCATCGAGGCGGCTAAGGCAGCAAACGCACGCGATTTTATCGCCGGATTGAAGGACGGTTACGATACATTCTGTGGAGACAGAGGGATGCAGTTATCCGGTGGGCAGAAGCAGAGAATCGCTATCGCTCGTGCCATTCTAAAGAATCCTGCGATTTTGTTACTAGACGAGGCCACGAGTGCATTGGACAGCCAATCGGAGAAAGTGGTACAAGATGCGCTCGAGCGGGTTATGGTCGGACGGACTAGTGTCGTTGTAGCACACAGATTGAGTACTATAAAAAATTGTGATGCAATTGCAGTTTTGGACAAGGGAAAAGTGGTGGAAAAGGGAACTCATTCTTCATTGCTGGCTAAAGGGCCAAATGGAACATATTATTCAGTTGTTAGTCTTCAAAGGACACCCAGCACTACTCAAATAATTAACTAGTGATGTTCAAATTGTGGTACTTAGGCCTTTTTAACTTTTTTTTGTTTATCCATGTGGATGAGAATCTGATGATTTTGAGGCCTTTTAACTTTTTTTACCTTTTTTGGAAGAGCAAAGGTGAATGTAATAATCTTAAGCTCTGAAATGAATCTGTACTGTTTTTCTGCAACGTGTAATTTGTACAGAAAGTATTAAGGTTTAAAATTTTATGTTAATAGTTGCATCGCATCTGTGTAAATGTTCAAAGTTGCATTCTTTCTGCTTTGGGAGCTTGCAACAATGGGATTTCGATTTTGTAGCATTTTATTGTCATACCTGGCTTGATTTATGGAAGAATGAAAAATCTGCTGGTGCAATTTTAAATTACTTTTTTGAACTCCTACCAAACACGGATCATGATACACATGTCAAAATCCGGATGAGTTAGGGTAGTGCCCTAAGGGTAGCATGAACTGGACCGTTGATACCGATAATATTAAACGTGTTCAACGGTTTAGAATCGCAGCTTCTGGTTCGGAACTGCCGTCCCAAAAACCTTGGAAGGTGGAACCGAACCGTCATAATGACGGTTTCGGTTACGGTTTAACCCCGGTTTACACAGTTTTTTTTTTTTAACTGAATTATAAATTAAAATGAATTATTTATATGGCTTTTTCTTGAGCTAAAAATGAATGAATGAAGCTCAAGAGTTTGGAAAAAAAATGTTTAACATTAAGATTTGACCTATAATTTAGAAAGTGTGAAAAATATAAAGTATAAAATTACAATTTACATATAAGAAACAACTTTACAAATTTCAAATTTCAAAAACAAAACATGATAAATGAAAGAAATAGGGGGAGAATAAAAGAAATTGCTTGAACTTAATTTTAATATTCAGAAACCGGCTTGACTTACCATTTTTCTTCTAAAGTTCAAAACTAAAATAGAATTATAGAAACTAAATAAATAAGTAACAAATATTGGAATTTGAAACTTGAAATAATACAATTAATTAATTGAGATTTGAGGGTATTTTGCATGTGAGATTAGAAAAGTTAGGGGTGGCAATTCAGGCCATCGGGCCGGGTTTGTGTTGGCTTCAGGTTGATTTCAAGTTATGCTTAAAATACATTAAAAATTAATTAAAATATAAAATAACTATATTTTAGATAAATTGGTAATGTTGTGCTAGTCGTGTTCGGGATTTTCGTGTTCGGGTTCAAATTTCTCTCAATAACTTCGAGTCAGGTTATCGTGTCGTGTCATGGATGACTACCTCTAAGAAAAGTGAGAGATTAGAAGAAGAGTGTTGGTGTAAAGAAAAAATGAGGGGTTATTTACAGGTGAGTGGGAAAATATGAAGAAAAAATACCCAACAAATTTGCCGGCTTCAAAATGAAACTTGCCAGTCCACGATTTCAAAATGGTCAAACTATAACCGAACTTGGTAAACACGGTTCTCATTTACGTTTCAAACCAAAATCATGGTAAACGGTTCAGTTATGGTTCGAACCGAACTAGGGAACACCTCTAGATAATATGAGTATATGACAATTGATTTTGTCAACATTTCTTAATAAAACCTGAAGACCCAGAGAGCCAAGAGCCCAATAAATTAACAGGCCACATCCAAGTGTTAGGAAAAAAAGGCCCACTAGAATGATCATTCAAGGGCCAAGGCATTTCCATCATTAACAGTTTTCAGTTTTGGTATGAAAAAGTGCAACCATGATCGTTTTGATCGAAAGATTTGGCCGTAATCACCTAGGTCGCTGTACGCCAAGAGCCAACCATGACTCTGTTGCATTTACGAATGGAAGCATTTCTTCGAAGCTCTTTATTTATTGTTTCTGGCAGAATGGATACACCTACAGCTACGAAGGTACTGTTTTGAGTTCACCCTAATCTAATCAGCATTTCTTCAAAGCTTTTTATTAATTTGTTTCCGGCAAATAGGTACAGCTACGAAGGAACTGTTTTAATGGCACCAAGGGTTATGGAAAATTTGATATTAGGTAAGCTTTTTTATCTAATCCTTAAGTTTTAACATACATGCCCTAGGGTTATGGAAAATTGCCCCTTCACCTAAAATGACAGTTGAGTTTAATTTGAAAAGGGTATCATTTGTTGAATATGGTGCTCTTTCAAATTGTTGGTTCCTAAATTTGGTCTATTTAACTGGGTCAGGAGAATTTCAGTCACAATATTAGATATGGACTTAATGACTCTTTTAAGTTTAATTGATTGTTTTTGCAAAATTTCTGGAATGAATATAAATTGATATTAGATAAGGGAAGTTCTATCCAAGTCCATTTATATCTTATATTTGTTTGATTGATTTTTTTGGCACGCTCGGCGTGAGGGCGGATGAGTTTGTGTTTGTGCTTATGGACAAGAAAAGAAGTAGAATCCTTCCAGTTTTTGGGGATGAGTAGCTAAATTCTAGAATGAATCCAATTGATATTAGGTAAGGGAAAAATTTATATCTTATATTTGTTTGCTTGATTTTTCAAGTGATGCTTATCCAAGAAAAGTAGTAGAATCCTTCCATTGGATTACTTTATTTTCTTATGAATATATGTTATCCTCCATGGAAAAATGAAGGTGTTACTATTCTATCATTCTTATGAATTACTTTGAAATTATGATAATAATTCCCCATGGATTTCTGACTTAAGCGTGGGAAGGGCTACGATGAGTAAACTCATCGTCCTTTCTAGCACTTTGTTGTTTTGCAGATCATAGGCAAAATCCCGATTGAATTCACGAAACCTGAAATTCACCATAAATTACTCAAAAGAGGTAAATTTGTTTGATGCCTAATATTTTGTCGCATCACATATGATATTTTATCTCCTAAACCTGAAATTCACCATAACTTACTCAAAAGAGGTAAATTTATTTGATGCCTAATTTTTGGTCGCATCACATATGATATTTTATCTCCTATTTTAATAATATCAATACGTGTCACATATAGATTGATAACGCCATTTTATGCGCTTGGGCCTTGACATGATGAAAGACTATTTTGAATAGAGGATTCTGTTGATCGATTTATAAAATAAAATTATGGTGGAGTTTTATGACTTGTGTGATTAAAAAAAAGGTAGCTAAAAACTGTAGATCAAATTTGTTAAAATTATATCATGTAAAATTAAAAACTTATAAATATAATAATGACAGGTTAATTAATTTTATAATCCTTATGCATGTCAAACGTGGCTGCCAACAAGACCATATATATATATATATATATATGTCCAAATATTACTATATAAACAGAAGTTCAGGTTTTTGCTGTCATTATTTGGGGATATAAAAGAAAAGGAAATATGGGTACTTCTGATATGGAGCAAAATAAAAAGAAGAAAAGCAGTAGTAATATATCTTTTGGGTGTATTTTCATGCATGCTGATGGTTGGGATATGGTGTTGATGGGCCTGGGCTTGTTGGGTGCAATATGTGATGGGATATCCGTGCCTGTTAGGCTGTTTGTTACTAGCAAGCTCATGAACAACTTTGGAAACTACCAAATTTCACTTGCTGAAAATTTCATGCACAACATTAACAAGGTTGGTTCTTCTCCAACTATGAATATATGTGCACATTGTTGTTTATGATTATGTATAGTTTTTCCCTCAGTTTTTGCCTTCGAATTTGGTTCCAAATTTGGAATGGTGATGATTATATTTTATTTTAATGTGTTGCAACTTCTTGAGTATAAGTTCATTGAACTTATTTGAGTAATCTTATAATACTAGATTTCAAATTTTGAACTCCTATTTAGAACTATTTTTTCGAAATCATTTTATTCCATTTTAAATGAAGTCACTTTTGTTACTTTTCCCAAATCCTCCTCTCAAATCTAAATCTTCCATCAAATTCCAAATGTAATCTCATGTTTCCTCCTATTTTTCTTCTGAATGTCTCATCCAGTGGGGACTGAACCTCAGTTGTCATCCCATTTATGGATATTACCATTTTTTTTTTTTTTTTTTTGGGTAAACCGGAAAGGAGATTTTTTTCCCCCTTTTTCTACATCATTATTTGGTGTTTCTTGGGTTGATTTTCGTTTGTATAGTTTGGATGTAGCACCTAACCAATTAACTTGGCATGATAAATAGTTATCCCAACCTTTGATAACATATGATGGAGGAGAATCTTAACTAGTTTATTGAAGCTATATATGTCCATTTAATTTATCATTGAGCCCTTTTTGTTTAGGTACCTGTATATAGAGAGATGTTCTATAACATCATCATTGTGCATACATTTTCTTAAAATTTTCAGGCTATATGAGGCTAACTAGACATTTGTTTCTCTTTTTTGGGTTTCAGAATGTATTGGTTTTTTGCTACCTGGCTTGCGTGCAATGGGTAGCTTGCTTTCTTGGTATGTGATTTGCACTTTTTGTTTTTTTTCCTTGATATGTTTGGCCAGGGGTGTTTCAGAGACAGAAAATTTTCTGAATTGTTTTGACATTGAGATGGTTCAGTTGCGACTTATAACTAAGTCTTGATTTTCACTTCAATTTCTTACTTGTCATGTTCATTTCCGTTAGAGGGGTATTGTTGGACAAGAACAGCGGAGCGACAAGCTTCGAGATTAAGGACAAGATATTTGAAAGCTGTGATGAGACAAGATGTTGGCTACTTTGATTTGCACGTGACCAGCACGGCTGAGGTCATCGAAAGTGTTTCCAGTGATAGTCTTGTAATTCAAAATGCCATTAGCGAAAAGGTTATTAATGTGTTCTTCGTATTTCTATGAATTGACATTGATAGGTCCATAACATTCTTGATTTCACCAACAGGTTCCTGTTTTTGTGATGAACCTCTCGCATTCCTTTGGGTCCTACATAGTGGCATTCATGTTGTCATGGAGATTAGCAATTGTGGGATTTCCATTTATAGTATTTCTTGTCGTACCTGGTTTGATGTATGGTAGGTCTCTGATGAGCATTGCTAGAAAAATCAGAGATGAGTACAATAAAGCTGGTGTAATTGTGGAACAAGCTATTTCTTCTGTCCGAACGGTTTATTCGTTTGTTGGAGAGAGCAAGACTATTGCTGCATATTCTGCTGCTCTTCAAGGGACTGTGAAATTGGGAATGCGGCAAGGTTTAGCCAAAGGTTTGGTCATTGGCAGTAATAGTGTGGTCTTTGCCATTTGGTCCTTCATGTCATATTATGGTAGTAGATTAGTTATGTACCATGGCACTCAAGGAGGCACTATCTTTGCCGTTGGAGTTGCAATTATTATTGGTGGATTGTAAGGATTTCTCTTTCATCTATTCATAATATGAGTTGCAATTATTATTTGGTTGAATTTTTTTCTTGTGGACAGAGCATTTGGTTCAGGTTTGTCCAACCTAAAATACTTTGCTGAAGCAAGTGCAGCTGCAGAACAAATAAAGGAAGTCATTGAAAGAGTCCCCAAAATCGATTCGGACAATATGGAAGGACAAATACTACAGAATGTGTCTGGAGAAGTTGAATTTAAACACGTCGAATTTGCCTACCCATCAAGGCCGGAAAGCATAATTTTTGAAGATTTTAATCTGAAAATCCCGGCAGGAAAAACAGTGGCGTTGGTTGGAGGAAGTGGATCTGGAAAGTCAACAGTGATTGCTCTATTGCAGAGATTTTATGATCCACTTGGTGGTGAAATTCTCCTTGATGGTGTGGCTATTGACAAGTTGCAACTCAAGTGGTTAAGGTCACAAATGGGATTGGTTAGTCAGGAGCCAGCCCTTTTTGCTACATCAATTAAGGAGAACATATTGTTTGGCAAAGAAGATGCGTCGATTGAAGAGGTTATCGAGGCTGCTAAAGCTTCTAATGCTCATGACTTCATTACTCAGTTGCCTCAAGGATATGACACCCAGGTAATTTTTGTGGCTTGCCCTTTACCCCCTATTTCAAAAAGTGCAAAAACTAAATCAAGGAAAAGGAAACTTCTGGTCTTTTTGGACTTATATCTGATTCTTTAGTTGGAGATCTTGGATACAATCTGATAATACGTGTGCTGCACAGCAAAACTTCTACACTAATTTAATCATCTAGTCAATCATTTGATTAGATGACTTGACAATAAATTAATCCACCAAAATGAAAGATGGTGTTTAATTCCACTATGTAAATAAATTAGAAAAAGTAAAAGTAATCATTTTTTGTTAGAATCCATCATGTTGATACTAATAACCTTTAAAATATCAAAACTGTGGCAACTCAAATTGTTTTTTACTAGCTTGATGTTGCTAAAGTTTTTTGTTTGACAGTTTCTTGAATTACAATTATCTTATACTACTTTAAATTTGTGCCTTTTCTCCGTACAATAATTGACATAATAGCTGCTAGCAGTAACACCAAAATATATCTGCATCAGGTTGGTGAGAGAGGAGTACAGATATCTGGAGGCCAGAAACAGAGAATAGCAATAGCTAGAGCCATAATTAAAGCACCTAAAATTCTCCTACTTGACGAGGCCACCAGTGCTCTAGACTCGGAATCCGAGCGAGTAGTCCAACAAGCTCTTGACAAGGCAGTGGTGGGCCGCACCACCATCGTCATAGCCCATCGTCTCTCCACCATCCGCAATGCTGACCTTATTGTTGTGGTCCAAAATGGGCAGGTCATGGAGATTGGTTCGCATGACGATCTTATTGAAGATGATCACGGCTTGTACACTTCACTTATTCGCTCCCAACAAACTGAAAAAACCGAAGAATTTGAAAATCTTAGTATTGTTGGGCCATCATCCATTTCAAACAGTGACATTCACAACACAAGTAGTAGTAGAAGGCTCTCAATAGTCAATCAGCCCAGTTCAGCTAACTCGATCGCACCAAATGTGTCGTCCCAAGATCAAGTTTTTCAAACACCTTCGCTTACAAGATTACTAGCCATGAACTCGCCAGAGTGGAAGCAAGCCACATTAGGGTGTATAAGTGCGATATTCGTTGGTGCTATTCAGCCACTATACGCATTCATATTGGGATCCACGTTATCGGTTTATTTTCTAGCAGAGCATAGTGAAATCAAGGAAATGATAAAATTGTATGCTTTGTGTTTTTTTGGGTTGGCGGTGTTCTCACTTTTGCTTAGTATTTGTGAACACTATAATTTTGCTGCAATGGGGGAGAACTTGACAAAGAGAATCAGAGAAAGAATGTTGTCAAAGATACTCACATTTGAAATCGGGTGGTTTGATCAGGATGAGAATGCTACTGGCGCTGTATGCTCAAGACTCGCCAAAGATGCCAATGTGGTATATGATCATTTTTATCTAAGTTTATGTGGTTGTGCTATAGGAAATCATATTGCTATCATTTGCTTACAGACACATGGAACATTTGGACCATTATAGGTTCATTACAAAAACTACCCCTTGAGGTTTAGCTTAATTACGATAATACTCAATTATCTTTAAAATTATAAATACCCATTGATATTTGTTTCTATTTTACAAATAGCACCCTTAAGAGCAAGGTAATTGTTAGGTATATACAAACCTTGAGGGAGTGTTTGTAACACCTTAAGGGGTTATATATAATATTAAAAGATAACTGGAGTTTCTTTGTAGTTAGGTTAAACCTTTGGGTTGGTTTTTGTAATTATCATACAAGAAAAGAATTCTTATAGCATCTTTCAATATCGGGTCTAATCACATTTTGATATCTGATGCAGGTTAGGTCTCTGGTAGGGGATCGGATGGCACTGCTCCTCCAGACATTCTCTGCGCTAACCATTGCTTGTACGATGCTTCTTGCTATTGCATGGAAGCTTGCATTGGTGATGATAGTTGTACAACCCCTAATCTTGATGTCTTTTTATTGCAAACGTGTCCTGCTAGAAAATATGTTGAAAAGGGCAATTAAAGCTCAAGATGAAAGTAGCAAGCTTGCAGTAGAAGCGGTCTCAAATCTTCGTACTGTGACGGCCTTCTCATCGCAAGCTCGGATTCTCAAAATGCTTGAGAATGCCCAAGAAGGGCCTCTAAAAGAAAGCATTCGTCAGTCATGGTATGCAGGCTTTGGGCTTGGGACCTCCCAAAGCCTCATCACATGCACTTGGGCCTTAGATTTATGGTATGTTGACAAACTTATGGCAGAAGGATTTATCGGAGTAAAAGCACTATTTCAGACTTTCTCCATTGTGGTGAGCACAGGCCGTCTAGTAGCCGAAGCTGGAACTATGACCAATGATCTGGCCAAAGGTGCCGATTCGGTAAAATCAATTTTCGCTGTTTTGGATCGATATACTTTAATTGAACCAGAAGGTCCAGATGGCTACAAGCCTGATAAGTTAACAGGCCATGTGGAGATTGTTGATGTTGATTTTGCATATCCAGCTAGGCCCACTACAATGATCTTTAGAAGCTTCTCCATTGAAATCCAGGCAGGAAAATCAACTGCACTAGTGGGGCAAAGTGGATCGGGAAAGTCGACCATAATAGGCCTAATCGAAAGATTTTACGATCCACAAAGCGGGGTGGTGAAAATTGACGGACGAGATATCAAGTCGTATCACCTGAGATCAATGAGGAAACACATAGCGCTCGTTAGTCAAGAGCCCACATTATTTGCTGGCACCATACGGCAGAATATTTCTTACGGTGCATCGGAGGATATTGATGAAGCTGAGATCATCGAGGCGGCTAAGGCAGCAAACGCGCACGATTTCATCGCCGGATTGAAGGACGGTTATGATACGTTCTGTGGAGACAGAGGACTACAGTTATCTGGTGGACAAAAGCAGAGGATCGCTATCGCTCGTGCCATTCTGAAAAATCCAGCGATTTTGTTACTAGACGAGGCGACGAGTGCATTGGACAGCCAATCGGAGAAAGTGGTGCAAGATGCGCTCGAGCTGGTTATGGTTCGGACGGACTAGTGTCGTTGTAGCACACAGATTGAGTACTATAAAAAATTGTGATGCAATTGCAGTTTTGGACAAGGGAAAAGTGGTGGAAAAGGGAACTCATTCTTCATTGCTGGCTAAAGGGCCAAATGGAACATATTATTCACTTGTTAGTCTTCAAAGGACACCCAGCTCTACTCAAACTATTAACTAGTGTGGTACTTAGGCCTTTTTAACTTTTTTTGTTTATCCATGTGGATGAGAATCTGATGATTTTGAGGCCTTTTAACTTTTTTTTTTTACCTTTTTTGGAAGAGCAAAGGTGAATGTAATAAACTTAAGCTCTGAAATGAATATGTGCTGATTTTCTGCAACGTGTAATTTGTACAGAAAGTATAAAGGTTTAAAATTTTATGCCAATAGTTGCATCACATCTGTGTAAATGTACAAAGTTGCAACAATGGGATTTTTGCAGTATTGTCACAAAAGTATGTCTCAGACAGGCAATCAAATCCCAACAAGAAACATTCATGTTCTTGGTGTCCATGGGCCCAAGTAATGGCTGCAACCGGGTTTAGTTCATGTTACCCTTACGGTACAACCCTAACTCATCCGGATTTTGACATGTGTACCATGATCCATGTTTGGTAGTGAACGTGTTCAACGGTTTAGAACCGTAGCTTCTGGTTCGGAAATGCATTCCCAAAAACCGTGGAAGGTGGAACCGAAACTGAACCGTCATAATGATGGTTTCGGTTACGGTTTGCGAACTAGCGGTTACAGTCTGAACCCCGGTTTTTACATTTATTTGTGCCTTTCTCTTGAGCTAAAAATGAACGAATGAAGCTCAAGAGTTTGGAAAAAAAATGTTTAACTTTAATATTTGATTTATAATTTAGAAAGTGTGAAAAATAAAATTACAATTTACATACAAAGTGCAATCTTGCAAATTACAAAATTTGAAAAACAAAACATGATAAATGAAAGAAATAGGGGGGAATAAAAGAAATTGGGCTTGAACTTAATTTTAATGTTAATAACTGATAACATGCTTGACTTGCCATTTTTCTTCTAAAGTGGGAAACTAAAATAGAATTATAGAAACTAAATAAATAACCAACAAATATTTAAATTTAAAACCTGAAATTATGTAATTAACCAATTGATAATTGTGAGTTTTGTGTATGCGAGATTATAAAAGTTAGAGATTAGAAGAACTGAAGAAGAGTGTTGGTGTAAAGAAAACAATGACGGGGTTATTTACAGGTGGGGGTAAATACGAAGAAGAAAAAAACCCCAACAAATGGCGCTGTAAGCCGAGAGCCAACCATGAATGGAAACATTTCTTCGAAGCTCTTTATTTATTGTTTCTGGCAGAATGGATACACCTACAGCTACGAAGGTACTGTTTTGAGTTCACCCTAATCTAATCAACATTTTTCCAAAGCTTTTTATTAATTTGTTTCCGGCAGAATAGGTACAGCTACGAAGGAACTGTTTTAATTGCACCAAGGGATATGGAAAATTGATATTAGGTAAGCTTTTTTTCTATCTAATCCTTAAGTTTTAGCACATACTTGCCCTAGGGTTATGGAAAATTGCCAATGACAGTTGAGTTTAATTTGAAGAGGGTATCATTGTTGAATATCGTACTCTTTCATATTGTTGGTGCCTTAATTTGGTCTATTTAACTGTGGATCAGGAGAATTTCAGTCACAATATGGACTTAATGACTCTTTTAAGGTTATAATTAGCAAAATTCTATAATGAATCCAATTGATATTAGATAAGGGAAGAAATTTACCACTAGCTTGTAGCTCAAATGCTATCACTAACCCTTTATAAGGGTGTTAACCAGGGTTCGAACCCTGTATCTTTCAGTTTATTTGGAATTTATCTTCTCCCTTCCAACCAGTGCTCCTAGCTTATTAAAAAAAGATAAGGGAAGAAATTTATATCTTATATTTGTTTGATTGATTTTTCAAGTGATGCTTATCCAAGAAAAGAAGTAGAATACTTCCATTAGATTACTTTCTTCTCTTATGAATATATGTTATATTGTTATCCTCCATGGAAAAATGAAGGTGTTACTATTCTATCATTCTTATGAATTACTTTGAAATAATGATGATAATTCCCCATGGATTTCTGACTTAAGCGTGGGAGGGGCTAGGATGAGGAAACTCACCGTCCTTCCTAACGCTTTGTTGTTTTGCAGATCATAGGCAAAATCATGATATATATGATTGAAGTCACGAAACCTGAAATTCACCATAAATTACTCAAAAGAGGTAATTTTATTTGATGCCTAATTTTTGGTCGCATCACTTATGATATTTTATCTCCTAAACCTGAAATTCACCATAAATTACTCAAAAGAGGTAAATTTATTTGATGCCTAATTTTTTGTCGCATCACGTATGATATTTTATCTCCTAAACCTGAAATTCACCATAAATTACTCAAAAGAGGCTAATTTATTTGATGCCTAATTTTTGGTCGCATCACATATGATATTTTATCTCCTATTTTAATAATATTAATACGTGTCACATATAGATTGATTACGTCATTTTATGCGCTTGGGCCTTGACGTGATGAAATACTATCTAGAATGGAGGATGTGTTGATCAATTTATAAAATAAAATTATGGTGGAGTTTTTATGATTTGTGTGATTAAAAAAACAGGTAGCTAAACATGTTAGATCAAATTTGTTAAAATTATATCATGTAAAATTTAAAACTTATAAATATAATAATCCTTATGCATGCCAAACGTGGCTGCCAACAAAACCATATATATATATATATATATATATATATATATGTGTGTGTGTGTGTGTGTGTGTGTGTGTCCAAATATTACTGTATAAACAGAAGTTCAGGTTTTTGCTGTCATTCTTTGGGGATATAAAAGAAAAGGAAATATGGGTATTTCTGATATGGAGCAAAATAAAAAGAAGAAAAGCAGTAGTAATATATCTTTTGGGTGTATTTTCATGCATGCTGATGGTTGGGATATGGTGTTGATGGGCCTGGGCTTGTTGGGTGCAATATGTGATGGGATTTCCGTGCCTGTTAGGCTGTTTGTTATTAGCAAGTTCATGAACAACTTTGGAAACTACCAAATTTCACTTGCTGAAAATTTCATGCACAACATTAACGAGGTCGGTTTTTCTCCAACTATGAATATATATGCACATTGTTGTTTATGATTATGTATATTTTTTCCCTCAGTGTTTGCCTTCGAATTTGGTTTCAAATTGGGAATGGTGATGATTATATTTTATATTAATGTGTTGCAACTTCTTGAGTATAAATTCATTGAACTTGTTTGAGTAATCTTATAATACTAGATTTCAAATTATTGAACTCCTATTTAGAAGTATTTTTTGGAATTCATTTTATTCCATTTTAAATGAAGTATTTGAGACACTTTTCCCAAATCCTCCCCTCAAATCTAAATCTTCCATCAAATCACATATTTCTTCCTATTTTTCTTCCGAATGTCTCGTCTAGTTGGGACTGAACCTCAGTTGTCATCCCTTTTATGGATATTACTTTTTTATTTTTTTTATTTTTCTTATGGTAAACCGGAGAGGAACTTTATTTTTTCTTTTTCCTTTTTCTACATCATTCTTTGGTGTTTCTTGGGGTTGATTTCCGGGTGTATAGTTTGGATGTAGCATCTAACCAACAAACTTGGCATGATAAATAGTTATCCCAACCTTTGATAGCATATGATGGAGGAGAATCTTAACTAGTTGAAGCTGTATGTGTCCATTTAATTTATCATTGAGCCCTTTCTGTTTATCTACCTGTATATAGAGATGTTATATACACATCATTGTGCATACATTTTCTTAAAATTTTCAGGCTATATGCGGCTAACTAGACATTTGTTTCTCTTTTTTGGGTTTCAGAATGTATTGGTTTTTTGCTACCTGGCTTGCGTGCAATGGGTAGCTTGCTTTCTAGGTAGGTGATTTGCACTTTTGTTTTTTTCCTTGATATGTTTGGCCAGAGGTGTTTCAGAGACAAAAAACTTCTGAATTGTTTTGACATTGAGATGGTTCAGTTGTGACTTATAACTAAGTGTTGAATTTCACTTCAATTTCTTACTTGTCATATTCATTTTCGTTAGAGGGGTATTGTTGGACAAGAACAGCGGAGCGGCAAGCTTCCAGATTAAGGACAAGATATTTGAAAGCTGTGATGAGACAAGATGTTGGCTACTTTGATTTGCACGTGACCAGCACATCTGAGGTCATCGAAAGTGTTTCCAGTGATAGTCTTGTAATTCAAGATGCCATTAGCGAAAAGGTTAATGCATAATTCGCATTTCTATGAATTGATTTTGACATTGATAGGTCTATAACATTCTTGATTTCACCAACAGGTTCCTGTTTTTGTGATGAACCTCTCGATTTCCTTCGGGTCCTACGTAGTGGCATTCATGTTGTCATGGAGATTAGCAATTGTGGGATTTCCATTTATAGTTTTGCTTGTCGTACCTGGTTTGATGTATGGTAGGTCTCTGATGGGCATTGCTAGAAAAATCAGAGATGAGTACAATAAAGCTGGTGTAATTGTGGAACAAGCACTTTCTTCTGTCCGAACAGTTTATTCGTTCGTTGGGGAGAGCAAAACTATTGCCGCGTACTCTGCTGCTCTTGAGGGGACTCTGAAATTGGGAATGCGGCAAGGTTTAGCTAAAGGTTTGGCCATTGGCAGTAACGGTGTGGTCTTTGCTATTTGGTCCTTCATGTCGTATTATGGTAGTACATTGGTTATGTACCATGGCGCTCAAGGAGGCACTATCTTTGCCGTTGGAGTTGCAATTACTACTGGTGGATTGTAAGGATTTCTCTTTCATCTATTCATAATATGATTTCTTCTCAATGACTTGTTATGTTTTATTATTTAGTTGAATTTTTTTTTTGGTGGACAGAACATTTGGTTCAGGCTTGTCCAACCTAAAATACTTTGCTGAAGCAAGTGCAGCTGCGGAACAAATAAAGGAAGTCATTGAAAGAGTCCCCAAAATCGATTCGGACAGTATGGAAGGACAAATACTACAGAATGTGTCTGGAGAAGTTGAATTTAAACACGTCGAATTTGCCTACCCATCAAGGCCGGAAAGCATGATTTTTGAAGATTTTAATATGAAAATCCCGGCTGGAAAAACAGTGGCATTGGTTGGAGGAAGTGGATCTGGAAAGTCAACAGTGATTGCTCTATTGCAGAGATTTTATGATCCACTTGGTGGTGAAATTCTGCTTGATGGAGTGGCTATAGACAAGTTGCAACTCAAGTGGTTAAGGTCACAAATGGGATTGGTTAGTCAGGAGCCAGCCCTTTTTGCTACATCAATTAAGGAGAACATATTGTTTGGCAAAGAAGATGCGTCAATTGAAGAGGTTATCGAGGCTGCTAAAGCGTCTAATGCTCATGATTTCATTACTCAGTTGCCTCAAGGATATGACACCCAGGTTATTTTTGTGGCTTGCCCTTTTGGACTTCAAGGAAAATGAAACTTCTGGTCCTTTTGGACTTATATCTGATTCTTTAGTTGGAGATCTTGGATACAATCTGATAATACGTGTGCTGCACAGCAAAACTTTTACACTAATTTTATCATCTAGTCAATCATTTGATTAGATGACTTGACAATAAATTAATCCCCCAAAATGAAAGTTGGTGTTGATACTAATAAACTTTAAAATCTCAAAACTGTGGCAACTAAAATTGTTTTATGAGCTTGGTGTTGCTAAAGTTTTTTGTTTGACAGTTTCTTGAATTACTATTATCTTATACTACTTTAAATTTGTGCCTTTTCTCCGTACAATAATTGACATAATAGCTGCTAGCAGTAACACCAAAATATGTCTGCATCAGGTTGGTGAGAAAGGAGTACAGATGTCTGGAGGCCAGAAACAGAGAATAGCAATAGCTAGAGCCATAATTAAAGCACCTAAAATTCTCCTACTTGATGAGGCCACCAGTGCTCTAGACTCAGAATCCGAGCGAGTAGTCCAAGAAGCTCTCGACAAGGCAGTAGTGGGCCGCACCACCATCGTCATAGCCCATCGTCTATCCACCATCCTCAATGCCGACCTTATTGCTGTGGTCCAAAATGGGCATGTTATGGAGATTGGTTCGCATGATGAGCTTATTGAAGATGATCACGGCTTGTACACTTCACTTATTCGCTCCCAACAAACTGAGAAAACCAAAGAATTTGAAAATCCTAGTATTGTTGGACCATCATCCATTTCAAACAGTGACATCCACAACACAACTAGTAGTAGAAGGCTTTCAATAGTCAGTCTGTCCAGTTCAGCTAACTCGATTGCACCAATTGTGTCCCAAGATCAAGTTTTTCAAACACCATCGTTTAGAAGATTACTGGCCATGAACTCGCCAGAATGGAAGCAAGCCACATTAGGGTGTATAAGTGCGATATTCTTTGGTGCTACCCAGACACTATACGCATTCATATTGGGATCCACGTTATCGGTTTATTTTCTAGCAGAGCATAGTGAAATCAAGGAAATGACAAAATTGTATGCTTTGTGTTTTTTTGGGTTGGCAGTGTTCTCACTCTTGATTGGTATTTGTGAACACTATAATTTTGCTGCCATGGGGGAGAACTTGACAAAGAGAATCAGGGAAAGAATGTTGTCAAAGATACTCACGTTTGAAATCGGGTGGTTTGATCAGGATGAGAATGCTACTGGCGCTGTATGCTCAAGACTCGCCAAAGATGCCAATGTGGTATGTGATTATATTTATCTAAGTTTATGTGATTGCTATAGGAAATCATATTGCTATTATTTGCTTACAGACACATGGAACATTTGGACCATTATAGGTTAATTACAAAAACTACCCCTTGAGGTTTTGCTTGATTACGATAATACTCAATTATCTTTTAAAATTACAAATACCCCTTGATATTTGTTTCTATTTTACAAACTGCACCCTTAAGAGGAAGGTAATTGTTAGGTATATACAAACCTTGAGGGAATGTTGTAACACTTTAAGGGGTTATTTATAATTTTAAAAGATAACTGGAGTTTTTTTGTAGTTAGGCTAAACCTCTGGGGTGGTTTTTGTAATTAAAGCAGAAGAAAACAATTCTTATAGCATCTTTCATTATCGAGTCTAATCACATTTTTATATCTGATACAGGTTAGGTCTCTGGTAGGGGATCGGATGGCCCTGCTCCTCCAGGCTTTCTCTGCGTTAACCATTGCTTGTACGATGCTTCTTGCTATTGCATGGAAGCTTGCATTGGTGATGATAGTTGTACAACCCCTAATCTTGATGTCCTTTTATTGCAAACTTGTCCTGCTCAAAAATATGTCGAAAAAGGCAATTAAAGCTCAAGATGAAAGTAGCAAGCTTGCAGTAGAAGCGGTCTCAAATCTTCGTACTGTGACGGCCTTCTCATCACAAGCTCGGATTCTCAAAATGCTTGAGAAAGCCCAAGAAGGGCCTCTAAAAGAAAGCATTCGTCAGTCATGGTATGCAGGCTTCGGGCTCGGGACCTCCCAAAGCCTCATGACATGCACTTGGGCGTTAGAATTATGGTATGGTGGCAAACTTATGGCAGAAGGATTTATCGGAGCAAAAGCACTATTTCAAACTTTCACCATTGTGGTGAGCACAGGCCGTCTCGTAACCGAAGCTGGAACTATGACCAATGATCTAGCCAGAGGTGCCGATTCGGTAAAATCAGTTTTCGCTGTTTTGGATCGATATTCCTTGATTGAACCGGAAGATCAAGATGGGTATACGCCCGATAAGTTAACAGGCCATGTGGAGATGCTTGATGTTGATTTTGCCTATCCAGCTAGGCCCAATAAAATGATCTTTAGAGGCTTCTCCATTGACATCGAGGCTGGAAAATCAACTGCACTAGTAGGACATAGTGGTTCTGGAAAGTCAACCATAATAGGCCTAATCGAAAGGTTTTACGATCCACTAAGCGGGTTGGTGAAAATCGACGGACGAGATATCAAGTCGTATCACCTGAGATCAATGAGGAAGCACATTGCGCTCGTTGGTCAAGAGCCGACATTATTTGCTGGCACCATACGTCAAAATATCACTTATGGAGCATCAGAAGATATTGATGAAGCTGAGATCATCCAGGCGTCTAAGGCAGCAAACGCGCACGATTTTATCGCCGGATTGAAAGACGGTTACGATACGTTTTGTGGAGACAGAGGACTGCAGCTATCCGGTGGGCAAAAGCAGAGGATCGCTATCGCTCGTGCCATATTGAAAAATCCAGCGATTTTGTTACTGGACGAGGCCACGAGTGCATTGGACAGCCAATCGGAGAAGGTGGTACAAGATGCGCTCGAGCGGGTGATGGTCGGCAGGACTAGTGTTGTTGTAGCACACAGGTTGAGTACTATACAGAATTGTGATGCAATTGCAGTTTTAGATAAGGGAAAAGTGGTAGAGAAAGGAACTCCTTCATCGTTGCTGGCCAAAGGACCAAATGGAACTTATTATTCACTTGTTAGTCTTCAGAGGAACCCCAGCACCACTCAAACATCTAACTAATGATGTTTAATTTTTGGTACTTAGGCTTTAACTTTTTTACATTTTTGAAAGAGTAAGGTGAATGTAATAATCTACCCTCTGAAATGAATCTGTACTAATTTTCTGTAACGTGTAAATGAACAGAAAATTGAAAGGTTCAAAATCTTATGTTTATAGTTGCATCACCTCTGTCAGTTTATGTATGTGCTGCAACATGTAAATGCACATATTTGGATTCTTGCTGCTTTGGATAAGCTATATGAGCATTGGCAGAAAACATAGGGATTAGTACACTAAAGCTATATCAGGTGCAATTGAGCATTTTTTAAGGGATAATTACAAAAAAAACCTTGAGGTTCAAGCTAATTACAGAAAAACCCAATGATTTTGAAGAATTGAAAAACACTCCGTGAGGTTGACTCTCTTTTACAAATATTTCGGAAACCCCCTGATAGTTATATAAATATTACAATTACCTCCTTAAATTTAAGATAAAAACAAATATGAGGGGCCATTTGTAATTTTGAAACAACTCTGAATTTTTTTTGGTAATTAGCCCAAACCTCATGGGTGTTTTTGTAATTATCCCTTTTTTATAACTAATTACTTAGAAACTTTTAGCATAATTTTTTGACCTACTTTCTTCAAAGCTCTTTATTAATTTGTTTCTAGCATATTGATGCAGCTATGAAGGAATATTTGTTTTAAGGGCATGCACCCTAATCCAATCTGAGTTTAACACATACTTGTCCTAGGTTTATGAAAATTTATCCTTATGAGAGAGGCTCCACCAAAAATGACAATTGAATTTGATTAGCAACGCATGATTTACATTTTACCATATGATCCTTTGTTCCCTACGATATTTTATCGATACACACTGTTAGAAAGTCAAATGTGTCGAGGTAAATCGGTGCCAACGGAAAACGCGCAATTTTTGAGGCGGCATGAAAATACACATAAAATATGGGGACAATTGGGTTGGACCTACTTTTTGGGCCTATTGGGCCGGGCAAAATAGGATCAACTTATTTCAGGCCTAAAAAATTACAGTTCAGGCTCATTATGACCTCTACACACCATGCATGCATTGATAATGTTATTTTATATGATGGACCTAATTAAACATTATTTGGAATGGAGGATTTCAACTTGATCATTTTTTCCAATAAAATTAAGGTGGAGTTTTTATTCAAAGAAAACAAAAATAAAGCAAGATATTTTGAAGATACGGAAGATCAGACCTTCATTTTTTCCATTTACTACAATATAAAATTCAAATTATTATTGTTTTGACTAATAAAAAACACCAATTATTCGGTAATTTGATTATTTTATAGTTTGTCTTAAGTCTTTTGTTGGCATTTATCAAAACCAAGATGAAAATCTGATGCACATTCAATTATTTAACAAATTGATGATTTGGGGCAGATCATTTTGGAGCGATAATCAGGGAACTTAATTATGTTGTCAGGTTTTTGTATAGAAATATTCAAAGGTATGGTGTAAATATCAAATTTGGGGTATTGAAAATATAAAGCAAGATATTTTGAAGAAGATTTTAAGAATTAAAATATATGCAGCATATCTATAAATATGAACACCTGTTTAGGATTCGGTCCATAAAAAAACACAAATAATTACATTTCACATAGAAAAAATGTTCACATTAATTCAATCATAAGATAAAGCCAATTAAATAAATATTTAAAATAGTAGTAGTAAGTGCATTACCATTAGAAAAATAAATTTGTCACATGCAATCGTGGATTCCCTCCCATCTGACGTGCAGCCTAATTTCTATAAGGCAATTTAAGTATTTGTTTCCAACACATTTTCTTCTTTAAGTTATATATATATATATTTTTTTTTCCAAAAAAAAAAAGTTATATATTTTTGGTCAACAAATTTTGACTCATATGATTTGTTTAGAAAAAAACAAACAATTATTAAATACAATAAAATAGGGGTTAAAAAAAAGAAAACGAGTACACTTGGCAGCCAAAAAGGTCAATGTGAACATTACGTGGCCAATAGTCTGGTATCAGTATCTTCCAATTCTACGCATCATCATCTTGGCTGATTATTATATTTGATTGAAGTATATAGTTTTAAATAATCAATCTATATAAGTTTTAAATTCGACAGAAATTGAAAAGAAAAAAATCTTTCCTTTCGCAGTTATCGATTGAAATTTATGTGTTTTGTTCTCTAAGAACCTTTACTAGTTTCAAAAACAAATCGAGAAAAAAGATTTTTAATTTCAAAATAAAAAATTACTATCAATCGATTATCATACCACAAGAAAACAATCAAATTCCAACGAAAATTTCCAATTTATAAAAAAATTTGGAATTTTTTGGTCATGAAAGCATTTGTTTTTGAAAACTAAAATCAAATAAGAAAACCATTTGATCATTGTTGGAATATTATTTCCATAGGAATTTTCGTTGAATTTTTTTTCCAATGCCAATATACCAATGGTGCTTTTCCAAAATTTAAAATTCCAATGGAAATTGGCCAAATACCAACGGATTTTTTCCCACTGTTTTTCAGTAGTGTCGAACCATCAAAAGTTTGAATTTCCGTCGTTTTTGGTCATGATAGCATTTGTTTTTGCAACTAAAATCAAATAGAAAGAAATGAAGTTAATGTTTTTTTCGCCCAAGTTACTAAAACACGAAACCACGGGGCTTAGCTCACCCGACCACCACAAGGGACTTAAAATCTCTTGTGGGGTGAAGTTCAGGGGTTCAAATTTCTGCTCAATCAAATTGTTCACGGGGGCATATGCGAGCTGGTGAAGATTTGGCGGGAACTCATAGTGAAAAGCATATGTGTGGGTTCGATTTAGGGAGCGATCAACTATTATTAGATTTTGGGGGTCGAATATAATTGTTTTATTTACCTGGGAGGATCTGGTTGTACGTCAGCAGACCTTACCATAACACTGTCAAGTGTGTGCACATTCCGCGGTATACCTTAGTGGCAGCGATGAGCTGCTGTCCTCGGGCATAATCAGACGTAAACCTAGAAGCTGATTTAAAAAAAATAATATTACTAAAACAAGAGGTTTGGGGAATATAGAAAAAAATGTCAGTTCTCATTACAGTGAAAATTTCAAAATATTTCCTTTTTTATTATTAAATTATGAAAATTGTGCTAAAATTTAAGTTTTTTATAATACATCTCATTTTTCATAATTTTGAGAACTACACTTAATATTCTTTCACTTATAATATTCTTTTATATATATATTTTTTACGGGGGTTTCACAATCACATACGAAGAATACTAAAGTTTTGTTCACTTTATTACTAGGAAGGCTTGAGTAGACTTGTAAAAATGGCCAAGTAAATAAGGTGAACTCACGCACATAAAGAGTTGGGTCAAATTTGCAATTTCAAGTGTAAATTCATCGATTTGCCCTCCTTCGCGGGCGATATAAACGCTACTCGAAATAGTTTTGCAACTTAAATTGTTTTTATTTTGCTAATTTAAAACCTTACCCAAATCTCTTCTATTTTCCACATTACCATGATTATCTTAATTTTGGCTTAGTTGAATTGTTACTCCCTAATTTTCAGTGTCTAAAATCCTACCTATCTAATTATAGGGTGGCTATGGCCGTCCCTTAATTTCCCTCTCAGACTATAGCCGGCCTAATGTATGCTTAGGTGGCTATAGTCGCTTGATTGTCCCCATTTAAGTGTAACGCCCTAGTTCTTGAAATGTGATTTTTAGCATTACTAAAATATAAAAATTATATTGGATCTGTGTAGAAATAGAATTTGAGTTTCTCATTTTTCAGATCCAATTCGATCCACACCTAATTATTAATGAGGAAAATATTAAGAAATTTGAGTTTGCAAACAATTATACCTTCCAAATCTATTTGTATTACACTGATATCAAAATGAATACATCAACATATAGCAAAGGTCACATTTCTTTAAAACTAAATATTCAAATTCGATTCGATAAAAGCTTGTTTGAATTCATTTAATGAGGCTCGTTAAAATAAATGAACCAAACTCAAACTATATAAGAGATATTCGGTTCGTTAGCTCGTGAACATACTCGTTAGTAAGCTCCTGAATATACTCGTTAGTAAGCTCGTATAAATTAAATTAATAATTTGACTTCAATTTTAATTTTTATATGTTAACTTATGATAAATATAAAAATATTTGAATAAATTTATTTGTTTGAATAAAACATAGGTTTTAATAAATATATTATGCGTTTAATTTTGATCCCAAACCTTTCTACTCCTTTTGCTACAATAAATAATAAAATATAATTAATAATATAGTAATATAAATTGAGATAGAAAAAAAAAAAAAAAAAAAAAAAAGAAAGGCTTGGAAGAACGAAAAGGATTGAAGATGAATGGCTATAAAGTAGTATAAAGTGTAAAGTGGGTTTACTTTATTAAAATCCTACCACCAACTAATATAATACCACAATACCAAAAATTCTAACACTATTTCACAGTCCCCCAACCTCCCTCAATACTTCTCTGTTATCTTCATCTCCTCCTTTTCTTTTTTTTTTTTTTTTTTAATATTAAACTAATCAGATAATTATTATTAATAAGATAGTTAAATTAATATAAATATTATATAAAAATTTAGGATATCACATAAACAGAGTTGAGATTTGTTTTTTGCTGTCATTCTTTGGGAATAAAAGAAAAGGGAAAATGGGTGCTTCTGAAATGGAGCTTCAAAAGAAAAGTTGTAGTTCCATAGCTAATTTTGGGTGGATTATGAAGCATGGTGATGGTTGGGACAAGGTGTTAATGGGCCTGGGCTTGTTGGGTGCAATTGGTGATGGGCTTGCCGTGCCTGTTAGGCTGGTTCTTGTTAGCAAGCTCATGAACAATTTTGGAAACTCCCAAATTTCACTTGCTCAAAATTTCATGCACGCCATTAACCAGGTCAGTTAATCTTATCCGATTATGAGTATAAATATATATACACATTGTTTGTTTATAATTATGTGTTTCTTTCTTGGTTCTAAATTGGGAAAAGGAGATGATTATGTTGTGTGTTGCAACTTTAATTTTGAGAAACCATTATGTTTTCTATGTCTTGTTCATTGAACTTATTTGGATAATCTCAAATTCTTGAACTCTCTTATTTGAAGCTTATTTTTTGAGGTTATTGTGATGGATAAAATGTCCAAGGCCCGCCCCGACCAACAAGATATTTTATTGGGTTGGACTGTAATTTTTAAGGCCCAGAAAAATCGGCCTATTTGGCCCGGCCTGTTAAGCCCAAAAATCGGGCCGATCTCAGCAGACCAGTTTTTTTAGTGTATTCTCATGAGTTGGGTTGGATTGAGCTTTAAAATAGTGGTCCGGCCACTGTTTAGCCCAGCCCGACCTGGCTCAATATTTGCTCTAGGCCAACCCAACCCGTAGATTTGACAGGACATCTCTATCAAATCCAAATTCTTCCGCACAAATTCAATCGGAATGTCTCGAGACTAAACAGTCGGTATCATTTTTAGGTGATATTTTTTTATTATTAGAGATGGCAGTGGGGTGGGGATTTCCCATTCCCCGCGGGGAATCGCCCCAAACGGGGCGGAGAATCCCCGAATATTTTCCCCGTGGGGACGGGGACGGGATAGGATTTTTTTTTTTCGCCGTTGGATGGAGATCAGATCCCCTTTGGTTCCCCGCGAATATTAAATATATAATATAATATTTTAAGTATATATAATATATTAAAAATATATCCAAATTAAATATATAAATAAAAAAATCTTTAAATTATTTTATTAAATGAGTGCTTTATTAGTTTTTTATATAATTTATATTATTTTTTAAATATTAAAAATTACTTTTTAAAAAAATCAATTTTTTTGCAAAAAAAATAAAATAAAAACGGGTGGCGGGGAATCCCGGTGGGGGCGGGGATCCCCGCGGGGACGGGGATGGGGGGAGTTTTTTCCGTTTGCCTCGTAGGGGATTCCCCGCGGTCGCGAGGATGGGGATTGCTCCCCCGCCCCCGCCCCGCCCGTTAACATCCCTACTTATTACAGATTTTTTTTTTTTAAAAATTTTGGTTTTAGTGGTAACCGGAAAAGGCACTTGTTTATTTTCTCTTTTACTTGGGAATTGATTTTCTTGTGTAGTTTTTTTTCCTTTGTTTTTTTACATCATTCTTTCATGTTTCTTGGGAATTGATTTTCGTGTGTGTAGTTTCGACTTCGAGGTAGCATTTAGCCAGTTACTTTGTTTATATGAGAAATAGTTATGCAATTCCTGGACTCTGATAGCATGATAGATGAAGATCTTAACTAGTTTGTAGAAACTGTGTATCATCATTCCCTCTCTCTATATATACACTTGTATACAGACGTGGTATAAATCTCCGGTGAATTTTCTTGATTTTTCCAGGCTATATTTGGCTAACTAGACATTTGACTCTCTTTTCTGGGTTTCAGAATGCATTGTTTCTTTGCTACTTGGCTTGCGTACAATGGGTAGCTTGCTTTCTGGGTAGGTGATTTTCCATATTTATTATTTATTTATTTTTCGAATGCTTTTAACATGTTTGATGAAATGTGTGACAGAGAGAAAAATTTCAGAATTGTTAATGACACAGAGATGATTCAGTAGCAACCTATAACTAATCCTAGAATTTCATTTCAATTTCTTAATGGCGTGTTTGGTTTCTATAGAGGGGTATTGTTGGACGAGAACAGCAGAGAGACAAGCTTCGAGATTAAGGATAAGATATTTGAAAGCTGTAATGAGACAAGATGTTGGATACTTTGATTTGAATGTAACTAACACGGCTGAGGTCATCGAAAGCGTCTCCAGTGATAGTCTTGTAATTCAAGATGCCATTAGCGAAAAGGTTAATTAATTAATGCATTCATTCTAATGTCTATTCACTCTGTATTTCTATGATATTGGTTTTGACATTAGTAGGTTTCTAACATTCCAACAGGTTCCTGTTTTTGTGATGAACCTCTCGCATTTCATCGGGTCCTATGTAGTGGCATTCATGTTGTCATGGAGATTAGCAATTGTGGGATTTCCATTTATAGTATTTCTTGTTGTACCTGGTTTGATGTATGGTAGGTCTCTGATGAGCATTGCTAGAAAGATCAAAGATGAGTACAATAAAGCTGGTGTAATAGTGGAACAAGCCATTTCTTCTGTCCGAACCGTTTATTCGTTTGTTGGAGAGAGTAAGACAATTGCCGCGTATTCTGTGGCTCTTGAGGAGACTCTGAAATTGGGAATGCGGCAAGGTTTAGCCAAAGGTTTGGCCATTGGCAGTAATGGTGTGGTCTTTGCTATTTGGTCCTTCATGTCGTATTATGGTAGTAGATTGGTTTTGTACCATGGTGCTCAAGGAGGCAATATCTTTGCCGTTGGAGTTTCAATTACTATTGGTGGATTGTAAGGATTTCTCTTTATCTATTCATGATATGATTTCTTCTCAATGACTTGTTATGTTTTGTTATTTAGTTGAACTTTTTTTCTTGTGGACAGAGTATTTGGTTCGAGTTTGTCCAACCTAAAGTACTTTGCTGAAGCAAGTGCAGCTGTGGAACACATAAAGGAAGTCATTGAAAGAGTCCCTAAAATCGATTCGGACAGTATGGAAGGAAGAATACTACAGAATGTGTCTGGAGAAGTTGAATTCAAACACGTCGAATTTGCCTACCCATCAAGGCCAGAAAACATAATTTTTGAAGATTTTAATCTAAAAATCCCGGCTAGAAGAACGGTGGCATTGGTTGGAGGAAGTGGATCAGGAAAGTCAACGGTGATCGCTCTATTGCAGAGATTTTATGATCCACTTGGTGGTGAAATTCTACTTGATGGGGTGGCTATTGACAAGTTGCAACTCAAGTGGCTAAGGTCACAAATGGGATTAGTTAGTCAGGAGCCAGCTCTTTTTGCTACCTCAATTAAGGAGAACATATTGTTCGGAAAAGAAGATGCGTCGATTGAAGAGGTTATCGAGGCTGCTAAAGCTTCTAATGCTCATGACTTCATTACTCGGTTGCCTCAAGGATATGACACTCAGGTAAAAAATTTGTGGCTTGCCCTTTAGCTCCTTTTATTTTCTCATCTCACAGAGTACAAAAACTAACAAATTTAGATATATTTGCAATCTTTCAACTTATGGTTTTTTTTAACCAAGGAAAAAAAAATTGTATTGTCCAAATTATGGTGGGCTTATCTTGTTTTTGCAATTGTGGTAATGTCTCTATTCCAAAGCAGACAATGTACTATCTTTAAGTACCCTACAATAACCTCCCCTTAGAAAAAATTTATCATAAATAACCAGGGGGTAAGAAGTGGCATATAACATTACTCTCCTTTCTATTAGTGAGAAATGAATTTACTACTCAAGACAGATTTCATACGGAGTGGAATATTTTATTGTTTGGTAGAATCTTGTAGACCTAGTGCTTTTGGATGTTGATGCTATATAACTGGGTATTATCAAACTAGACAGCCTAACTGACAACCGATACTATGCTCTTGGATACTACTTGTTTTTGCACAATATAAAGATGACTTTTCCTTATCTTTAATGTTAAAATGGAATCACATCAAGTCTTCTGATTCTTTAGTTGGAGATTTAGGATATCAAAATGTGACGACCGGGGGCTATCTCAACTGGTGGTACTCACACTCTTAGAACTCAGTACTTTAGCCTGGAGGTCTTGGGTTCGAGTGTGGGGGAAGGCATGAAACTCACTTCCAGGGGTGAGAAGTCCATGAGTGGCGACGCGGATGGAAAGCCCAAAGGGAAATGATAAGGATAGAAAGCCCGTTTGGGATAGCCCCCGGTCGACACACAAAATCTGGTAATTTGTGCGCTAGACATGAGCACACATCTTTTGTACCTAACTTAATAATCTGGTAAATCATTTAATTAGATGACTTGAGAATGATTTAATCTACCAAAATTAAAGGTGGTGTTTTTATTCCATTGTAAGAAAATTTGAAAAAGTATATCCTCCACCTTTGTTAGAAACCATCATCCACTCGTACACATTGATACTAATAAATTTTGAATCGTAAATTTCTGGCAACTCAAATTAGCTCAATGTTGCTAAAACTTTTTGTTTGACATTTTCTTGAATTACTAAATTATACACTGTTTTAAATTTATGCCTTAATCTTATTCAATAATCTACACAATAGCGGAAATATATCTGCACCAGGTTGGCGAGAGAGGAGTGCAGATGTCTGGAGGCCAAAAACAGAGAATAGCAATAGCTCGAGCCATAGTTAAGGCACCTAAAATTCTCCTATTGGATGAGGCCACCAGTGCTCTGGATTCGGAATCTGAACGAGTAGTCCAAGAAGCTCTCGACAAAGTTGCAGTGGGCCGCACCACTATTATCGTAGCCCATCGTCTTTCAACCATCCGTAATGCTAACCTTATTGTTGTGCTCCAAAACGGGCAGGTCAAGGAGATTGGTTCGCATGATGAGCTTATTGAAGATGATCATGGCATATACACTTCACTTATTCGCCTCCAACAAACTGAGAAAACCAAAAATTTTGAAAGTCCTAATATTGTTGGGCCATCATCCATTACCAATAGTGACATTCAAAACACCAATACAATGCTCTCAATAGTCAGCCGGTCCAGTTCAGCTAACTCGGTTGCACCAAATATGTCCCAAGATCAAAATTTCCAAACACCATCATTTAGAAGATTACTGGCCATGAACTTGCCAGAATGGAAACAGGCCACATTAGGGTGTATAAGTGCGATATTCTTTGGTGCTATTCAGACAGTATACGCATTCATACTGGGATCCACGTTATCAGTTTATTTTCTAGCAGATCATAAGAAAATCAAGGAAATGACAAAATTGTATGCTTTGTGTTTTTTTGGTTTGGCAGTGTTCTCACTCTTGATTAGTATTTGTGAACACTATAATTTTGCTGCAATGGGGGAGAACTTGACCAAGAGAATTAGGGAAAGAGTGTTGTCAAAGATCCTCACATTTGAAATCGGGTGGTTTGATCAGGATGAGAATGCTACTGGCGCTGTATGCTCAAGACTCGCCAAAGATGCCAATGTGGTATGTGATTATCTTTATCTAAGTATATGTGATTGTGCTATAGTAAATCATATTGCTATCATTTGCTTACAGACACATGGAACATTTGGACTATTACAGGTTAATTACAAAAACTACCCCTTGAGGTTTAGCTTATTTACGATAATACTCAATTATCTTTTAAAATTACAAATACCCCTTAAGAAGAAGGTACTTGTAAGGTATATACAAAGCTTGCGGGAGTGTTTGCAACACTTTTAGGGGTTATTTATAATTATAAAAGATAACTGGTTTTTTTTTATAGTTAGGTTAAACCTCTTGGGTGGTTTTTGTAATTAACATAGAAGAAACAATTCTTATAGCATCTTTCAATATCGAGTCTAATTACAATTTGATATCTGATACAGGTTAGGTCTTTGGTAGGGGATCGGATGGCATTGCTCCTCCATACATTCTCTGCACTAACCATTGCTTGTACGATGATTCTTGTTATTGCATGGAAACTTGCATTGGTGATGATAGTTGTACAACCTATAATCTTGATGTCCTACTATTGCAAGCGTGTCCTGCTTAAAAATATGTCAAAAAAGGTAATTAAAGCTCAAGATGAAAGTAGCAAGCTTGCGGTAGAAGCGGTCTCCAATCTTCGAACCTTACGGCCTTCTCTTTGCAAGCTCGGATTCTCAAAATGCTTGAGAAAACCCAAGAAGAAGAAGAGCCTTTAAATGAAAGCAAAGATATTGAATTTCAATCATGGTATGCGGGCATTGGACTTGGGACCTCTCAAAGTGTCATGACATGCACTTGGGCATTAGAATTTTCTGGTATGGTGGCAAACTTATGGAAAAATTCAAGGGTTTATGGGAGCAAAAGCACTATTTCAAACTTTCATCATTGTGGTGAGCACAGGCTATCTAATAGCCGTTTGTAGCTGGAACTATGACCAATGATCTAAACAAAGGTGCTTGGACTTTTGATTCGGTAAAATCAGTCTTTGCTGTTTTAGATCGATATACCTTAATTGAACCAGAAAGTCCTGATGGCTACAAGCCTGATAAGTTAACAGGCCATGTGGAGATTATTGATGTTGATTTTCTTATTCCAGCTAGGCCCACTACAATGATCTTTAAAGCTTCTTCTTTGAAACCCAGGCAGGAAAATCAACATTAATTTGGGTGGTTGCAAAAGTTGGGTGGATTTCAAGTATGAAAACTTGTGGGATTTTGCTTTTCTTGTGGGCATTTAGGTCACCTTGAAAGAGGTTGTCTTAAAAGAAAAGTCGATCTAATAATAAATGCTCTTAAGAGGGGAGTTTGGTGAATGGTTAAAGGTCAAGAGGGGTCATTCTTACATAAAAAAAAAAAGATGAAGTGTTCAAAGAAATAAATGAGGACCCCGCTTCTTCCTAGTAAGGGAGGAAAAGCTTTATCTATTAAGGCAAGCCTGAAAGCAGATTTTTGAGGATGAGGCTTGAATGATGATAAATTGCTTCGGTTTTGTGTCCTAAAGTCGATGATGGTGATTTTGATAAGGAGAATGATGATCTTTGCTATTTTTATCAATCCGATGGAGATGGATTTCTCTCTTATGAAGCGGCGCAGCGGTGCAACATCCTAATGAAGGTATGTCTTGTGCTCTAAGTTGGATTCTATACTCGGGAACCCTCTTGAGGATATTACTTTCAGGAAAGACTTTGGAGGAGTAAAATTATGGTGATGAGCTAAAAAAGGTGAAAAAGAAGAAAAGGGGTGGCAGAATTCAAACCAGGAGGAAAAATATTGTGCAGAAGGATAATGATAAGAACTGTATAGGGATGAAAAGAAACTGGAAATTAGTTGATGAGGAACATATTATTGGAGAAGAATTGTTAGATGAGGGAATAGGTAAAAAACAAAAAATCTGTGAGAATGTCAAGGAAGATGTCCAAATGGTGGGGGTAGCCAGCCTAGATTGGCCCCAAATTCATCAAGGGCCACGGTGTGGAATTGTAGAGGTTTGGGAGGGCCCTCTACAGTTTCCCAAATCAAGGAAAGTATAAAAGTCCACCACCCGGATTTTATGTTTGTTTGTGAAACCAAAAAAAAGAGACCTTTTGTGGTTACGGTGTGTAAGAATTTAAAAGTTGCTGATAGATGGATTAGTTTTGATCCGGAAGGTATGAGTGGGGGCTTGTTGTTAGTTTGGTCCCCAAAAGTGATTATTAAAAGAATTGTGATTAGTTATTTTTGTTTTGAAGTGGAGTATGGGCTGGAAGGATCTCTTGATGTGGAATGGGCTATTTTTATCTATGGTAGCACTTGTCCATTGAAGAGAAAGACTCAATGGGAATATCTTAAAGGGGAAAAGTGGAAATGGGGTGATAAGTGGTGGATTGGTGGGGATTTTAATGACATTGTTAGCAATAAGGAGAAGAGAGGTGGTAGAATTAGATTAGAATCCGGCTTTCTTTTACCGATTTAAAAAGTTTATTTATGATATGCGGATGGGAGAAATTCCATTTTCGGCCATGAATATACTTGGTCCAACTCAGAGTGGATGATGGTTTTGTGGAAGAGAGATTGGATAGGATATTTGGCTCTGCCGACCGGGTTGCTTAAATTCCCTCAGGCCAATGTTAAGCATGTTGTGCGTCACTCCTCGGATCACCAGCTTTTGTTCCTTGAAAGAGAGCCGGATATTGTGAAGTTCAAGAAAAGATTCCAATTTGATTCTAGATGGTGTGTGATGGATGGTTGCAATGAGGTGATTCAAGAAGCTTGGAATGTTAGAGTTATGGTACACATATGTTTCAATTGCAAAATAAAATTACTAATAAAGCAGACTTAAGCTTTTGGCTTGAATAGAACAGTGTGTACCAACTCTGCTAAAACCATTGAGGATACATCTAGAAAAATTGAGGTGATGAATAGAGAAGGGGCTTCGAGAGACTGGAAGATGTGGAACACTTTGAAAGGAATTCTCAATAAAGCTTATGTCCAGGAAGAGGCTTATTGGAAACAAAAATCAAGGAATCTTTGGTTGAAGGAAGGGGATAGGAATACAAAATATTTCCATGCTTGCACCTCTCAGAGACAGAAAATGAATAGCATTGAAAAACTGGTGAAGTCTGATGGGTCTGAATGTGTTACCAAAAGAGAGGTGATTGAGGAGATTGAAGCATTTTATCAGAATCTGTTCTCATCTTCTTATTCAAGGGCTGACACTACATTGCTTGCTGGAATTCCAAATTCAATATCTTTGAGCAAGAATCAATGGCTCATTAGAAAGATTGATGATCTAGAGATCAAAGATGCTCTATTTGACCTACACCCATCTAAGGCCCCGGGGCTGGATGGTATGTCTCCTTGTTTTTTCCAAAATTTCTGGGACGTTGTTAAGAATGATATTTGTAAAGCTGTTAAGAGTTTCTTTATTTCTTCCAAAATGCTCAAAAAAATGAATCATACTCTTGTTTGTCTTATTCCTAAGGTCAAGAATCCCACCTCCATTTCCCATTTTAGGCCTATTAGTTTGTGCAATACAATTTACAAAATCATTTCCAAAATTCTTGCTAATAGATTGAAGTCTTCTGTATACGCAATCTTGCATTTGTGAATCCCAAACCGCTTTTGTTCGGTAAATGATTCTTGATAATGTTATAATGGCTCATGAGTGTATTCATCACCTTCATAGTAAAAGAAAAGGCAAAAAGTACTTTATGGCCATTAAATTGGATATGGCTAAAGCCTATGATAGGGTTGAATGGAAGTTTCTGTGTTTGGTGATGGAGAAAATGGGATTTGGTAAAAAATTTGTGAACTGGATTTTGTTTCAGTATTGATTCTTACGCATCTTTTTTTCCTTCGATTAAAGGGGAAGCAAATGGTTGTGTGGTGCCTTTCAGAGGATTAGACAAGGAGATCCCTTATCTCCTTATCTTTTTCTTATTATTTTAAGCATTTTCTAATTTGATTTCTCTAAAGCTAAAAGTGCGAGCCTTTCAGGATTAAAATCTCTAGAGTTGCTCCCGTGGTCACTCTTTTTTTCTTTGCGGATGATGCATTATTATTCAATGAAGCTAGTAAAGATCGGGCTAGAAATTTCAAACGGTGTTGGATCAATTTTGTAACGCTTCCGCCAAAAAGTTAATTTTGATAAATCTGCGACTTTTTAGCTCTAATACTACTGTGGATGTGAGAAAGGATGTTTGCTTTGGTGGGGGTATTCGGGAACATTTTAAGATCAAACATTTGGGTCCGCCTCTTACAATTGGAAGATCTAAGAAGGATATTTTCGATTTGTGTTGGATGAAGCTAATGGGAGGGTCAACAATTGGAAAGCTAAATTTTTGAGTTTGGCAGGGAAGGAGGTACTTGTTAAATCAATTCTCAACTCCCTACCAAATTATGTTATGTCTTGCTATAAGTTGCCTGTTGGGTTTTGTGATGATTATTATCGAATGTTGGCTAAATTTTGGTGGGGTTCTACTGAAGAAGGGAATGATAAATTGCATTGGATGAGATGGGATAAGCTTACTTTGACTAGGGAGGATGGGGGATTGGCTTTTCAGGATATTGGGTTGTTTAATGATTCTTTGCTTGCTAAGCAGCTTTGGAGAATCACTACACAACCTAATTTGTTGATGAGCAAACTTCTAAAAGCCAAGTATTTGAATAAAGTTGGGTTGTTCAATGTGGTTGCTAAAAGCTCGATTCTTTTTGTGGAAAAGTTTACTTAAGTGCTAAATATGTGCTTGTCCGGGGGTGAGATTTTGTATAGGTGATGGTAAGTCCACGAGGATCCGGGATCATCCTCGTTGTGGAATTTTCACTCTCCTTTTGATTGGTATTGAAGATGCTCGTAATCAATTAACCTGGGTCAATCAACTTATGAAGGATAATAATAATGAGTGGAATCTTTTGAGATAGTTAATAAATTTTTGGCCACTCTGAAGCCATAATGAGTACCAAAATTTTCAAACAAGTGAATAAAGACCATATGGTTTGGAGCTTCACTAAAGACTTGAAATTTTCGTGAAAAGTGCTTATCGAGATCTTTGAGGAGAAAAAAAAGTGAGGATTATTGTGAAGTCAAGGCGGCGCCTTGATAGGATGAGGAAGAAAGCAATGGAGGACCCTCTGAGTCTTAAAATCAAGAACAAATTAAAACACTTTTTATGGAAGTGTATCCATAATATTTTACCAAGTCTTTGTGCAACTTAATAAAAGGGTATGGATATTGAGGTTTTGTGTGAGGGATGTGGGGAGGAGTCCAAACTATTGAGCACTTTCTTTTCCATCGTGATCGAGCAAAAAGGATTTGGAAACTAGCACCTCTTGATTGGAGTGGTATTTATCATGATAAGATGAAAGTTGGTGAGTGGTGGAATGTTGTTTGTCGATCAAAGGAAACTTTGAGGGTAGAAACCGAATACAACTATCCACATATATCCTTTGGTGGTTATGGAAGACTCGGAATGCTTGGAAGTTTCAAAAGAAATGGTTTTGATTTGGAAGTCATTTCATTTGCTCTTCAAGAATGGAATGAATTTGATAAGTTACATTAATCACTTGCAGGGAGTTGTTGCTTTAGGGTTAATCCCGATTAAGCCTATGTTCTCTCCTATTTGCTATGTTTTCGCTTGAACTTTTTGTTTTTTAGGGAAAGATTTGTCGGGATTTATTTCTTGATATTTTTCCGATTCTTTGTGTTTTTGTACAGTTCTTTTCCGATTTGTTTTTTCTTTTGCCTCTCCATGTTTTGGGGCGTTTTCCTCATTAACCTTTGGGTTTTGAGTTGGCTTTGGACAAGTGTCATGATTTGTATTTGGATATTTTTCGAAGTTTTTGGTTTTTATCAAACTTTCGCTATGATGAAAAAAAAAGCTCAAGATGAAAGTAAGATGAAAGCTTGCGGTAAGGCGGTCTCAATCTTCAGATTGTGACGCCTTCTCTTTGCAAGCTCGGATTCTCAAAATGCTTGAGAAAACCCAAGAAGAGCCTTTAAATGAAAGCATTCGTCAATCATGGTATGCGGGCATTGGACTTGGGACCTCTCAAAGTGTCATGACATGCACTTGGGCATTAGAATTCTGGTATGGTGGCAAACTTATGGCAGAAGGGTTTATGGGAGCAAAAGCACTATTTCAAACTTTCATCATTGTGGTGAGCACAGGCTATCTAATAGCCGAAGCTGGAACTATGACCAATGATCTAAACAAAGGTGCCGATTCGGTAAAATCAGTCTTTGCTGTTTTGGATCGATATACCTTAATTGAACCAGAAAGTCCTGATGGCTACAAGCCTGATAAGTTAACAGGCCATGTGGAGATTATTGATGTTGATTTTGCTTATCCAGCTAGGCCCACTACAATGATCTTTAGAAGCTTCTTCATTGAAATCCAGGCAGGAAAATCAACTGCACTAGTGGGGCAAAGTGGATCAGGAAAGTCGACCGTAATAAGCCTAATCGAAAGATTTTACGATCCACTAAGCGGGGTGGTGAAAATCGACGGACGAGATATCAAGTCATATAACCTGAGATCAATGAGGAAACATATTGCGCTCGTTAGTCAAGAGCCGACATTATTTGCTGGTACCATACGACAAAATATCATTTATGGAGCATCAGAAAATACAGATGAAGCTGAGATCATCCAGGCGTCTAAGGCAGCAAACGCGCACGATTTTATTGCCGGATTGAAAGACGGTTACGATACGTTTGGTGGAGACAGGGGACTGCAGCTCTCTGGTGGGCAGAAGCAGAGAATTGCTATCGCTCGTGCCATATTGAAAAATCCAGCGATTTTATTACTAGATGAGGCCACGAGTGCATTGGACAGCCAATCGGAGAAGATGGTACAAGATGCACTCGACCGGATTATGGTCGGACGGACTAGTGTTGTTGTAGCACACAGATTGAGTACTATAAAAAATTGTGATGCAATTGCTGTTTTAGACAAGGGAAAAGTGGTGGAAAAAGGAACTCATTCTTCTTTGCTGGCTAAAGGGCCAAATGGAACATATTATTCACTTGTTAGTCTTCAGAGGACACCCAACACTACTTAAACTATTAACTAATGGTGTTCAATTTGTGGTACTTGGGTCTTTTTTTAACTTTTATGTTTATCCATGTGGATGAGAATCTGATGATTTTGAGGCCTTTTAACTTACTTTTTTTGGAAGAGCAAGGTTAATGTAATAATGTTATTAAGCTCATGAATCTTTGATTTTATAGTTGTATAATTTATGTCAGTTTATAAAGGTTCAAAATTTTATGTTCTCTGTGTAATTTACATGTTTTTTGGTGATATAGTTGCTGGCCATAGATGCCAGAAGAGTATGCTTATTGCTTACCAACTATATCAGGTGCAAATGAAATTTTTGTGACTAATAATCAAAGCCCAACTTTTAGCATAATTTTTTTACTAATTTCTTCCTATCTTATTTAGAAAGCCCAATAAGAGAGTATTAGTTTGGGGGCCTTGTTCTTTCTTTGTATTTCACAGGCTCTCAACAATGGACTTGGGCTTTAGATTTATTGGTATGATGACAAACTTTGATTAGCAAACAGGTTGTACATTTTACCATAAGAAATGTTTCAAACATTTATGGAAAGAGTCGATCTTAGGTTTCGAGGAGCCGCGAGCAAAAGAAAAAAAGAGGTCCTTTGTGTTTACATAAAAAAATTAAAAATAACAAAATTAATGTTACGAATATAATTTTGATTTAACATATTAAATAAGATATGTAATTACAAGAGGAAATTACACCAAAACCCTTGTACTATTCGCATTAACATTTTACCATATAAACTATTTTTTGTTACACTTTACCACATGAACGATGTAAATTTTTACACTTTGTCCTATATGGAAATTTTGCCCTTGTAAATTTTCTTTTTAAGAATAATGAAAATGGTTTTTCTTGCCATCTGATAAAGCTATCAAACATGTAATTTGATTATTTTATAATTTGTCTTAAGTCTTTGGTTGGCATTTATCAAAATAATGAAAAACTGATGCACATGTTCATTATTTAACAAATTGATCCAACCCATGAAAAACGCTATATTTCAGGGAACTTAATTAGCCAAAAGAGTTGCGGTTCATTTTGCCTCTAAAACCAAAGATTCAAAGATTTTTAAAGATCAAAATTGGAACATTCGGTTTATCCGGAATATATCTTATATAAAATTAATATTTTTAAAATAAGATTTTAAGAAATGTATATATTCTTAGTCAATTTTTGGATAAATCTTGAATACTGTTTATGATTCTTACACTCAACATTAATATGCATCAATTAAGGTTAACGGGACTTGGTATAACTAATAAAGGTTCACAAAAGAGGGGCAAGTTTCATGTGAGATAAACCCATTTAAATTAAATATTTAATCCAATCCATTTTACAAACCAAAGCAACTTAGATCCAAAATTCAAATGGGTTAACTAATATGGATCATTTTGGAAGGCAATCTCAAGAAATTAACCCAAGACATTTTCTCATTTTAAGTTTTTGTCATAAAAGAGTTATACGAGAAAGTTTCTCCTGGGATCAAACCTTCATTTTTTTTCCATTTACTACAATATAAAATTCAAATTATTAATGTTTTTGACTAATAAAACACATCAATTATTCGGTATTTTTATTATTTTATAATTTGTCTTAAGTCTTTGGTTGGCATTTATCAAAATCAGTTTTCTAAAAAGCGCTAGGCGCTAGACATATGGAGTATGGGCAAGGTTAGGCGGGACTTGAGTGGTGTTAGACGGGGCCTAATCGGAAAATTAACGTAGATGAACAAATACGCTTAACTAATTGAGGTTAGACGGAGATTTTTAGAACATTGATCAAATTGATGATTTGGCACATATCATTTTGGAGCGATAATCAGGGAACTTAATTATGTTGTCAGGTTTTTGTATAGAAATATTCAAAGATATGTTGTAAAGATCAAATTTGGAACATTGAAGATACGAAAGATATCTTAAAATAAAGCAAAATATATTGAAGAAGATTTTAAGAATAAAAATATATGCAGCATATCTATAAATATGAATACTGTCTAGGATTCGGTCCATAAAAAACACACAGAATAACATTTCTCATAAAATAAATGTTCACATTAATTCAATCCTAAGATAAAGTCAATTAAATAAATATTTAAGATAGTAATTGTAAGTGTATTTCACTAGAAAAATAAATTTGTCACATGCAATCGTGGAATCCCTCCATCTGACGTGCAACCTTTTAATAGGCAAAATTAAATGGAAAAAAAGATTTTTAATTTCATAAGAAAAATTACTATCAATCTGAACCAACTATCAAAAGTTTGAAAGGTTTACTTTTTGGAATTTATTTTTCTTAGGGTTTAATTTGTGTTTTTAGAGTTTATTTTGTTTCTGAGTTTATTTTTAATTGATTTGGGAATTTTAGGTTCTCACTATAGTGAAAAAATCTAAATATTCTCTTAAAAAAATGATTTTCTAGATTTTTAATTTTTTTTAGGGTTTATTTTATTTTTTTGGTTTATTTTTGCTTTTTTTGAAGCTTTTATTCTTCATACAAAAACAACTTCATTTTTTAAAAAGTTTATTTTTGTTTCTTCAGAGTTTCATTATTATTTTTAACTTTATTTTTACGTTCAAACAATCTCCAAAACTTCGTTAATATATTGTATAAATAAAAAATATCACCATAAAACTTGGGTCAACTCAAAGTTGTTAATTTAATTATTTGTTTCCAACACATTTTCTTTTTAAGTTATATATTTTTGGTCAACAAATTTAATTTGACTCATATGAATTTGAAAAAAGCAATAATTAATACAATAAAATAGGTTAAAAAAAGAAAACGAGTACACTTGGCAGAAAAAAGGCCAATAGTCTGGTATGAGTATCTTCTAGTTCTATCATCATCTGGCGTCGATGACTATAATTATTTGATGTATTGTTCTCTAAAAACTTTTACTAGTTTCAAAAGTAAATCGAGATAAACGAATTTTAATTTCATAAGAAAAAATTACTATCAATCTGAACAAATGATCAAAAGTTTGAATTTCCCTATCTCCTTTGGTCAATGATACCATTTGGTTTTGGAACTAAAATCAAATAGAAAGAAGTGAATTAAATTAGTGTTTTTTTTTTCTGCCCAAGTTACTAAAACACGAGATTTGGGGAATATAGAAAAAAAAAATGTCAGTTCTCACTATAGTAAAAAATTTAAAATATTTTCCTTTTTATTTATGTTTATGAAAACTGTGCTAAGAGTTCATTTTCATATAATACATCTCATTATTTATAATCTTGAGAACTACACTTAATATTCTATCACTAATATTCTTTTATATATTTTTCTTATAGTGGTTTCACAATCATATATAAGAAAATAATTATGTTGAGTGAAATTCTATAAATAATTAATTATGTTGAGTGAATATCTTGATATATATGCTCCCCACATTATCAGCACACAACTTGGGTCAACTCAAAGCTGTTAATATATAATTATAATTTAAATTTAACAACTTGTAAGTATAATAAATGACAGGTTAATTTAATTTTATAATTTGCGTGCCAAACGTGATCGCCAACTATGCCATATTCTAACAAAACTATGTGTCCAAAATCCAAATATAACTATATAAACAAAGTTGAGATTTCAATTTTTTGGTGCCATTCTTTGGGGAAAAAAGAAAAGGAAATATGGGTGCTTCTGATATGGAGCAGAAAAAGAAAAACAGTAGTAACATATCTTTTGGGCCGATTTTCATGCATGCTGATGGTTCGGACATGGTGTTAATGGGCCTGGGCTTGTTGGGTGCAATATGTGATGGGCTTTCCATCCCTGTTAGGCTGTTTGTTACTAGCAAGCTCCTCAACAGTTTTGGTAACTCCCAAATTTCACTTGCTCAAAGTTTCATGCACAGCATTAACCAGGTCAGTTAATCTTCCTCCGATTATGAGTATATATATATATACACATTGTTGTTTATAATTATGTATATTTCTTTCTTCGTTCTAAATTGGGAAAGGAGATGATTATGTTGTGTGTTTGTAACTTTAATTTTGAGAAACCATTATATTCTTTTTTTTTTTTGAGGGGAAAAAACCATTATATTCTTGACTTCTTGTTCATTGAACTTTTATTTGGATAATCTAAAATCCTTGAACTCTTATTTTAAGCTTATTTTTGAAGTTATTGTCATGGATAAAATGTTTTTATTCAAATAGGCCCGTCAACCCAACCCGATATTTAAATTTGACAACCCGTTAGATTTTTTTTTTTTTTTTGGTTTTAGTGGTAACCATAAAAAAAGGTAACTGTTTAGTTTAGCCCGACTTTTTTTATTCCGATTTTTTTACATCATTCTTTCATGTTTCTTGGGAATTGATTTTCGTGTGTATAGTTTCGAGGTAGCATTTAGCCAGTTACTTTGTTTATATGAGAAATAGTTATGCAATCTCTGGACTCAAATCGCATGATAGATGAAGATCTTAACTAGTTTGTAGAAGTTGTATATAGAGAGGTAGCATAAATCTCCAGTGAATTTTCTTAATTTTTCCAGGCTATATTTGGCTAACTAGACATTTGACTCTCTTTTCTGGGTTTCAGAATGCATTGGTTCTTTGCTACTTGGCTTGCGTACAATGGGTAGCTTGCTTTCTTGGTAGGTGATTTCCATCTTTATTATTTATTTTTATTTTTTTGAATGCTTTTAACATGTTTGATCAAATGTGTTACAGAGGAAGAAAAAATTTCAGAATTGTTAATGACACTAAGATGATTCAGTAGCAACCTATAACTAATCCTAGAATTTCATTTCAATTTCTTAAATGTCATATTTGGTTTCTATAGAGGGGTATTGTTGGACAAGAACATCAGAGAGACAAGCTTCGAGATTAAGGATAAGATATTTGAAAGCTGTAATGAGACAAGATGTTGGTTACTTTGATTTGCACGTGACCAGCACATCTGAGGTCATCGAAAGCGTCTCCAGTGATAGTCTTGTAATTCAAGATGCCATTAGCGAAAAGGTTAATCGTTTAATGCATTGATTCTAATGTCTCTTCACTATTTGTATTTCTACGAATTTGATTTTGACATTGGTAAGTTTCTAACATTCTTGATTTCGATAACCAACAGGTTCCTGTTTTTGTGATGAACCTCTCGCATTTCATCGGGCCTACTTAGTGGCATTCACATTGTCATGGAGATTAACAATTGTGGGATTTCCATTTATAGTATTTCTTGTCGTACCTGGTTTGATGTATGGGAGGGCTCTGATGAACATTGCTAGAAAAATCAGAGATGAGTACAATAAAGCTGGTGTAATAGTGGAACAAACACTTTCTTCTATCCGAACAGTTTATTCGTTTGTTGGAGAGAGCAAAACATTGGCCGCATATTCAGCGGCTCTTGAGGGGACTGTGAAATTGGGATTAAGACAAGGTTTAGCCAAAGGTTTGGTCATTGGCGGTAATAGTGTGGTCTTTGCTATTTGGTCCTTCATGTCGTATTATGGTAGTACATTGGTTATGTACCATGGCGCTCAAGGAGGCAGTATCTTTGCCGTTGGAGTTGCAATTACTACTGGTGGATTGTAAGGATTTCTCTTTCCTCTATTTGTTATATGATTTCTTCTCAATGATTTGTTATCTTTTATCATTAGTTGAATTGTTTTCTTATGGACAGAGCATTGGGTTCAGGTTTGTCCAACCTAAAGTACTTTGCTGAAGCGAGTGCAGCAGTGGAACACATAAAGGAAGTCATTGAAAGAGTCCCTAAAATCGATTCGGAAAGTTTAGAAGGACAAATACTACAGAATGTGTCTGGAGAAGTTGAATTTAAACACGTCGACTTTGCCTACCCATCAAGGCCTGAAAGCATAATTTGTGAAGATTTTAATCTGAAAATCCCGGCTGGAAGAACAGTGGCGTTGGTTGGAGGAAGTGGATCTGGAAAGTCAACAGTGATTGCTCTATTGCAGAGATTTTATGATCCACTTGGTGGTGAAGTTCTTCTTGATGGGGTGGCCATTGACAAGTTGCAACTAAAATGGCTAAGGTCACAAATGGGATTGGTTAGTCAGGAGCCAGCCCTTTTTGATACCTCAATCAAGGAGAACATATTGTTTGGCAAAGAAGATGCGTCAATCGAAGAGGTTATCCAGGCTGCCAAAGCTTCTAATGCTCATGACTTCATTACTCAATTGCCTCAAGGATATGACACTCAGGTAAAAAACTTGTGGCTTGCCGTTTAGCTCCTTTTATTTTTCATTTGAAAAAGTACAAAACAAACAAATTTAGATATATTTGCAGTCTTTCAACTTATGGTGTTTCTTAACCAAGAAAAAAAAAATTATGTATTGTCCAAATTATGGTGGGCTTATCTTGTTTTTTGCAATTGTGACAATGCCCCTATTCCAGAGCAGACAATATATTATATTCAAGTACCATACAATAACCTCCCCCTAGAAACAACTTATTATCAAAAACCAGGGAGTAAGAAGTGACATATAGCATTACGTTTCTTTCCGTTAGTGAGAAATGAGTTTATTGCGCATGACAGAATTCATATGAAGTGGCACATGTTATTGTTTGATAGAATCTTGTAAACCTAGTACTTTTGGATGTTGATGCTGTATGACTGCGTATCATCAAAGTGACAACTGTTACTATGCTCTTGGATACTACTTGTTTTTGCACAATTTAAGGATGACTTTCTCCTATCTTTAATGTTAAAATGGAACCACATCAAGTCTCCTTATTCTTTAGTTGGAGATTTCGGATATCAAAATTTGGTAATATGTGTGCTAGAAATGAGCACACATCTTTTGTTCCTCACTTAATAATCTGGTCAATCATTTAATTAGATGACTTGGCAATGATTTAATCTACCAAAATTAAAAGTGGTGTTTTTATTCCACTATAAGAAAATTTCAAAAAAGTAAATCCTCCACCTCTGTTAGAATCCATCATGCACTCATACACATTGATACTGATAAATTTTGAATCTTAAATTTCTGGCAACCCAAATTAGCTCGATGTTTCTTAAGTTACTAAATTGTAGACTGATTTAAATTTATCCCTTAATTTTGTTCAATAATCTACACAATAGCGGCTAGCAGTAACGCGAAAATATATATGCACCAGGTTGGTGAGAGAGGAGTACAAATGTCTGGAGGCCAAAAACAGAGAATATCAATAGCTCGAGCCATAATTAAGGCACCTAAAATTCTTCTATTGGATGAGGCCACTAGTGCTCTGGATTCGGAATCTGAAAGAGTAGTCCAAGAAGCTCTCGACAAAGCTGCAGTGGGCCGCACCACAATTATCATAGCCCATCGTCTTTCAACCATCCGTAATGCTGACCTTATTGTTGTGGTCCAAAATGGCCAGGTCAAGGAGATTGGTTCGCATGATGAGCTTATTGAAAATGATCACGGCATGTACATGTCACTTATTCGCCTCCAACAGACTGAGAAAACCAAAGAACTTGAAAATCCTAATATTGTTGGGCCATCATCCATTACAAACAGTGACATCCACAACAGAAGTAGTAGAACACTCTCAAGAGACGGCCGGTCTAGTTCAGCTAACTCGATTGCACCATTTGTGTCCCAAAATCAAGTTTTTCAAACACCTTCATTTAGAAGATTACTAGCCATGAACTTGCCAGAATTGAAGCAAGCTACATTAGGGTGTATAAGTGCGATATTTTTTGGTGCTATTCAACCACTATACGGATTCATACTGGGATCGACTTTATCAGTTTATTTTCTAACAGATCATAGTGAAATCAAGGAAATGACAAAATTGTATGCTTTGTGTTTTCTTGGGTTGGCGGTGTTCTCACTCTTGATTAGTATTTGTGAACACTATAATTTTGCTGCAATGGGGGAACACTTGACAAAGAGAATCAGGGAAAGAATGTTGACAAAGATACTCACATTTGAAATTGGGTGGTTTGATAAGGATGAGAATGCTACTGGCGCTGTATGCTCAAGACTCGCCAAAGATGCTAATGTGGTATGTTTCACTATCCACACTTTAATTTTAGATTTTGTCGGAATTTTTGGCCATTTGTCCATAAGAAAAATATTTTTTAGTCATGTTTTTTCAAACAAGAGTATTTAATCATTTTTTAGTTCAATTGTCCATTTTACCATTTTCTCATTTTTGTGGGGGACCGATACATACTGAGAATCATTTTCCTGGACCGAAAAATGTACCACGTCATTTTTTTTTAAATGGCTAACTAACTAACTAACTAAAGAGTACCAGAATGGTATGACTGTCATTATATGGTTGAAATAGCCGGGAATAAAAAAACATGTTTTTCAAAAACATGCCTAGCTTTCATTTTCAAAAAACGTGAATGACCAATTACCCATATTTACATTTAATTTTATGCTTGTAAATTTTTATATAGAATTAAATTTTTTCTGAAGAACTAAACACTTGTTATCATCCTTGTTTTGCTAAGTCTAGGATAATAATGTTCTGTTATACTCTTATAGTCCGTGATCGAGTAGAACATTTTATAGAAGAAAAACAATTATTCATAGCAATTGTCAATATCAAGTTAATCACATTTTTCGGTTTTTAATACAGGTGAGGTCTCTCGTAGGCGATCGGATGGCATTGCTCATCCAGACATTCTCTGCACTAACCATTGCTTGCATGATTATTCTTGTTATTGCATGGAAGCTTGCATTGGTAGCAATAGCTGTACAACCCCTAATTATAATGTCCTACTATTCCAAGCGTGTTCTGCTAAAAAATATGTCAAAAAAAGCAATTAAAGCTCAAGATGAAAGTAGCAAACTTGCAGTAGAAGCGGTCTCCAATCTTCGTACCGTGTCAGCCTTCTCATCGCAAGCTCGGATTCTCAAAATGCTTGAGAAAGCCCAAGAAGGGCCTCTAAAAGAAAGCATTCGTCAGTCGTGGTATGCAGGCATTGGGCTCGGGACCTCCCAAAGTCTCATGACATGCACTTGGGCTTTAGATTTATGGTATGGTGGCAAACTTGTGGCAGAAGGATTTATCAGAGCAAAAGCGCTATTTCAAACTTTCACCATTGTGGTGAGCACAGGCCGTCTAGTAGCCGAAGCTGGAACAATGACCAATGATCTAGCCAAAGGTGCCGATTCGGTCAAATCAGTTTTCGCTGTTTTGGATCGATATTCCTTGATTGAACCGGAAGGTCTAGATGGCTACAAGCCTGATAAGTTAACAGGCCATGTGGAGATTATTGATGTTGATTTTGCCTATCCGGCTAGGCCCACTACAATGATCTTTAGAAGCTTCTTCATTGAAATCCAGGCAGGAAAATCAACTGCACTAGTGGGGCAAAGTGGATCAGGAAAGTCGACCGTAATAAGCCTAATCGAAAGATTTTACGATCCACTAAGCGGGGTGGTGAAAATCGACGGACGAGATATCAAGTCATATAACCTGAGATCAATGAGAAAGCACATTGCGCTCGTTAGTCAAGAACCGGCATTATTTGCTGGTACCATACGACAAAATATCACTTATGGAGCATCAGAAGATATCGATGAAGCTGAGATCATCGAGGCGGCTAAGGCAGCAAACGCGCACGATTTTATCGCTGGATTGAAGGACGGTTATGATACATTCTGCGGAGACAGAGGGCTGCAGCTATCCGGTGGCCAGAAGCAGAGGATCGCTATTGCTCGTGCCATATTGAAAAATCCAGCAATCTTGTTACTTGACGAGGCCACGAGTGCATTGGACACCCAATCGGAGATGGTGGTACAAGATGCACTCGAGCGGGTTATGGTCGGACGAACTAGTGTTGTTGTAGCGCATAGATTGAGTACTATAAAAAATTGTGATGCAATTGCAGTTTTGGACAAGGGAAAAGTAGTAGAAAAGGGAACTCATTCTTCTTTGTTGGCTAAAGGGCCAAATGGAACATATTATTCACTTGCTAGTATTCAGAGGAACCATAGCACCACTCAAACAATTAACTAATGATGTTCACTTTGTGGTACTTAGGCCTGTTAATTTTTTATTTTTATTTTTGATCCATGTGGATGAGAGTCTGATGATTTGGAGGCTTTAACTTTTTTAAGTTTTCGAAAGAGTATGTGAATGTAATAATCTTAAGCTCTGAAATGAATCTGTGCTGATTTTGTTCAATGTGTAATTTGTACAGAAAAGTATAAAGGTTCAAAATTTTATGTTTATATTTGCATCACTTTTGTGTTACATATTTGTTGGTGCTATAGTTGTTATGTTGGGGAGATTAAGACTATTGATCATGACTTCTCATTGGTTGTCCAAGCGACTGTGAATCTAGGAGTGAAGCAAGGCTTGAGATTAAGACTAATGATCAAGTTTGGAATATGACAAAAACTCATATGATATGGTCCCACGGAGTAATTTCGTGAGACGGATCCTAAAATAACCCTTAGTAGTCAACCAAGTTTTTTCTACGGTTTTTCTACGGAGATTTCGCCAACCACCGGTCCGATTTTATGAGGATTGATGACCGATTCAGGCTGAGTTTTTTTCTACATTATTATTAAAGCAAGCTGAAATTCTGAGGAAGATTTCAAATATAAAAACATATGCAGCATATCAATAAATATGAATATTGTTTAGGGTTTCGATGCATAAAAAAACAGACAGAATGACATTTCACATAAAAGAAATGTTTTAATTCAATCCGAAGGTAAATCAAATCAAATAAATATTTGAAATAGTTGTAGAGGTAGATTATAATGTAAAAATAAAGTGGTCACATTCACGTACAATCAAGATCAAGTCTCTTGTTAGACGGTCGCAGAGTACGACAAATTGTATTATACTTAATTTTCGTCTATTCAGACAAGATATTACTTTTTACACTAAAAGTATCACTCGTTGCATCGCGCGAGTCTTATACAAGTTTTTGTCTACAATCATGGCCAGGTACCCTAAGACGTGCAACCTTGTTTTACATAACCCAATTTAAGTATGGCAAAAACTTGTATAAGACCGTCTTACGGATCCCATTCCGTAAGACGGATCCCCGACCCGCCCGCATAAAAAAAAAAAAAAACTGCATCTAATATACAAGTACTTGCCACACTGGGCTGCCCGCCCAAGTTGCGCGCCCCGCCCGCAACCCGCCCGGTGGGCCCAACTCCAGCACAAGTTGGGCGCGCCCCCCACCCAATGGTTGGATCCTCTTACTCAAAAAATTAAGAAAATTGCACCAGCTGGGAATTGAACCCGGATCAGAACCAAAGAGAGGTCTTTATTCTACGCCTTTGGACCAATGGTGCTTGTTGTGATATTTAGTATAACCATGAATATAACCATGGATATAAAGCTTCATTATCATCCCTTCATTTTAGAAATTTAAATTCTCGAATACCAAGTGAAACTTTATCGAAAATAGTGATACTTTTGAGTAATAAATATGATATTTTTAAGGTGAACATTGATACTTTAATTTTTACATATTCAAAAAATAAGAATTTTTATATACGCATTCTAGTTTCATAGCTAATGTTTTTACATTGAAAAACCGATACTTATGATGGAAATAATGATACATTTGATATTAAATATGATACTTTTATGATGGACAATGACATTTTAAAATTTTAAATTCTCGAATAAAAAATAATACTTTATCCGAAAATAGTGATACTTTTGAATAAGAAATTTCAACTTTTAAGGTGAACATTGATACTTTATTTTTACATATCAAAAATAAGATTTTTGATGTATTCATTTTTTAGGGTTTCGATGTTTTTTAAAAACATTTGAAAAATGAACATTTACATTAAAAATAAAAGAAATGTTTTATATTAAATATGATACCGAAGACATTTTAAATTTTAAATTCAAAAAAATAAATATATTAAAATAGATACTTTTGATGTAGACACTTTTAAGGTGAAGATTATAATGAAAAATAAAAATAAAATAGTGGTCACTTTATCTCAAAAAATAGATATTTTTACTCATAAAAGTAGTAGTACTTTTAACTCTGTCATATTTATTTTTCCTTTGAATCTTGAATTCATAAAAGTGATATTTTATCTCAAAAAATGGATACTTTTACTCATAAAAGTGGTACTTTTAACTATGTCATATTTCTTATTACGTTACAAAAACTAGGAACAAAAAAAGAGGAAAAATAAAAAATAAATATGATGTAGTTAAAATAACACTTTTATAAGTATCCATTTATTGAGATAATGTATCAAGATTTTTAATAGAAAGATTCTTAGCTTTTACATTTATAGGCATTTTTCATTTTTTTTTTTAATTAAGACGTATTTATTAATGGGTTTATATAAATTATTATACTAAAATTGCACAATGAGTACTAGTGGTGTAGTGGTAGAATACCACCTTAAGTATATTAAGGTTGCGAGTTCAATTCTGCACTAGAGCAATTTTTTTTTTTAAATAAGAGGTGGGGCTGGGTGTGGGCGTATGCGTTTTTTTGTCTGGGCGGGGTGAATCATGGCCAGGTACCCTAAGACGTGCAACCTCGTTTTACATAACCCAATTTAAGTATTTATTCCGTAATATTTCCGTCAGGTTATTTTTTTCGATCGGGTCAACAAAATTGACTCGTATGCATAAATAAATGATAAAAAACAAAATAATTAATACAATAAATAGGGAGAATAAAAACGAGTATAGTTGACAAATAACTTAGGCATATTCACCTGGTCAGAGCATCTTCTAATTCTACGCATGATCAGGTTGGCATGGATGATCAGGGCCGGCCCTGAGGGGTCGCCGAGGGTGACCGCCTAAGGCACTCGATTTTGAAGGACCCCGATTTTACAAAGGCCTTTTTATATGTATACATGTTTTTTAAAAAAAATTATATAAGAGCCCCAAAAAATTAAAAAATATCAAATGGCAAAAATTAAAAAATATCAAATGACCATTTTCTTTGATATGCCAATATAAGGGGACAATGTTATGATAATAGCTCCAATATGAATGGAAAAAATTAAGGTGTGCAATAGAGATTGATTGAAATAAATCCAAGAGCATTTATATGTCATGTGCTTGTCATTCTCTTAATTTAACAATTTGTGATATGACAAATTCTTGTATTAAAGCTGTGTCATTTTGGAGTTGTGCAACTTATGTATACTTTACTTGCTAGTTCTATGAAAAGATTGAATATTTCACAAGATCATGTTTATTAACAAAAAGATGAGAAAGTCATGTTAATAGTATCATAGCTATAATAACTCAACCTAATGAGATAAGAGAAGCTTTATTTGAATTATCAAGAGTTAGTGAAGATGCCAAAACTAGGAGTGAGGTTGAATGTTTAGCAACAAATGAACTCATGAATTTTGAATTTCTGCTATATGGTATACTATTTTGAAAAAAATTGAATTGGTTAGCAAAAAAATACAATCTAAAGATATGCAAATTAACGTTGCAATAAATAATTTAAAAGGATTGATTTCTTATTTTGAGAAATCCAGGGAAGAAGGTTTCCAATCTGCTATGACATCAGCAAAAGAGATTGCATCTAGGATGGATATTGATCCCGATTTCCTAAAAAACGTAAAACTCATAGGAAGAAATAATTTGATGAAATCTTGATTAAAACGTGCATCAGCAGAGAGAAGTTTTTCAAAACTAAAATTGATAAAATCACACTTACGTTCAACTATGTCTCAAGAAAGATTAAATGTATTAGCAATTTTATGTATTGAAAATAAGGTATTGAAAAATCTTGATTTTGATGATCATATTGATGATTTTGTTTCTTAAAATGCTAGAAGATAAAAAAAAATTCTATTTATACTTTTTTTCATCTTAATTTGTAGGTGTTGCATTTGTTGAATATTCTAGATGTTGAAAAAGATGTTCATTGTTGGAGCTTGAAGTTTTTTATTGTATTTTTTTATAGGGCCCCCTTTTTTTCTTATCGCCAAGAGCCCCCGAAATGTCAGGGTCGGCCCTGTGGATGATTATAATATGGGGAAAAAATTATTGCCAACATGAACTTCCGGCCTTTTTTGACTTTGCAAAATTGCAATCTTCTTTTTTATTTTTATTTTTTTTATTTGTAAATTTCATCTAAAATATGCGGGTTGTATGATTTGCAACCTCAGGTCTACCGGCGATGATAATATTCCCCTTAGATGGCATCATAATTCACGTGCGATGCCATGAACAATTTTTTTTTAAATGGCTAGCTTTTCAGTCATTTTTTCATATTTTTTTAGTTTCTAGATTTTTTTTAAAGTTCATCTTCGTCCTCCCACCCACCTTATACTCGTATATTTTAGGTTACAATTTTTTTAAAAAATATATATTAGGTTGCAAAGCCAAAAATGGCTAAAGTTCATATTGATAATAGTTATTTTTCCCTTATAACATTTGAGTTGAGAAATTGCTATATAAGTTTTTAATTCCCTAGAAATTATTGATTTTGTATTTAATTTGCTATCTTTTGATCACTCATGCCATTTGATTTTTAAATTTAAATCAAACAGACATAAGTGAACTTAATTTCTTTTCAGCCAATGTTATAATTGTAAGGGTTGATCGGAGTTTGGACCCTAAGTTTTTCAGTTTATTTATTAATATCTCATCTACTCTCCCAACTCATTTGAAACAATTTTTTAAAAAAATTGAAATGCTTTTTCTTTTGTTAAATCAAACGTTAGTCATAACTTTGAAAATTATACTTAATATTCTTTATTTTTTATTTTTGTAGTGGTTTCATAATCATATAATAACTTAAGTTTTCTTTTCAGCCAATGTTATAAAAATATAATAAGTACCTCCAAATCTTTTTGTACACACTGATCATATCAATTATAACCAATATGTACAACTTAGTTGAAACAATCAAATGTTGCAATTAAAGGTCAGATTTCTTAAACTTTGTTTTGCAAATAATTAAGTCTTATTAATAGGTGGCCATCAAATCAAACGTATCAACATCATTAATGAGGGAAAGATTAAAAAATAAATCTCTCATTTAGGGAAGATAATTGATTTGCGTTTGACGCGGACTCATCATGTGAAATAAGTTTTGATAGTTTTTTTAAAAGTTGGGAGAAATTTGGGGATAAACAAAAAATTGTCAAATCTTTCAGAGGGTGAACTATATAAAAAAATTGTAAAATGATTTAATTGATGGATTTTCGTGGTTTTTTATCTTTCTATTTATTTTTTATAGTTTTTTGATACTATATTTGAAACACTTATTTTTAAGAAAGCTTTAATAATATTTATTTAAAATATATTATTTCTTTTTATTTAAATATATGAATAATGGCTGAAATAAAAAATTGATACAAGAACTTTAATTTTATATTTACGTGTTTCATGTATACAAAACATTATTTTACATGTTGCATCTATAAATAAACTAAATGAATTTAGTACCATAATTGAACTTATACATCAATTAAATGAATAAAATTATCTCTCGTCTTTGAATCTAGTGAGGTTTCGAGAGTTAACATATCGAATTTATCCCACAATTTTCCAATTTTTCCTTCCCAAAAATATTTTTATTTTTGCATAGTGGTTTCGTAAAATAATCATATAAATCTTAATTTTTTTTTAAATCTTGTAAAGTAAAAAAATGAGGTGAATCTCGTCCACCGACGGACCGAGGGGACAACATGCCCCAAAATTTTCTTAAAGTTCATTTTTGTTTTCAAAAAAATAAATTAAAATATATATTTATTGATAAATATCAAAAAATATAAAAAAGTCTCGGTCCATGCCTCCCAGTCCCACCATGCAAAAAAATCTAACAGAAAATAATTTGTACACAGCCAAAAATGCAGTTCAAAATACACATTTTTCTGTCTTTAAGTTTCTTACAGAGAAAATGTCAAAAAAAAAAAGGTCTCTTACGAAGCAATGTTCAAATTTTGTTAGTATATTGCATAATATTTATAATTCTTGCCTTAGAAGCAAAGATATTTTATTTTATCTTATAAAATATTTATTTGAACCTTGATCATGTCCAAATTTCAAAACACTAGTATCTTAGAAAATATCACCCTAATTAAACTTGCGTCAACTCAAAGTTGTTAATAATATATATATATCATTTAATTAATTTGATTTTATAATTTTTTATGCATGTCAAACGTGATTGCAACATTGCCAATATTCTAACAAAACCAAATGTCCAGATAATAACTATATAAACAGATGTTTGAGATTTTTGCTATCATTATGAAAGAAAATATATATGGGTGCTTCTGATATGGAGCAGAATAAAAAGAAGAAAAACAGTAGTAATATATCTTTTGGGTGGATTTTCATGCATGCTGATGGTTGGGACATGGTGTTAATGGGCCTGGGCTTGTTGGGTGCAATTGGAGATGGGCTTTTTGTTACTAGCAAGCTCATGAACAGTTTTGGTAACACCCAAATTTCACTTGCTCAAAATTTCAGGCACAGCATTAATCAGGTCAGTTAATTTTCTCCAATTATGAATTATGAATCTATATACACATTGTTGTATAATTGTGTATATTTCTCTCTCTTTTCTCGGCCTAGTTTTTGACTTCGGTTTTGGTTCTAAATTATATTGAGAAATCACGTTTAGCAAAAAATCTTGTAACTATATAAACATCTAAATTCTGGTCTTGCAAAATACACGATTTGTAAGATAGTTTTGTAACTGTATGCAAAATTTAGGTCATAACTTCAGCAGATATAGAGATATGTGCCGCTCACGTGATTGAAATCCGGTAAAATTAGTACCAAAATTGAGATTTTCATATAATTGCGGGACTATTTTGCAAATTGTGGATTTTGTAGCACCAAAAAAAAAATCGAGAGTTCTCTATCTATAGTTACAGGACTTTTTGGCAAATGTGATTTTATATATATGTAGAGAGATTGTAAGAATTAATGTGCAACATGTAAGAACTTTATATCTCTAGCAAATTTTCTTAATTTCTCCAAGCTATATTTGGCTAACTAAACATTTGTCTCCTTTTTTTGGTGTTTCAGAATGCATTGGTCCTTTGCTACCTGGCTTGTGCACAATGGGTAATTTGCTTTGTTGGTAGGTGATTTTTTTTTTTTTTTTGGGTATTTTTGAAGGTATGTTTTGGGAACAATATTTCTGTATTGTTTTTGACACACAGATGGCTCAATTGCGACTTATAACTAATCACCAATGTTGATCAGAGTTCGAACCCTTATCTTTCAGTTTCTTTGAAATTTATCCCTCGTCGGGCCAGGCCAAACAGTAACGGCCGCTATTTTTGTAGCTCGGCCCAACCTACGAAAATACAAAGGAAAAGTCCGACCGACCAGGCGGCTCGTTTTTACGGGCCTAATGGGCTGGGCCAAAAAAGCCCGACTCATTTCGGGCCTAAAAAATGTAGCCCAGTCCGGCCCTTTTACTGGGCGCACCGAAATTCACAGCTCTACTTATAACTAAGCCTTGAATTTCACATCAATTTCTTACTTTTCATATTTTTTTTTTTTAGAGGGATATTGTTGGACAAGAACAGCAGAGAGACAAGCTTCTAGATTAAGGACAAGATATTTGAAAGCTGTATTGAGACAAGATGTTGGATACTTTGATCTGCACGTGACCAGCACGGCCGAGGTCATCGAAAGCGTCTCTAGTGACAGTCTTGTAATTCAAGATGCCATTAGCGAAAAGGTATCAATACATGCCACATGTGACGTAACGTCGTTTTTGTACACGTGGTATTTACACAATTCATCATATGTTAACTCTCTTGATTGATACCAACAGGTTCCCATTTTCGTGATGAACCTCTCGATGTTCTTCGGGTCCTACGTAGCAGCGTTCATGATGTTATGGAGATTAGCGATCGTGGGATTTCCGTTTATCGTATTTCTTGTCGTGCCGGGTTTGATGTACGGGAGGGCTCTGATGAGCATTGCTAGAAAAATCAGAGATGAGTACAATAGAGCTGGTGTAATTCAATTTCTTGATTGACGGTTTCGTTCGTCGGGGAGAGCAAGACTATCGCCGCGTATTCTGCTGCTCTTGATAGGACTTTGAAATTGGGACTATGGCAAGGTTTAGCCAAAGGTTTGGCCATTGGTAGTAATGGTGTGGTTTTTGCAATTTGGTCTCTCATGACATATTACAGTAGTAGATTGGTCATGTACCATAATGCTAAAGGAGACACCATTTTCGCCGTTGCAACTTCAATTATTTTTGGTGGAATGTAAGCATTTTCGGGTGCGATTCTGCTTCTGGTTTGACTTTTACAAACAAATATGATTTTTCTTTTGTGTGAACAGAGCATTGGGTTCGGGTTTGTCCAACTTAAAGTACTTTGCTGAAGCGAGTGCAGCTGCGGAACACATAAAGGAAGTCATTGAAAGAGTCCCTAAAATCGATTCGGACAATTTAGAAGGACAAATACTACAGAATGTGTGTGGAGAAGTTGAATTTAAACACGTCGAATTCGCCTACCCATCGAGGCCCGAAAGCATAATTTTCGAAGACTTTAATCTGAAAGTCCCGGCTGGAAAGACGGTTGCGTTGGTTGGAGGAAGTGGATCCGGAAAATCAACGGTGATCGCTCTACTGCAGCGATTTTACGATCCACCTAGCGGTGAAATTCTCCTTGATGGAGTGGCTATTGACAAGTTGCAACTCAAGTGGCTAAGGTCACAAATGGGGTTGGTTAGTCAGGAGCCAGCTATTTTCGCTACCTCGATTAAGGAGAACATACTTTTCGGGAAAGAAGATGCGTCGATGGAAGAGGTTATCGAGGCCGCCAAAGCTTCTAATGCTCATAACTTCATTACTCAGTTGTCCCAAGGTTACGACACTCAGGTAAATAAAAGAGAGTGAATAGTGTATTTGTGATATAATTGTGTAATGATGATAGTTTATACGATGCACCAGGTTGGTGAGAGGGGAGTACAGATGTCTGGAGGCCAGAAGCAGAGAATAGCAATCGCTAGAGCCATAATTAAGCACCTAAAATTCTCTTACTTGACGAGGCCACTAGCGCGCTCGACTCAGAATCCGAGCGAGTAGTCCAAGAAGCTCTCGACAAGGCAGTAGTGGGTCGTACCACTATTATCATAGCCCATCGTCTTTCCACCATCCGCAACGCTGACCTTATTGTCGTGGTCCAAAACGGCCAAGTCATGGAGATCGGTTCGCATGATGAGCTTATTGGAGACGATCATGGTCTGTACACTTCACTTGTTCGCCTCCAACAAACCGAGAAAACCAAAGAATATGAAAATCCTAATATTGTTGTGTCATCATCCATTACAAACAGTGACGTTTGTGTAGTTAACCGATCCAGTTCAGCTAACTCGATCGCACCAAATGTGTCGTCCCAAGATCAAGTTTTTCAAACACCTTCGTTTCGAAGATTACTGGCCATGAACTTGCCAGAATGGAAGCAAGCCACATTAGCGTGTATAAGTGCGGTGTTATATGGTGCTATTCAACCACTATACGCATTCGTACTGGGAACGACAATAGCAGATTATTTTTCACAAGACCATAGTGTGATCAAGGAAATGACAAAAGTGTATGCTTTGGTTTTGCTCGGGTTGGCAGTTTTCGCGCTCTTGATTAGTATTTGCGAGCACTATAATTTTGCTGTGATGGGGGAGAACTTGACAAAGAGAATCCGGGAAAGAATGTTGTCGAAGATATTCACGTTTGAAATCGGGTGGTTTGATCGAGATGAAAATGCTACTGGTGCTGTATGCTCGAGACTCGCCAAAGATGCCAATGTGGTATGTTCATTTGTCCCTGCATTTTAATCTTGTGCTAGAAAATTTTCATATCGAAAAAATTATCTAAAGAACTTAACATTTGTGATCAATTTTATCCAAGTTCAGGAAAATGTTATATTGTACATTTATGTAATTGTTCTAACTTCTGCCTTGCTGTAGTTTTGCTAATAGAAATACAGAATTTTGGAGCCAATGGAATAAAAACAGTTCTTTAGGGAGTGTTTCCAAAAATATATGCCTCTGGAAAAAGTGATTTATTATAGCAATAGCGAAAAGTAGTTGCAAATCAGATTGGTTGTGTTTGCAAATAGAAGCTAAGGATTATGATTAAATCATGCAAAATTAAAACAGAAGCTGGTATTTCAGAACACTATTATTGTTTCTTCGTTTTTCAACCAAGAGCTGACAATCACTTTTTTTAGTAGTTGCAAATCAGATTGGTTGTGTTTGCAAATAGAAACTAAGGATTATGATTAAATCACGCAAAATTAGAAGCAGAAGCTGGTATTTCAGAACACTAATAATTGTTTCTTCGTTTTTCAACCAAGAGCTGACAATCACTTTTCTTAAGTATTTGCAAACACGCCCACGGTATCATCAGGATCGAGTCTACTCACATTCTGATATCTAATACAGGTGAGGTCACTGGTAGGCGATCGGATGGCGCTGCTCCTCCAGACATTCTCTTCCGTAACAATCGCATGCGCGATCATTCTTGTCGTTGCGTGGAAGCTCGCATTGGTAGCCATAGCTGTACAACCCCTAATCGTAATGTGCTTCTATTGGAAGCGTATCCTGCTCAAAAACATGTCGAAAAAGGCGATCAAAGCTCAAGATGAAAGTAGCAAGCTTGCAGTTGAAGCGGTCTCCAATATCCGAACCGTGACAGCCTTCTCTTCGCAAGACCGGATTCTCTAAATGCTCGATAAAGTCCAAGAAGCGCCTCTGAAAGAAAGCGTACGCCAGTCATGGTATGCTGGCATTGGACTCGGGACCTCCATTAGTCTCGCGACGTGCACTTGGGCCTTAAATTTCTGGTACGGTGGCAAACTTATAGTGGAAGGATTCGTTGGAGCGAAAGCGTTTTTCCAAACTATCGTTGTTGTGGTGAGCACGGGGCGTATCATAGCCGAATCTGGAACTATGACTAATGATCTAGCCAAAGGTGTCGATTCGGTCAAATCAGTTTTCGCTGTTTTGGATCGATATACGTTGATCGAACCGGAAGGTGCAGACGGATACAAGCCGGATGAGTTAACAGGCCATGTGGAGATTGTTGGTGTTGATTTTGCCTATCCAGCTAGGCCGAATACAATGATCTTTAGAAGCTTTTCTATCGACATTGAGGCCGGAAATCAACTGCACTAGTAGGACATAGCGGATCGGGTAAATCGACCGTAATAGGCCTAATCGAGAGATTTTACGATCCACTAAGAGGTGTGGTGAGAATCGATGGGACGATATATCAAGTCATATCACCTAAGATCAATGAGGAAGCACATTGCGCTCGTTAGTCAAGAGCCGACATTATTTGCTGGTACCATACGACAAAATATCACTTATGGAGCATCAGAAGATATCGATGAAGCTGAGATCATCGAGGCGGCTAAGGCAGCAAACGCGCACGATTTTGTATCCGGATTGAAGGACGGTTATGACACGTTCTGTGGAGACAGAGGGCTGCAGCTATCCGGTGGGCAGAAGCAGAGGATTGCCATCGCTCGTGCCATATTGAAAAATCCGACGATTTTGTTACTAGACGAGGCGACGAGTGCGTTGGACAGCCAATCGGAGAAGGTGGTACAAGATGCGCTCGAGCGGGTTATGGTAGGAAGGACTAGTGTTGTTGTAGCACATAGATTGAGTACTATAAAAAAATGTGATGCAATTGCAGTTTTGGACAAGGGAAAAGTGGTGGAAAAAGGAACACATTCTTCATTGTTGGCTAAAGGGCCAAATGGAACATATTATTCACTTGTTAGTCTTCAGAGGAACTAATGATGTTCAAATTTTTGGTAATTTAGGCCTTTTTTCATTTTTGAAAGAGCAAATTGAATGTAATAATCTTAAGTTATGAAATGAATAATCTTATATGTTTTGGCTAAGGGGGAAAAATAGTTGGGTTAGGAATAGTCCGACGTGATGGGATTTTTTTACTCAATTTGCTATTAGAGGGAAATTGAAGATGTTGTTTGGTTGTATATAAATGAAAACAAGAATTGAAGGATAGGGATTTTTTTTACTACAATGAAGAGGGGATATTGAGATATGGTCCTAGGTGTCACGTCGTAAACATACAAAGAAAACTAATGGATTCTCTAAAGGAGTTTTTGTCATGTTTCTGTGCTAAATTCAACTACTATAGATTTGTATTTCCACCATATTAATAAAGTCTACTTTTTACGTGGATTTTATTCATTATTCCATTATTGTCCTCCGCTATTCTAAAACATTATTTTGATGCTAGTTTGGATATATAATATCCTTATTTATCATGTGTTCCCATGACTAAATGTTTTTTTAAATTATGGTTGGCTATTTTTATTTTTAATGTGTAGAGAGTTAAAGATGTGTTAATTCGATTTTAATGATCAACTAAAATAAAGTTATTCCTTGGAACTCCTTTTGTTGGTTCATGGCCAGTTGGCCACTGATGGTTCGATATTATTCCCTAAAATTAGAGTTTAGATTTGCATAATGTGCTATACATATATTTATAGATTATAATATAAGGCTTTTTCGTTTCTCTTATAAATTCAAATTGATTATAATGTTAAAAAAAATCGGCTTCGATGATTCAAATTATCAATTTTTTTCTCCATTTTTCTCATGGCAGTTAAGAAATTCATCATTCTTCCCCAGATTAATTGTAATGGGCTCACAAAGCAAGAAGAATAATGTATGAATGTAGGGCCCGTAAGACCACTTTGGGCTTTAACGGATCCACGAAATTTAACTTATTAATTACCCAAGAGTCTAAGTTATTAAGAGTGATAAATAAAATAGGAAAAATTATTTTTTTTACGCTCCTGTATATTTTTTTATTATTTTTATTCCTGCATTATTTTACATGTTATATAAGTTGTTTCGATATTGTTTAAATTTGTTTATTTGTTGTTTCTATGATGTTTCTTTGTTATTTCGATGTTTCAAAACAACTTGAACCTATTTTTTATGCTGTTTTTTATACATATATTATTTTGTATATTGTTTCTATTGTCGGTGTTGTTCAAATGTTGTTCTAATAATTTTCTTTGTTGTTTTCATGTAGTTTTCAATGTATAAATACAATTTCACCTATTTTTAAGCTCTTTTTATTCATGTGGTGTTTTAAATATTTTTTACGTTATTTCTGGGTTGTTTCCATATCATTTTTAATGTTGTTCTGATGTTTCTTTGTTGTTTTCATAATTTTTTGATTTAAATACATTTTTACCTATTTTTAACTTTTTTTCTCATTAAGGTTTTTATATTCTTTTTGGTTTTTTATTATATTGTTTTTTTTTTGTTTTTATGTTTGAAAATGTTAGAAACAATAGAAGAAAAATGTATGAAATTTTTGTTGGAGCGTATTGTTGTGTAAAAAAATTGGAGCATAAGTTTAGGAAATTTAACTTATTAAAACCCAAGAATCTAAGTTAAAAATAAGGTATTTGTGATAAATTAAAGTATTAATTTTATCTAAATGGACTGGCAAATCAAATTGGGCCCATAAAGAGTGTTTGAATCCATCACTGATTTTTTGAAGCCCAATAAATTGTAAAGCTGTTTTAAAACCCACAAACCGAAATGCAGCCACCTCCGAACCCATAAAAAAAAAAAGCCTAAATTTTTTCGAAATTTCGATGAATATAAAAACTGGAGAGTCACGTAAAATAAGAGTAATATTTCCTCTTTTCTCATAAAACTTCACTAAACATCTTTTGTTCTCTCACAATTACATATTCGTTTGGTGTCTCGTAACTTCATTCTTCTTGTTAGGAAAATTGAAAGGGGAGTAAATGATTTATCGAAAATTTTGAATTATAGTTTGATCCGAGCGATATTCCATTTGCTAGTTGGGTTTTAGGATTAGAGATTAGATCTGTTTTCATCTTTTCCCTTTCGCCGTGGGGAGGAGACTTCACAGGTTAGTTTCTTAAACAGATTTTTTTTTTTTTTTTTTTTTTTACTCGCAGTATTTGAATTTGTTCTTGTATCGTTTGCTTCTTGTTGTTAACGTTGAAGTTGGTAATTGTGAAGAGATGAAGCGATTGCGGGATGAGGTGTATATGAACCCTCAATTTAAGCGGCCATTTGGTGGTTCTTCTCGCGGGGAATCGTAAGCTCCTTTTTCAGTTTCTACAAAGCGTGAATTTGGTTTAATGTTGAGTGATTTACTGGTCTTTATTGTGTGTGATGTTGTGAACACACACACACACACACACACACACATATATATTTCTTATTTGAAGTCGTGTCTAGTATATCATGCGACGAGAGAGTGGTTTTGTGTTGTAACTGTAAGTCAATAAACTGGATTTGGTTAAAAAATCTTGCTGATCAGAATCAGTCGATAACCAATTTTGTCATCTAATAAGAGTCTGATTAGGTAGGCCACCTCCTCGGCAGCAGTTGCAGAAATTGGAACGGAGAGGACATAAGAATTAGGTTAAATTGTTGTACTGGCTAGGGTTAGTAGCATATTAAGGGAAAGAAAATTTGGATCTTTATGTGTCGCACCACTTTGTTTTTGTTTGGTTGCACTGGTTGTTTACTTATTTTAGTGTGTGTGTGTAAATTAAGGTCAGTTTGGGAGACAACTGGACCAACTAAGCTTATCATTTTTTTTGGCTGCCAGAGGAGGCTCTTTTTGAGCTTGTAGGTGGTAGTGTTACATTAATGGTCTGTGTGAAAACATTTAAAGGGAAACTATGTCAAATATGGATCTGTTGAATTTATAAAAGTATATCCTTTTTATTAACTTGAGCCTTGAGGGAGAGAACCAAGAACATATTTAAGCTTTTTGAATGTGATGCACAACTGTTGCCTCGAATTGTTCAGTGCTGGCTTTTGATCAAAATGTTTGTTTTCTCATTTTGATGAAGGTATGGGCTGTCACAAGCTCCTAATGGAAACGGTGGTGGAGGAGGTGGGGGTGGAGGGGCTGTAGGTGGTGGTGGTGGTAGTGCTAATGGTGTTGGTAGTGCTAACGGTGGTGGTATTGGAGTTAGTGGCACTGGCGCTGGTGTTGCTGCTAGTAGTACACAAAAGCTTACCACCAATGATGCATTAAGTTATTTGAAGCAAGTTAAGGACATGTTCCAAGATCAAAGGGAAAAGTATGATCGGTTCCTTGATGTCATGAAAGATTTCAAGGCTCAAAGGTAAATGAGTATTTGTTGGTAAGATCTCCTTTGCATTTGAAATGAATGAAAGTTTTCCTCAAACTCTTTATTGATTTGTTTCTGGCAGAATTGATACCGCTGGTGTCATAGGGAGGGTGAAGGAATTGTTTAAAGGGCACCCTAATTTAATCCTTGGGTTTAACACATTCTTGCCTAAGGGTTACGAAATTACCCTCACCGAAGAAGACGAGGCTCCCCCAAAAAGGACAGTTGAATTTGAAGAGGCTATCAGTTTCGTCAATAAAATTAAGGTGGAGTTTTTATTACATGTGTGATAACAAAAAGTTCTGAATTTGGACACTGAGGAAGTTCAGTTATAAACAATATGTCCTTCGCTTTGTTCACCTGCAGAAACGTTTCCAAAATGACGATCATGTTTATAAATCTTTCCTAGACATCTTGAATATGTATCGGAAAGAACACAAGGGTATAACTGAGGTGTACCAAGAGGTATGCATCTCTCCTTAATCAATAACCTCATTTTGTTGTTTATTCTAAAATATTAGGTTCTGATATATATCTGTTTGCAGGTTTCAGCACTTTTTGATGATCATCCTGATCTTCTTGATGAATTCACTAGATTTTTGCCTGATACTTCAGCTACTGCTTCAGCTCCTCATGCTTCTTTTGGTCGTCATTCCTTTCATCGTTATGATGAGAGGAGCTCTGCGTTGCCCACAATGCGGCCGTCTCACACGGATAAGGTTCTTTTTCTACATTTATTTTTTCTTATAAGCTCTTTCTGATTTGTTGATGACATCTAAATATTTGTATCTCCAACAAATTGTTAGCAACGACCACGGAGGGACAGGGTTGTTGATCCCAATGGAGAACGTGATCTTAGTGTTGAGCGTCCAGATATGGATGATGATAAGACCGTTATGAAGTTGCACAAGGAGCAGAAGAAGCACACTGAAAGGGAAAACAGGGATAGGAGAAACCGTGATCAGGATGACAGAGATCCTGACACTGAGAACAATGGTGATATTAGCATGCATCGGCTTTCGGACAAAAGGAAGTCTGCTCGGAAAGTCGAAGACTTTGGTGGGACAAATTTGGCCTCGTTTGATGATAAAGATGCATTAAAAAGTGAGTTATCAGTTCCCTGGTTCCTTCTACACGTTTTCCTGTGTTGAATTTTAGATCTTTTTGCCTCTGTACTTTTACGGTTTACATGTATTACTTCTCAGTATGTTTAATTTTGTGCCTGTTAACATTTAGTTCTGTTTGATCTTGGCAGGTGTGTACAGCTATGAGTTCTCTTTCTGTGAAAAAGTCAAAGAGAGGTTACGCAGTGCAGATGATTACCAGGCATTCTTAAAATGCCTTCACATTTACAGTACAGAAATCATTACCAGAAAGGAATTGCAGAGTTTGGTAAGAATATTATGCCTTCTATTAGCTTTGTTCAACAATTCACTTGGAATTTTTCGTGTATCATGGGATTACAAGCAATTTTTTAGTTTGACTCATTCTTTACAGAAGCTATTTTACTTGTGTGCTCTGGGTAGTGTCCTTATTCAGTTATTGTTTATGCTTTCATTGGCATTATTACAACCTGGTTGCCCTAGTGAGTAGCAGCATTTTTTATCCCTAAGATGTCGTTCTTTTGTTTCTGTACCTTTGCTTCTTTTGAATTAATTGTTATGATAAATGAAATTGGTGGGAACTTGTTCCTTTTATGTGTCTTGTACTATATGCTTTCAGGTTGCTGATTTGCTCGGAAAATATCCAGATCTCATGGAGGGTTTCAATGATTTTTTAGAGCGCTGTGAGCGAATTGGTATTCATTGATTTTCACTTTGTAAAGTTGTATTTTTGATTAAATTGTTTCATTTCTAACTATTTTCCTATATTTCAGATGGATTTCTAGCTGGTGTTATGGGTAAAAGTATGTAAATTTCTGACTACTGATTATCGCTTTTTTTTTTTTAAATTTAAAAATTAACAAAAATCTAATTTTGTGGACTTCTGTGAAGTGTTATTACTGATCCCCACCCCCACCCCCAACTCTAGCCTTCTCCCTTTTCAGTAAAATACTATTAGCAGCCACAGCTTTTTGGATGTCTCATCTGACAAATCTGTTTTATTAATAGCAGAAACATTGTGGAATGAAGGGAATTCTTCAAAAGCCTTGAGAATAGATGAAAAAGAGAAAGAACAAAAGCGTGAATTGGAAGGAGGGAAAGAGAAGGATAGGTACAACTTGAAATACTGGGGAAAGTCCATTCAGGAGCTTGACCTTTCTAATTGTCAGCGTTGCACTCCCAGCTATCGGCTTCTACCTGAAGATGTAAGAGAATTTTATGCATATTTTGAATTACATGGTAGGAAGCATTTTATTTGTTATTTTGAAATTTCATTTTTACAAATTTGCCTTCGCAGTATCCAATATCATCAGCTAGCCAGAGGTCAGAGCTTGGCGCTCAAGTTTTAAACGATCATTGGGTGTCTGTGACATCTGGTAGTGAGGATTACTCTTTTAAACACATGCGGAGAAACCAGTATGAAGAAAGCTTGTTTAGATGTGAAGATGATAGGTATAGAACCTTGTCATTTTTTGGCTCATCCTATTCCCTCCTGTATGACAGTATGGATCTTGTATGCCTAATGTGGGAAGGGACAAAAGTTTTGGCATTATTGGTTCATGCATTACTATGTTCTAGTGCTGGCACATGAACTGTATCATCACCTCTCTCGTATTCTGACATATATCACATAAACTGATAAACGCGGTCAACTTGGATTAGTGTGAGAGAGAGACATATTTCCGAAATGGATTTATATTTTAATGCTGGTCTTCCACATTATGTATTTCCTAGAGTGTCCTGGAGCGTATATGTCTGAGCTTTTGCTAATATATGTCCTTTTGTCTCAGATTTGAGCTGGACATGTTGTTGGAGTCTGTGAGTTCAACTGCTAAGCGAGCAGAGGAACTTTTGAACAGTATTAATAATAATTCAATTGGTTCAGATGGTCCCATACGAATTGAGGACCATTTCACAGGTTTGTAACAGTAGAAATCTGTGTTAATGCATCTGTTGAAGCTATTCCACTTTCTTCATTTCTTTTCTTTTCCAGAAATTATATCCTTATTTACAGATGAATGGGATTCTCTTTTATTTTATACAGCTCTGAATTTGAGATGCATTGAACGTCTATATGGTGACCATGGTCTTGATGTGATGGACATTTTGCGTAAAAACCCATCTCTGGCTTTGCCTGTTATTCTAACGCGTCTGAAGCAGAAGCAAGAGGAATGGACTAAGTGTCGTTCAGATTTTAACAAAGTTTGGGCTGATATATATTCTAAGAACCATTACAAGTCTCTCGACCATCGCAGCTTCTATTTCAAGCAACAAGATTCAAAGAACTTGAGCACAAAATGTAAGTTGAGCACTATAGATGTACATGCTCGCAGTTCTGTCAATGTCTTTGCCTATGGGCTTGGCTCTTAGTGATATTTTGATTTCCTGTGAGTTCCAGTTTATTTTTAGTATACGGCCTTTTTCTAAGTTTAGCGTCATTTGATTGTTCATTATTTGTTTCTCATGTTCTTTCACTTTCCATGGACAGCCTTAGTGGCAGAAATCAAAGAAATCAAGGAGAAAAAACAGAAAGAGGATGATGTGCTTCTTAGTATTGCTGCTGGAAATAGACACTCCATCGTTCCAAACATAGAATTCGAATATGCGGATACTGAAGTTCATGATGATGTCTTTAGGATTATCAAGTACTCATGTGAAGAGGTCTGCGCAACGAAAGATCAATTCAATAAAGTTTTGAGGTTCTGGACAACTTTTCTTGAGCCGATGCTGGGTGTTCATTCCCGTCCGCATGGTTCGGAAACTAATGAAGATGATGGTGTTTCTAAAAGTCGAACAGTTAAAAACAACACAATGAGTGTAATAGAAAGTGAAGGCAGTCCAAATACTGATTCTACCACCACAAACCTGAAGCAACCAAAATCTATCTGCAATGGGGATTCTAATGCATCACCCCTACGAGTGAATTTCAGCAGGACTGGCTTTATGAATGTGGATTCTTTGGCCAAAGAAGGACTAGCTGTGGCATCTGGTGAAAGATTAACTAACCCGGACACAGCTGTTACTTCAGGACCAGAAGTTGATCATGGTACGCATGTATAAGAAACAGTGAAGGTTCCTAAATTTTATTAACTCCTTTTCTTTTACATCTAATGTTGATTTTTGCTTTATTTGAGTGTACTTTTCATATTTATGGGATCTATTTTGAAGTTCAAGGGCGTGGTGCAAATTCGTCACGAGTGAGTAACGGTCCCCTTGAGGAAGGCAATGATGCCAAACCTAATATGGAAGATATGCTTTCCTCAGAGGTATGAATTCATGCTTTTGGCTTGACTTATAGATTTCAGTTTTTGATTGGAGTAGCATATTATTGGTATGATTTTATTTTGTGTTTCTTTCTTTCTTTATTTCTTTCTTCTTCTATGGTGGGCGGGTGTTGGGTTGGGAAGTTCCACCTTCCCTTAATTGTATTTCTTCGTTTTTTTCCCTTTCCCTCTCTGGGAAGCTTGGCTCTGTGTGTGTGTTATATTTTGGAGGTAGCTTGGGGGGGCGGGCTTTGAAATAGCTATTTTGTTGCTATGATTGATTTCTTTTCTAAATATAATGTAGACTAGGTAAAATTGTGTTTCCTTATATGCAACACAGGGTGGGGAGACATCGAGATTGAATCAATTGACAAATGGAGAGTTTGCAGAAGGGCCTAGACATTCTGGATATAATGAGGATTCTGTTGATCCTTGTAAAAATGAGAAAGAAGAGGGTGAGCTGTCCCCTAATGGTGATTTTGAAGATAATTTTGGTGCCTATCAGGACAGCAGTTTGCAAGCCTTGCCTGATAAAAATCGTGGCAATGAAGGGTTGCCAGGTCAAATGGGGAATCATGAAGAGATTTCTGTAGATGCTGATGATGAGGACAGTGAAAATATTTCTGAGGCTGGAGAAGATGCTTCAGGCAGTGAGTCCGCTGCCGATGAGTGTTCACGGGAAGAGCCAGAGGAAGAGGAAGATGTAGAGCATGATGACCTTGATGGTAAAGCCGAGAGTGAAGGTGAGGCTGAGAATACTAGTGAAGCTCACTATCATGGTGGAGATTCTGCATTGGTCCCACCGTCTGAACGATTTCTGCTGACGTGTAAGCCTCTATCAAAGCATGTGGCTTCCCCGTTGGTAGGTGATGAGAAAAAGGATCGACGGGTTTTTTATGGAAATGACACATTTTACGTGCTTTTTAGGCTGCATCAGGTAAATTTATGTTTTTTTGTTTGGCACAATGTTTTTTCGGTGGTTATTCTGGTTGGAGTGGCTGTTATTCAGACTTCAGAGATCAACTCCCCTCTTCTTCCCCCTCATCCTGGTGCCCTCCTCTTGATCTAGTGTTGTGCTGTGTGTGAAGATATTTTATTAACTTCATAAATAAAGGAATGATGTTCCAATGTTGAGATTTAAAAAAAAAAAAAAATCCCCTTAGTGGTAAATAATTGTCTTCTTCTGTCATTCCAGATGCTGTATGAGAGAATACTATCTGCTAAAGTGAATTCAGTATGCAGCGAATCAAAATGGAGAACCGCAAAGGATACAAGTCCTGATCCCTATGCTAGGTGGTTTAGTGGCATAATTTAGTTCCTGAACATATTAAATGCTATATTACTCTCTATTGATTTTGCATGCACACATTCACTGCAGGTTCATGAGTGCACTATTCAGTTTACTTGATGGATCTTCTGATAATACAAAATTTGAAGATGATTGTCGATCTTTGATTGGAAACCAGTCCTATGTGCTGTTCACTTTGGATAAGTTGATATATAAGTTGGTCAAACAGGTAATATTCCCAAGAATTTGTTTTACCTTCTTTCAAATTTCCAGTTTCAATTGACACATTTTCTGAGTGTTGTGTTTCTTCTGCAGCTTCAAACTGTTTCAAGTGATGAGGTGGATTGTAAGCTGCTTCAGTTGTATGAATATGAGAAATCTAGGAAGCCAGAGAAGTTTGTTGATTCAGTTTATTATGAAAATGTTCATGTCCTCCTGCATGAAGAGAATATATACCGGCTGCAATGTGTAGGTTTCATTTGAAAGAATTTTCTCTGTTGATTTATTGATTTATATTGTGCATTGTTCAAAAAGTCTGCTTGGATGCTCAGTTGTTTTCATGCTTGTTGTAGACATCTAACCCTACACGCTTATCCATCCAATTGATGGATGATGGAAATGAGAAGTCTGAAGTTGTTGCAGTTTCGGTAGATCCTAATTTTGCAACATATCTTCACAAAGATTATCTTTCAGTTAACCATGGAAAAAGGGAATCATCAGCGATTATGCTGAAAAGGTATTGTTATAAGTTCCAGTCACACGACTTGAAACACTGGAGTGGCTTTTATATTTAGAGAAATGGGTAAAACCTGATTGACACTTCAGATATTATCTGACTGAAAAGATTAGGAATTCTAATCACCAGGGATATGAGGCAGGATTTCACTTGTATTCCAGTCACGCGTGTGACTAATTGGATAGCGCGCGCACACACACACACACACACACACACACATATATATATATCATACTTCTTGGAAAGTATTGAATTCTCAAACTTGGATTTGTGGAAAAAATTACCTTTCACGAACTACAGATTTACCTCTTTATTTACCAGATTTCTATGATTGAACAGCAGACTTATTGCTAACCTCTTTGTTTACCAGATTTCTACGATTGAACAACAGACTTATCGCACGCTTAGGGATTTGAATATATACCCGTTTTAATTGCTTATATTTACAATTATTATTATCCAAAATGTTTCTACAGTTAGATTGATCTGTATGGAAAAATGATGTCCTGTGCAATTTGAAATAGTGTGTATTTTGTAATGTTGGTGAAAGGAGTGCTGTAAAAATCGGCCTAAGCAGCCGACTTGGCACCCCTAGGCCGATCCGATTTTGCCAAAATCGGTTGAAAAAATCTTCTTGGCCGAAAAAATCAGCCTAAATTCGGTATAAATTGGCCAAAATTCAGTAAAAAATAAAAAAAAATGAAAAATACAATAGAAAAATAGAGTTGTTTCTAGGCGCTGGGTTGCCGCCCGACTAGCACCTAGCGATTTCTTCATCCATGGGTGAAAGTGTTGGCTTACTCGAGCTTTTGTGAAAGCTAAGTTTGGATAAATGAGTAAAACAGTTTGGCTGGCAATTTTAAGATGCTTTAAGTGCTTTATAGATAAGTATAAGCTGTCGTACTATTTGCTGGTCCATCAGCAAGAACTGGTCACTGGGCAGTGGGCATTATGAATGAGAAAATGACGTAATTTGCCCATTCTTTTTTCTTCTTTTCTTTTTCTGGGCTCGATGTTTCGAAAAACAAATGGTAAATTTGATTGATTAAATTGAAGAAATGTTGGATTGATGTATTTCATTGTGGCAGTGGGCATTATGAATGAGAAAATGACGTAATTTGCCCATTCTTTTTTCTTCTTTTCTTTTTCTGGGCTCGATGTTTCGAAAAACAAATGGTAAATTTGATTGATTAAATTGAAGAAATGTTGGATTGATGTATTTCATTGTGGCAGTGGGCATTATGAATGAGAAAATGACGTAATTTGCCCATTCTTTTTTCTTCTTTTCTTTTTCTGGGCTCGATGTTTCGAAAAACAAATGGTAAATTTGATTGATTAAATTGAAGAAATGTTGGATTGATGTATTTCATTGTCTGATGATCTACTTGTACTATGTGCAGGAATATGCGCAAGTATAGTAATCTCGATGAATCCACTGCTCTGTTTATGGCCACGGAAAATGTGCTGATCATGAATGGATTGGAATGTAAGATGGCGGCCACCTCATCAAAGGTATTAATTTTCGTGTTATTCTCTATTTGATGTGAGTTTAATGGTCTAGCCTTGTTACCTCACATTGCATCTACAAACTTTTGTCTGATTATCTTTCCCTGAAACCTCATTTTCCTGTGTCCTCTCTCTCCACGTGCCACAGCTACTTTTCATATATATCTTACTACGTAATTTGTTTATTAAGAATTTGTTGTTAATTTGTTTTTCATTGTAAATTATTTCCAAGTTTAGAGACGTTTATTGATCAAGACAATTCATATCATTTCCCATTTGACATTCACATTCTTCATGGCATTTATTGTAAATTGAATTCTGTCTTTTCTGCGAGTAAGGCTTCCAATTTCTTCCCTTAACTTCCCAATTGGGTGGGACCCGTTAATTTGGTACCTTTAATTTGTTTGCTCAGTAAATCAAGGCTGGTTTGGTTGGCCATTATTGGGTTCTTTTTTTCTTCCTTCTGATCACTGTAAGCTATGGCATTCTTTGCTGAAACCTCAGAAGTCTTTCGGAAATTCAGCATCTTTCTTTCCTCATGAAAATGGCTACTTGTGTTATACTAGAGCAAATTATATACATGTATGATATTAGATAGTCCTTTTATTTTGTTGGAAAATTTCACTTCTGATCACCAATGTGCTTTCAGATCTCGTATGTCCTCGACACGGAGGACTTCTTTATGCGTGTGGGAAGGAGAAGGAGATCAACGGAAAGATCTTCGCGCAATTACCAGGCAAGGGTCCAACGGTTTCATCAGTTTCTGGCAGCCTCTATTATGACTTAAGTGGGACCTCTTGTAAGCCTTGAGGTATATATATGGATTTCCTTTTTTATTTTGGGTTAATTACTAAACTATCAGGTTTAGCCTAATTACAAAAAAAGGTCGTTATCTTTCATAAGTACAAATATCCCCACCCCCACCCCCGACATTTGTTAATACAGACATCAAGGGGGTGTTTGTAACACTTTAAGGGGTATTTGTAATTTTGAGAGATGATTAGAAGCTTTGTAATTAGGCTAAACCTCATGGTAGTTTTTGTAATTATCCATTATCTTTTTCTTTTTGGGCATGTAGCTTAAACTAAAGGGATAATTACACACAAAAAAAAAAACTAAGGTTTGGGCTAATTACAAAAAAATCTAGAGATGATTTAAAATTACAAAATGCCTCCTCTGGTTTGATTCTGTCTTAAATTTAAGGGGTTTTTTGAAATGCTTTTTGCTTATAAAGTGGGAAAATATAAGAAGGAATGAAACCTCAAGGGTTTTTTTTGCAATTTTCAAAAATCACTGGAACTTTTTGTAATTGGACCGAACCTCTTTTTTTTTTTTTTTTTTTTTGCAATTATCCCTAAACTAAAATGAATTTTGATCTCTCATATATACTCTTTTTCTGTTTTTGGCAGAATTTCACTTATGGAACTTGGCTCATTAGAGAATAGCTCCAGCAATTAATTTATTTACTTGTCCATGAACTAAATAACCATAAGGGAGCAGCGACTTGCTCGGGATTGCATCATCGAGCGAGTGGCACATGAGCCATTGGCTTTGTACATAGTAAGGTTTGGCCCCTAACATTACTTGTAGAGTTCTGTGTTTATTTGATCGTATTGGTTTAACGGGCGTAAAGTAGCCCTTTCCTGTTTCTTCCTATTATAGATTTCTTGTGTGTTTTTGGCTGTGATATCCAGCTACATGATGTAAGAGATACAAATGAGATAGGGAGAAATAGTATAGCAGAATTTGCCTTCCAACTTTTGAACATGTTTTCTTGAACATATATGTATATATATAGTTCACTTGCCAGTTGTGTTCTTGGGAAAACATTGGTAATGTGTATATATATCTTATCACATGGTGATCAAAATTTTGATTCTCAGGAGAATTAGAGATGGAGATTCTGATAATGAGAAGAGAGGGACAAGCTGAAATGTCATCATTAAATTAAGGGATTTTTTTTTTGAAAAAAACTGATGTTCGGGCTAATTACCAAAAAGACCCGAGGTTTTTAAAAATTGTAGAACACCACCCCTTGAGGTTTGATTCTGTGTTACATTTCCCCCAACTCGGTTATTCTCTTAAATTTAAGATGAATCAAACTTTGAGGGTTCTTTTGTAAGTTTGAAAAATCTATGTAATTAGCCTAACCTCTGGGCTTTTTTTGTAATTTCCCTTAAATGAAATTAGAAATTCACGGCTAAATATATATTTTCTATGATTTTTGTTTATAGTGCTATTTAAAAAAAATCTGGGTGGACAAGCCCGCAATATAAGAATGGAAAGATTCCTTGCCATGGACCCAATTTTAAATAACAATCTTCCAGAATATATCAACTCATATAATGCATTGTGCAACAATTGAATGAAGTCCAACCTCTCATTTTAGTTGATAGATATTATTATTATTATTATTATTATTAGGGATAATTACAAAAACACCCCCAAGGTTTGGGCTAATTATAAAAAAATCTAGAGATGTTTCAAAATTACAAAAAGTCCTCTCATCTTTGATTTTGTCTTAAATTTAAAAGGTTAACTGTAATATTTCTACAAATATTGAAATATTTTTTGCTTATGATGGGAAAGATGTAAGCAGAACCAATCCAAACCTTAGGGGTTTTTATGTAATTATCCTTTATTATTATTATTGCTGCCTTTACATAGAAATTAACCATTAATATTTTTCTTGTTCAATTTCATATTCATTCCAGAAATATACAGTTAAAGGTTGACCTCCTGTATTCAGAGTTGATCTTTCTGAATTTCTCTGTTTCAAGTTCTTACAACTTATTAAATAAATTAACCAGAGGCTGACGTAACTGTTAACATAGTATTCTCCGAGTCTATTACAAACTGAAATTCCTATGCAAGAACAATGTTAAATTAATTGTGAAACCTTCATAGTTTTTACCACCCATAAATACAAATACAAATAGGTAAATTACAACTTTGTCTCTTGAAGTATGCGTGTTCTTTTCACTTTGCCTCATAGACTGTTTTGTAACTCTTTACCTCTTGAATTTAGTGTTTTCCTTACATAGCCATTGTAGAGCTGGTAAAGTGTATAAAAAATGTTAAATTCATGGAATAAAATATCACCAAAAAAAAAAGTTAAGGGGTCAAAATGCAAAAACTCTCATAGTTTAGGAGGTTTGTTATAAATCATTTTTTTAAAAATCGTTGGTTTAGTATATAATTAATCTAGTAGAAAGAGATTCCTGCCCTTCTGCCGCCCCCACCGTCCAAGAACCGCCGGTGGTGGTTTACTTTTTCCCCCAATAAAATTATGACACGTTGTTTCAACAAAAATTTGTGCTGCCACGTGGAATAAAAATAAAATGCTTATTAATTTGCCTTGAAGAATGTCTTTTTCTGCAGCGCTATAATATTCAAATTTAAGCCAAAGAAGCATCATGGAAACATCATTTAACACGGTATCTTACCAAAACATTGAATAAAATAGAACCACCAAAACGACGATAATTATAATTTGTGTACACTCACGTGATCACATGTGGTCAATGAATTGATGCCTGAACCAAACATTTATTCATGTTCCTCGAACCCAACAAATGCTTGAGGAATTCAAATAGTAATAAGGGATAATTACAAAAAACTCCTCGAGGTTCGGGCTATTTAAAAAAAAAAACCAAGATTTTTGAAAATTGCGAAAAAACCCTTGAGGTTGACTATGGAAGTGTTTACAAACACTAAAAATAAGTACTTTTCAGTTTTTTGCTTAAAAAAAGCAGATTTTAGTGTTTGCATATAGTAACTTCTGCTTCAAATTCTACTTCATTTAATCAAAATTTAAAAGTAGAGAGAGATGTGCTTTAGATTCTGCTTTTGTTTCTAGTTTGAATTTTATAAATAAATAAGTATTTTTTCTACTTTTTCACCAAACACTCTCAACTTCTCATTCTCAACTTTTAATTCTATTTTCAAACACTATCAACTTTTGATTCTCAACTACTTCTACTTTTGCTATAATAAATCACTTCTTCTAAAAGTTTTTGCAAACACTCCCTATGTTTTGCATTTTCCCCTTTCATAAACAAATTTTTTTTCGAAAACCCTCCTGATACTTACACAAATATTACAATTACCCCTTAAATTTAAAAAGAAGCAAACTTGAGGGGTTTTTTTGTAATTTTGAAATATCTCTGTTTTTTTTTTTTTTTTTTGCAATAGCCCAAACCTCAGGGGTGTTTTTGTAATTATCCCTAGTAATAAAGAAAGAAATTTCAATAAACATTTCATTTGGACTTTCCTTGTATTTCATCAAAGTCACCGTAAACGCGTTTCTAATTAACTCTTTCATGTCTATATCTAACCTCAAACAATACAACTCTAAAAAAAAGCCTTTGTTCTTGTCCCAATCCCTCTTCTTCTTCTTCCTTTTCAAAACATCCTAAGATCGAATCGAAATCAAAATACGATGATTCATCTGATTCGAAAACATCACATCTTATCAACACTAGTTTTTCTTCTTCTTTCTTCTACTGCTAAATCAATTCGAATATTTCCGTTTTCGGAATACAGAGAAGCTCCCAAGTACGCAAACGGAAATCAATGTGAGAATTTGGTAAAAGATACATCATTAGTTCATGTAGCAATGACCCTTGATTCAAAATACTTGAGAGGCTCAATTGCATCAGTCCATTCAATCCTAAAACACTCCATTTGCCCAGAAAACATCCATTTCCATTTCATCACATCTATTTGCACCTCCTCCGAACTCACCAACATCATGAAATCCACATTTCCGAACTTACCCTTCACGATTTACCCTTTCGAGAATGAAGAAAAGGTCAAACGCATGATATCCTATTCTATTCGCCCCGCCCTCGAGGACCCTCTGAACTACGCCAGAATATACTTAGCAGAAATTCTTGATTCATGTATTCACCGCGTGGTTTACATAGATTCCGATACAATAGTCGTTGACGATATCCAAAAACTGTTTTCGATCACTCTAACGGATTCTAGAGTGATCGGAGCGCCCGAGTATTGTCATTCAAATTTCACTAGCTACTTCAACGACGAATTTTGGGCCGACCCGATTTTGTCGAGCGTGTTGAAGGGAAAAGGGCTTGTTATTTTAATACAGGGGTGATGGTTATGGATTTGGGGAGATGGAGAGATGGCGATTACACGACGAAAATCGAAGAATGGATGGAAGTACAGAAGAAAAGGAGGATATATGAATTGGGATCTTTGCCGCCATTTATGTTGGTTTTTGGTGGGGAGATAGAGGGGATTGATCATAGGTGGAACCAGCATGGTCTAGGTGGGGATAATGTAGTGAATAGCTGCCGGAGCTTGCATCCGGGCCGGGTCAGTTTGTTGCATTGGAGCGGGAAGGGGAAGCCATGGGTGAGGCTTGATGAGGGCCGGGCTTGTCCTGTGGATTATCTGTGGGCGCCTTATGATCTGTACAGGTTACAGAGATTTTCGAGGCAGTTGTAAATTGTGGAGTTTGTAGGGGTTTTTATTGAATTTGCTGAAAGATTGTTTATTCTTTGATTCTTTTGTAAATGGAAATACTGGAAATATGGGGGATTTTGAAGATCCCATGTACGAGAGGCATTCTTTTTTGGAGTTAATTTGATTTGAATTCCATATTTCGGATTTTGATTTGTTGTTTCGAGCCATTGATTGATACATAATCAATTTTCATCAAAATAATGAATATGAAAATCACAGAAAATGGGTATCCTTTGAGTTTTTATTTGAAGATATTGAAAAAATACTTTTTTATTTTGATTACTAACAGCTTAATCTAACAGGAACTGTTCAAATTTTCAGGGTTAAAGACAAAACTATGCTTGAGGTTTACCTTAATCACGAAAAAAATAAAATTATCTTTTAAAATTGCAGTTATTTAGATTTTACAAATTACTCTCAAGTACGAAATATTTGTTAGGTAAATACAAATATCAATGGGCGTATTTGCATCACTTTCAGGATGTATTTGAAATTTTAAAAAATAACTGATTTTTATTTGTAATTAGGCTAAGAATTCATGGTAGCTTTTGTAATTATCCCTAATTTTGACATTAGTTCATGGCTGTAAAACGAACCAAACTATTCAAATTCGATTCAAAACCGATCATTAAAAGCTCGTTTGAGCTTGATTTGTTAACTTAACAAACCAAGTTTTAACACATTTTTCCGTTCGATAAGATGTATAGCTCAACTCGAACTCAACTCAATTAATTAAAAAATAGAAAAAACATGTATTAAAATAACAAGTTACTCGAGCTCGATTCGTATTCGGCTCGACTACACCTCGTCGAGCTCGATTCGATTAATAATCAAACTAAATTCAAACACAATTTTTGAAGCTTGATTAGATTTCAAACAAGCTTGAATAATGCTATGTTCGGCTCGACTCAACTCATTTACACCATTAAAGTGGGGTCTTCAACTTCTTAACGGTGCCAAGATGGGGGGCAAAAAACGGATCGAGTATATAAATTTAAACAATGAAAAAAATTCATATATATTAACCATAATTAGATGGTGATTTTTAGAACCATAATTATGACAGTGGGGTCTTCACAGTAATATTGATTTGGAAGAAGATTAGTTTATAGTCGCACTCTCAAATTAGTATGGCGTATCCACTTGGGTAGCATCTCATTACCCAAAATACATCAAGTCTCTTGAGTCTTGAAATGACTAATTGAGATGGTGATCATCTCAGACAGAAAAGGCTTCAACTGTTTTGCTGTTGAATCCCATCAATCCCAAAGCTAATTGTTAGGTAAAGGTTAAGAAAGAGCCAAACTGTTTGTCTTAGTGAAATGATCTTTCCTTTTGGTATTCCACGTGTCAATTCATAAATTTGTAATTATTTGAATGAACATTAAGTTGTATAAAATGCATTGAAAAATAGAATGTAATAGCAAAATCAAGAAAAAAGAAAAAAGGTAAAAGCACAATATACATAATCCCACTTTGTACTTCACTCATAACAAACCAACAACACAACTTAGATGCAATCTGTTCTCCAACCCTCTTAGATGATGGCCCAGTAACATGCACCTGCCAAAAAACAACAATACTTTCTTCATTACACTCCTATAGTAGTAGTAGTAGTAAGGGATAATTACAAAAGACCCCCTGAGGTTTGGAATAATTACAAACAAAAATCCAGAGATTTTGAACAAAAAGCCCCATAAAGTTTGATTATGTCTTAAATTTAAAAGCATAACTGTAATAATTCATGAAATATCAGGGGCATTTTTGAAATATATTTTGCATATGAAGGGGGAAAATGTAAGTGAAATCAAACCTCAAGGTCGTTTTTGCAATTTTCAAAAATCTCTGGGTTTTTTTGTAATTAGCCTAAACTCAGGGGTTTTATTGTGATTCTCCCTAATAATAATAATAAAAGAAAGAACAGAATGTCAGTCTATATATAATTTGTCTTTTTCTTTATTGCCAAACATGCAATGATAATATCGCGGAAATTAAAAAATACTATGATAAGAACAAATGATAGTTGTAGAATCAAGGGGAAATAGCCTATAATTTCACACTAACCAGAAGAGCAGCTTGGCCAAGTAATCCCGTGAAGTACCGATGGTATCACCAAATTCATTATCTGTGTCTTGATAGTTTTGTATACTGCTTAACGCCAAGTCCCCCTCGTAATCAGAGACAATCTCATCTTTGAAAAATCTCCGCAATATATTTTGAGCAAGTTGGTGGATAATCTCATCCACCTCTGGTGATGATGGTCTAGATAGCTCAGTTACCTGAAGTAAAATGTCCATATGATGATTTGTAGTGAAGATTAAGATCACCCAAGCTAAAAAGGATGTATAAATATATCAGGTTATTACCATATCAGATTCCAAGGACCTTAAGTACTCCAGCAGATTGTTATTACTCTTCTTGATATGCTCCATTTGCACATTTTCCTGTTTCCGGATATGAAGCTCCTAAAAACACACCGTCAAAAGCAATCAACACAAATAATATGAGGAGTTCCATCAGATAAAATATTCACGTAGCATAAAGCAAGCGTGTAACCATACACCAGTTTTTGAAAGGAAATTCTGAAGTTCTAATCTATAATCTCGACGCATATAGGCATTGGCGGAGCCAAGGGGCAACCCCACCACACCCACACCCCACCCTTTTTTTAAAAAAAAAAAAAAATTTACTAGGTATATTTTTTTAAGAATTTTTTTATTTTATATAGATGTGGTTTTTCTTTTAGTTTCTTATATGTCCCACCCCAGTTTCGTGTAACGGCCCACCCCGATTTATTTCCTAGCTACGCCATTGCATATAGGAGTAGAGATCTACAACTCATTTAACCACCAAGCTAGGCTGTATATTATGAAAATGTGCAAGTAATTTATGAAGATGAACACTAACATAAATTCTTAACAATAACAGTCAATCAACTTGAATCCACTGTGCATATCTAGACACATCCAAGGAAATCTAAAGAAGATGTAGACCTCCAATAACTAACTGTGTCAGTTTGCACCGTGATATGTATGCTAAATCTCATTGGATTTGCAAACTGGGATTCAAAGGTCACTAGTTAAATCCAAAAGGTAATTACAGCCTACAGGATAATATATTACATACTAAAACCAAAATAAAAATCACACGGTGGTAAAAATAGGCACCTCCATTTTTTCTCTATATAGTTTACACATCCAATCATTTCACAATCTAATTTCAGGATATTTGCATCTGACCACTATTCAAAAGAAGAAGATAAGAAGCAGCTTAATCATGTAAAGCTCTTATAATGATAATGTCTTTCAAACCTAACAGCAAGTACAAGATCATCCTAGTGGTAAGACATCAAACATAAGAATGAACAACTGTAGCCTTTCTTTCCAAGTTTACAACCAAAACATTCGGTTTCCGTCAATCAAGTTTAGTTCCCCTATCATCCTCACCTTTTTCTGTTCATCACTTTTTTCCCCTTTTGATCATTTCTATAAATACAAATCAATTAAGACCTGCCAAATTTATCTTATTGCAAACTTCATCCACCAGAAAAACTTATAATAGATAAATGCTCATCAGTCAAGAAATTCCACCAAGAAAAATGCGGTCCCCTGTTAGGCTTGTACTGACGTTAGTTATGATCAGGTTATGATCATGCGACTTCTGTCTAACTAGGGTAAATAACATGTGGCTAAACTAAATCTCGTCGCTTCTCTATTATGTCTTTCAACCATGAAGTTCGGACTACAAGTAGACAAGGATGCTTCTCACATATAAAAGAGTAGATAAGAAAATCTTAACAGAACCGACACCAAATATTTGTGCTGTTAGCCTCACTAATTGGACGTCATAAGACTCATAACTGAATCTAAACATGGTACATTTGATCATTATTTTTCATTCAGAAAATTCACTACCCATAACTCAGACCTTCAATATGCTAGCAAATCATATACTCCAAAATTTTCTTAAGTTGTGGAACCTGATTCAACTTTGTTATATTCTAATAAATATCAAATGTACGGGCTGGCTGTCTTCAACTTTCTGTTATAATACAATTGTTGATCACAGAAGAAGTCCCACAAGGCAAAAATCAGATGTTACCAATAAAAACACTCACCTGCTTAGCCGCGGACAGCTCCAATTCTAATTGCTGAATATAATTTAATGCTTCTGGAGACAAATCCCCGAGATTTTGAAGATTTATTCGCTCCACTTCTTCTTTGCACCCTTGAACTGCACCACCAACACCTTTTTCATCTCCCCCACCATCACTCACCTCCCACCTCACCTCCGAGGCCCCATCGCTATCCACAAAATCAGACTTTTCTGAACTATCTGGCGATATATCAAAATTCCTCATCAACGCTATCCTATACTCTGCATTCCACAGTGTATACCTAGAAGACACAAACCAATAAATAAAATCCCAATATTACAAGACATTCAAATGTTAATGCACGCCACACAGTTTAATATTGTTCAAATATTCTTTTAAAAAAAACTAACAAGATCGATAATAATAAAATTCTTAAAAATGGTTCAACAGCACCACTGCACCAATAAACATTCAAACAAGACATTCAGTTATGGAGAATAAGAGCAATACATGAACTCGAAATTACCCAGTGATGATAGAGGAGACTAACAGACGATCAAGGGGGTGTTTCGAAACCCTAACGGTGACCGCAAACTGATCAGAAGGCAAAAGTCCAAGCATGGTAGAAATCGTCTGCTTCATGGAGTCCTTGGCCGAATCCGAAACCCCCTTAGAGATAACCGAATTGTCGAGAGGCTCAATTCTCTTCAGCAAATTAGCTATGACGGAGAATTCGCGGCGGAAGCCGGATTTTCTGGTGGAAACAAACTCGTCGGAGACTCCACCGCCGTCGACGCCGGAAATCAGGCAGCTGACTGCAGAGCGTCTCCTCGGGGCTACGGCGAGCAAGGGGCGGATGAGGAGGTGGTGAGAGAGCGGCGACTGAGACGGCCAGAAGGTGGTTTTAAGGGATAAATCGGCCGCGCTTGAGATGAAACAGCCCTCGCCGCAGCTGAGCCCGCCATTAATGGACTGATTTTGGAGCTTCGCCGTCTTGCGGGTTGAGGGGATTCTCTTCGTCTTACCTTCTAATTGTTGGGAAAAATCTGCATTCATCCCAGGAGTCTCAGCCTAATCAGAAATTTGAAAATGTTGCTGTTGATTTTGTTGGGTGGTGAGGTTTGGAGAAAGAAAATGGAAACATTTTTACAATTTCGTTTAATTGCAGATTCGCACACTTACAAAGATGACACCTCTCTCCCAACTCTCCATGAGAATACAAAAAAAGATTCTTGAATGTGACTTGGTTTTTTTTATTTATTTATTTTTTTCCAAGAAAATAAAGCCCTTCTTTTATTTTTGACACCAAAGTAGGTGAAAAATTAAGCCCCATCATTTTTTGACAATCACGATTCTGCTGAACCATCATTCTCAATTAACCCTATTATTTGATTTATGTAGAATACACCATTGTATAGTGTTTAAAATTTGTCTCCCGAAGGGAAAACCATCGACATTAAACACACACTCTGTATGCCAAACCGATGGTTTTCAAATTCCACCACACAATAGTTCCATTCAAAGGTCAATTGAATTTCCATTTTTTATCCATTATAAAAGTGAACTTATTACCTTAAAATAACCATATCCTTTTTAAAAATAAAATAAAATTTGACATACATTTTCTCATCGAGAAAATCCTCACCGCCACAATGTTAGCCGGATTACAGAGCTATTTGCGATCAACTCCACCTCCACTTTGACAGATTAACCTTCAAAGCCTTGCAGTAACCCTGGATCATACCATCACATCATTGACTTATACATGCCATAAGCCAAACTCGATTCTTCCATCAAATTTCTCCACCGCTTGAACACCCTAGATGAACAACCCGCCTCCAAATGAGACCCCGGACACCGCTCAAGAAATCTTTTCGATGTGGAAGGTCGACATCGCCGCAACCACAGAAAGCATGTTTGAATTTCAAGAGACCCAACCCGGCTCGATACCACTTGTTGGGAAAAATCGATCCCACATTCATCCCCCAGGGATAAGCGAGAAATAAAGAAATAACATGAAAAATAACAACAATCCACAACACAAGAATTTACGTGGAAACTCCAAAACCTTAGGAGAAAAACCACGGGCCCACCGAGAAAGAAATTCCACTATGTGAAACATTTTTACAATCACGCGGGACATTCTCTCTCCCGACCCCAAGAACCCCACACTCTTACAAACCTTTGTTAACTCACACTTCTCTCCCAACTCTCCATATTTTTCTAAGAGAATACAAAAAGGAATTTAACTGAACTAGTCAAACCAGGTTAAAGTGTATTTCATTTTAAAAGACTTGATAACACCACACACACATGGGTTCCTTAAATAACCCGAGGTTTAAAGTTCCCACCCCTTTGTTCCACAACCAATGTGGATACAAAAGCCCTTCTTTTATTTTTGACACCAAAACTCAACACTAATCTGCGTCAGGAGTCTCAGCCTAGCAATTTATGTTGCTGTTGATTTTGTTGGGTGGTGAGGTTTGGGGAAATGGGCTTATTGTTTCGTTTAATTGCAGATTCGCCATTGAAGCTAATGACGTCACTCTGAGAAAAAAGATTCTTGAGTGTGACTTGGTAAATTTTTATTTATTTATTTATTTTAAGAAAATAAATATTGGCAAGGTAGGTGAAAACTTAACGTGTTTGGCAATTGCTGAATTGGATTTAATTAAGCCATTATTTGATTTATGTATATTGTATAGTGTTTAAAATTTGTCTTATTGGGAAAAAAATTGCAATTTGACTTAACTAGTCTGTTCATGGTTTTCAAAGCTAGAAATAGTTGCATTAGGTCAATTATTTTCATTTTTTAACCATTATAGAAGTAAACTTATTACCTTAAAACATACTTTTTTTTAAAAATAAAATAAAATTTGGTCCTATCATTGTAGAGACTCGAAATCGAGCATCTTTCTGAAGAGTAATACCATTGGCTATTGGGCTAACCCGAGTGGTTACCTTAAAACATATTTATTATCATAGTTTCCGTTCATTAATTTAATAATGGGATACTACTAAATTCTTATTTCTAGTTTAAAGTAATATTTTTTTCTAATAAGTTTGAATGAGTGATGGGATGGGGAGCAAAAAAATTGAAAAACTCAAGATTTGAACACTGATTAAATACTTTTGCAAATAGTGAGTGATATCATTTGAGCTACAATACTTGTGGTTAATTTAAGCAATCTTATAAGTTATACAAAATTATTGCCTTTTGATCATTGTTGAAGGTTCAAGTAGATATAGAATACTCCACAAATTAAGATACTTTTATGTGAAAAAAGGAAAATTTATAAAAGATGCAATCCACGTTACTCCAACTTTTTGAAAAGTTATCATTATTGAATATTCGGAAAGAATGATTTCATTATTTATCAATTAATTTATTGGAGCTAATTAAATATAGCTAATAGTTTTATAATGACACATGTTGCACGTTTGATACCGATACTTTTAAATTGAATTTCTTAATATCAATAATTTAGCTTTACTAGTTTAGCAATAATAGAACCGTCGTGATTAAAGTAATTGAATTTATAATGGCGCATGTTGCGCATTTGATTCCGACACTTTCAAATTAAATTTCTTAATATCAATATTTTAGAATCCGCATCATGACTTTTCATCGTTAAAAATGAGTTTCATGTATTCCCTTAATGGCGGAGGGAAAGGGGTCACTTTGGGCCCCGGTCACCCCCCCATTATTTCTTTAAAAAAAATTTACACTAGGATTTTTTTTTAAAAAAATTTAATTATAGTTTATATGGTTATTTTTTTTTTCAAGTTTTTATTTTAAATCGATCCACCTAATTTTTATTTAGAATTTGGGCCCCCCGCCTTGTCTTTCCTCAAACCATATATATTTTACCAAATCCTAAGTTTTTAGTTTTATGTTTAAATAAATATATAAAAATAGTAATATTAATAAAATATATAAAGTTTTGTTATTTAAATTTGTATCACTTAAATTAGTCGGTTTATATTAGCTTTTAATGGGTTATTTTAAAAGTGGGTTTTGGGTTTTTAAATCTCAGATCGCACTCATGAATTTCCCATTTATGAAAGTACGTTTCATGTCTTTCCATTCAGGATCTTCAGATTAAATTCTAAGTTATTAGAGTGTGAGTAAAACTTGAAATTATAGGCCCGTCGTGATTAAAGTAATCCAAAGGTATTTTTCTAGTACATAAACATACTGCGAAATGGTTTAAAACGATAAGTAAAATAAAATGAATGCCCATTGTTCAAAGGGGGCCATTTGATTGGATTTCTAAGATTTGCCTTGTAGACCCAACAAAATTGTGGGCCTATTGGATCTTAGTCTTCGCTCTTATGGGCCCATCCCCATTAAGCATCCGCCACAATTCCCACACTCCGATATCGACATCAGTTCTATTTATATTTTATACATTTATACCATTAAAAATTTTAAAACTAGCCGCAATTAATTATATGAATAATTTTTTTTGAAATGATCCAAATATCATAATTGTGAACAAAATGCGTCTAAGTTTTAATGTTTTTCGATGGCCAATTCTGCACTTTCTGGTCTTTTATTATTTAGTTTTATTGGTTTTAAGTAAGTTCAAAGAGATTTTTAAGTTGTAAGTTTTTTCCAAACTTTTTTAGATCGAACAAATATATTTCATAAGTAAATATATTTATTTTTTAGCATGATGATAATCTGTGTTTTAAGGCATTGTATAAGGGATTGAACAATTCGAGAGATAAATAATTTGGGCCCAGTTTGATAAATGATAACTAATAAACATTCTGCAACAATTTGAATAATTATATAATTGAGGGCAATTAATTAGTAATTAAAAATAAAAAATTACCCACATCAATAGATAGTTAGGAAATTGTCCAAGTTATTATGCATGAAATTATCACGTGTTTAGTGATATTTGGATCGAAGTCGAAGCCACTTGTGAAGGTATTATTCATGTTATAGTTTGATTTACAAAATACGCTCAAAACTTATATTGAATTAAAATATATATTAATACGAAAAATTCATAAAAATAGTCTGTACGTGTTTATGAGGAAAAAAACAATGTGCACTTCGTATTTATTTTCGATTTTTGAAAATTTCTCACTAACATATTTGATGTATTATGATTGAATTTATTTTGAGTTTCAAATCAACACCCTTTATAATTTAAGAGAATGTCTCATGTGAGACAATTTTATGAATCTAAATCCGTAAAATGAATCTCACCCAAACCCGGACCTAGTTTTTGAATTTTCTTTGAGAAGACAGGTTCCACCCGGACACTTCATGCGTGCCAGTAGAGCAATCTCATGGGCACTCCTTATTAGCCAACGTTCTACCCCACTGCATCTTCCCAAGACGTGGTACTCTCTAAATAAGACAAAGGACCAATAGCCTTTCAAATTAACGATTCAGATCTCCCCATTTTCACCTTCATTGTTTCTACATCAAACCAATTGTGCATGCGGATACTTCTCATTTTTGACCAAGACGGTGACCAGTAAGTGCCCGTAACACCTATTCAACTTGGTGGTACAAAAAACTTGGATTTTTGCAATTATTCTAATCTAGAAAGTTGTCAATTGAAAGTGGTATTTTCCTTATCCACGAGATAATTGAGTTGTTCAATTTTAACTTCAACAACATATTTCGCAAAATTAAAAATATAGTTCCTCGTTGTACATCCATTACGAATCAAACCCAAACCTAACATAAATGTAATAGTCACGAATGGAGATCTAGATTCTGAAGCAATAGAAAAATAGTTATTAAACTTGTCTTGTCTCCATCAGGAAGAAAAAAAGTTTATTATTTTTTTAAAGATTTTATTTTATAGAGAAAAAAAACATGTGTTCACAGCTAAAACCAAACTCCAACTCCCACCGTCCACCAAACTCAAATCCTTCACAAACATCAAGATCACACCTGCAATCTTAAGCTTTTTTTCTTTCGCAGATTTGAAAACTAAGCCCATTTCACATGTAAAGTCATATGAGACCGTCCAAATCAAAAAACGAGAGATAGAAAATCCAAAAGTTTGAGAGATAGAAAAAAATGGAGAAAAAAACAGAGATAGACGAAAAAATGAGAGAGAAAAAGAGAGAGAGAGAGAGAGAGAGAGAGAGAGAGAGAGAGATATGGGGGAGAGAGAGAGAGAGAGAGGCAGAAAAAAAGGGAAGAAAAATAAGACAACAAAAGAAAGCTAAAACCTAAACCACCCCACCCTCGTGCCAGTAGAGCAAGTCTCCTCATTTGTACAAACTCGTGGGCACTCCTTATTGGCCAACGTTCTACCCCACCGCATCTTTCCCAGTACGCGCTACTCTCTAATAAGAGAAAGGACCAATGGCCCTTCAAATTAATGATTCAGATCTCCCATTTCGCCTTCATTGATTCTACATCAAACCAATTGTGCATGCGAATACTTCTCACTTTCCTGACCAAGACGGTGACCGACATCTGCCCATAACACCTATTCAACTTGGTGGTACTAAAAACTTGGGTTTTTGCAATTATTATAATCTAGAATGTTGTCAATTGAAAGTGGTATTTTCCTTATCCACGAGATAATTGAGTTGTTCAATCTTAACTTCAACAACATATTTCGCAAAATTAAAAATATAATTCCTTGTTGTACATCCACTACGAATCAACCCCAAACCTGACACAAATATAATAGTCACGAATGGAGATCTGGAGTCTAATGCAAGAAAAAATATTTATTAAACTTGTCTTGTCTCTATCACGAAGAAAAAAGTTTATTATTTTTTAAAGATTTTATTTTATAGAAAAAAATATGTGTTCACAACTAAAACCAAACTCCAACTCCCACCGTCCACCAAACTCAAATCCTTTATAAAAATCAAGATCATGTGTGCAATCTTAAGCTTTTTTTCTTTCGCAGATTTGAAAACTAAGCCCATTTCACACGTAAAGTCATATGAGACCGTCCAAATAAAAAAACAAGAGATGGAGAGAGATTGAGTGGGATAGAGATTTAGAAAAAATGGACGAAAAAAAAGAGATAGACAGAGACAGATAGATAGATAGAGAGAGGCAGAAAAAATGGGAATAAAAATAGGACAACAAAAGAAAAGAGAGAGAACAAAAACTAAAGCTAAAACCTAAAACCTGTGATTGGATCCACCCACCCAGAATCCATTTTCATTAAAAAAAAAAGGCCATGCGGGTTGGATGAGAAAATATATTATTCTCTAACTTTCACATTTTCTCACTTTTTCTTTCAAAATGATCGTAAAACTTTTTTAACAAAAAATAATGAGTTTTGTCATAATTTCTTTATTACATTATATATATACCAATAACATCAATTATTATTTTACTATTTTCACATCAAATGGGATTTGTCAAAAGATAAAATTTTGGTGTCGCAAATTTATTTCCGAAAGTTATAGCAGATCCAAAATACTAATAGAAATACTAAAAAATAAATCCAAAATTTAGAAAAGTATCATATAAATCGTTCTTCAATTTTTATTTTTTTTGTAAACTATGTTATGCGGGTTGATGAGTTTCTATTTTCAAGTGACAAATGATCCGTCATTGACTATCACATAAGTTTTTCTAAGGTTAATACAAAATACCAAACATCGTATTCCCATATTTTATGGAATCTCTTAGTTAAGTGTTTAATTTTATTTTTCAAAAGTATCCAATAAAAATATCTTCTATTTTCTTTAATTTTTATAAAATTTAAATAGGTGAGTAAATACTATTTATTTAGTTTGCACACAATGTAGCTGGATAAAACCACTCCAATTAAATTCACATGAAATTTGTAAATAAGCAAACAAATTTGTTATTAATAAATTTGAGCAATTTTTTTGTGTGAGTGTGTTTTAGCATGTAAAAATGACGTAAACTTTTTAAATTTTTTAATTACATTATTACAATCATTTCACATTAATTTTTTTATAAGTTGATTGTATATTGCAATGGTTGATATTTAATTTAGCGTTTAAAGAATCACTTAATTAATTATGTCAATTTATTAATCAAATGTATCAAATAAATATAGTTTTTTTACAGTAGTTTACTTATGTCGAACTCATATTATATATATAAATTGTTTAGATTATTTTTTACCATTTATTTTATTTTTACCTTTTAGATTATATATAGGAAAAAATAGTTAACTATGGATTACAAGTAAATTGAAAAAAATGAAAAATTAGCACATGTCTCGAAATATAGAGGTGTTGACATATATCCTTGATGTTTTTTTCTTTTAGTATAATATTTTAAAAATGTTGTATACTAAAAATAAAATAATGTAAATATATAATAATATTTAGCAACGAAAAGCAAAAGTCTTGTTGCGCAAGCAGCCACTGCGAATATTCCACGCGAGAAAAAAGTAGTACACAAAGGCAGGCCAAGTTGTAACGCAACTGTGTATATATATTTCTCAGAGCCTTGAAAAACGCATCGACCTAATTTCTCATTAATTCATTCATTCAACAAATCTCGTTCCGCGTCAACTGTGAATAATGGCTTCATCCACCACTCTCAAGCGATGGCTGAGGCCCGAGGTAGTAATCCCTAGATCTCCTCCTTTTTTTCGCTCTAGCCATTTTTTTTCCGATTTTTTCTCGGATAGGTGGTTTATGAGCTGACCAGATCTGATGGATTTTGGTGTATATTTTTAGGTGTATCCTTTGTTCGCTGCCGTTGGTGTGGCCGTCGGGATTTGCGGAATGCAATTGATCCGTAACATTACTATTAACCCTGAAGTCAGGTATTTCAACGATAAATTTGTTGCTCTGACCTTTTTTTTTGAAGTTCTATTTTCAAACATTGGATGTATAATATTGGGCTAAAAGAGTAGATCTGTGTATAATATTGCTTGGCGAGGCGTACTTCTATGTATTGGAAATTCAGATATTAGGAAAAATAAAAATAAAACAAGGGAAGAGGATGGAGGGTGGTGATAGTTGATTATTCCTTATGTTAGGCATTTGTTCTTGTTTGTGGCTGTGCTGCTGAATCGTGTCAATTTCTTGATTTGGGTTTCCAATTTCACCTGATAAATGGCTTATAAAATTATTTACTTTTTCATTGCACAACATTGCCAATCACATGCATGTAGTTTGTTAATCCATTGGTCGGACATAGTTACAGAGGAAAGATGCCTATACAGCAAATAAGGATATATGTTATATACAAAAGTTTATTTTCTGTTTAGGTTGATAGAGAACACCAATATCACTAACAGAAAGGTCATATAAACAGTAATCATTACAGACCATTAAGGATGCATCATGTCATATGAACCATTCACATAACATGGTACTTTCTTGCATTCTAGGTAGGTTCGGAACTTGAGTTGTACATCGGTTAAGGGTAGGCCAAAATATATTGATAAAAGTACATTATATGCGATGCAGCCAGGCAAAAATATAGATAAATTCAAGGGGACAACATTTGCATTTCAAAAAAAATTATGCGTGGAAATTATCTTAACGAAAGGGACTGGTTCACCTCCTATGTTATTCTTCGTTCATTCCTGATTCTATAACATGAATGTGTCAAAGGATAGTGGAATCAGATTGGCCGGGCCTATTTTCTTAAATTTGTTCGTGGAAGTTCATCTGGTTAGTCAATGACTTATGAGGATAGAAGAATAGGAAAAAAAAAAAAAATCAACCAATTACCATATATTTCATTCATCATATTTCTTTTGTTTCATTTTATCTTGAACCGAAGTAATGATTTCATTACTTTTCTTTATAAAATGTCAACTTAAATGTTGAACTTATACCTGTATTTGCGGAATGTAGGGTGACTAAGGAAAACAGAGCTGCTGGTGTGTTGGATAACTTTGCAGAAGGGGAGAAGTATGCTGAACATGCTCTTAGGAAGTACGTTCGCAACAGGTCTCCTGAAATCATGCCGTTCCTTAATAGCTTCTTCACCGATCCTAAGTATTGATTTATGCAAGATTATGATTGTCTGGTGATACACTGATTATTGAAAATGCATTTTTTATGGAGATCAAATACTCAAATAAGTTTGATAGAACAATATTAGAAGATTGCTATGGAATTTCCAACACCAATTCATGGATATTTATGATTTTTATTCCCAAGAATGGGAAGAATGAGATGAATGCTTTACAGTTTACTGTGTTTACTGTTTTGTGTTTCTGATTAATTGATATTTGATAGTCATTCCCTAGATCTATTCAAACGCATTCCAAAGGTTGCAACTTGCAATTGCTTATCAAAAAATTTCACTTTGTTTTTACTAGAGAATTTTTTTTACTTATCGCTTATAAATTAACTATTGTTATTACATTTCCAATCACAAATCATATCCGATTGCCATTTACTAATTCTATATTCAATTATGCAATCAAAATTCATCACTTTTCAAAAGCTTTCTTATCACTATTCTCTGGTAAACCCCCAAATAATAAAATCAAAGTGAAAAGACAAGCAATAGCTAAAATTGATCCAACTCATACAATGTATTCAATCTGAATATCAAATTATGATTGAAAGTGTTGAAAAATTGATTATTGAAAAACAAGGAGATTTTTTATGGAGATCAAATGATTTTGAATGACAAATTAAACATGAAACTCATCAAGATGCAAAGAAGTTAGAAATGAATTTTCGCCTCTAATCTGATTTCTCCACCTCTTCTGCAAAATGAGAGGTGGTTATTAATAGGCTTGGAACCAAACATTTGTTTTCATAAAATAAGGGAAAGGACAATTAATTTTTTATTTTGTTGATTGGCTCAAGAAAAGGTATAATAAATTTTTTGAAGATCAACATGTCTTCCACAAGCCAAAAGAGAATGATTTTCCTAGAAAATAAAATTGAAATGTGGGATTGGAAATACTTTAAGACACTCTTTTATACAACAGAAAGAGCAATAGAATACTTTTTGCCACCAAAATGATCTCCTCAAGCCAAAATTAAGATGGTTAGCATATATATACAAGCATAACCACTGTGATGAATCATCAGTGAATCATGATTCAAACCCAGGACTTGATTGTGGCACCTATTTGGCTGGGTGTATTAAAAACTAGTACCAAAAATATGTTTATATTCTAGTAGTATATCAAAAGAAGGGATAATTACAAAAATACCCCTGAGGTTTGGCCAAATTACAAAAAACCCAGAGATGTTTCAAAATTACAAAAGCATCCATCATGTTTGATTTTGTCTTAAATTTAAGGGGGTAAATGTAATATATTTATAGATGTCAATGGGTTTTTTTGAAATATTTGTCACTTCTTAAGAGGAAAATGTAAGACAAAATCAAACCTCAATGGGGTTTTTGTAATTTTCAAAAATCTTTGGGTTGTTTTGTAATCAGCCCAAACCTCAAGGAGTTTTTTGTAATTATCCCTCAAAAGAATACATCCAAAAAAAAAAATTAGGCTCCAATCACAGAAGCAAATGAAAGTAAAGGTGCATTAGGATCCAGGCTCTATGTGCTGCTTATCCTCAGCTTCAACATGCCAGGAATTCCATGCTTCAGTATAATGATGGAAAATGTCATATACGGCTGCGCCACAAAATAAATAAAAATTTCAATTGTTTATAGCTTGTCATACTTTGAAGGAAGACACATACATTCTATGCATTTTAAACCTGGATTTATCATAATATCTAGTAAGCCTTAACCTGTAACTGTAAACAACCATCAATGTTTTTTTGAAGCGAAATTTAGATAGGAGTGTGTATAGATATACCCATCAATGTGGAGAATCATTAATTGCAAGTGCTTACACATACATAAGGGATAATTACAAAAACACCTCTGAGGTTTGGGCTAATTACAAATAAACCCAGAGATGTTTTAAAATTACAAAAAACCCCACTGGTTTGATTATGAATTAAATTTAAGGGGGGTAACTGTAATATTTTTATAAATTTCAGGTGGGGGTTGGAAATATGTTTTGCCTATGAAGGGGAAAATGTAAGAGAAAATTAACCTCAAGGGTGTTTTTGTAATTTCCAGAAAAATCTCTGTTTTGTTTTTTTTGTAATTAGCCAGAACCTCAGGTGGTCTTATGTAATTGTCCCTATACATAATTCAGCAAACAGTGGACACAGTACCGATTTTTTTGGTAACCATACAATGAACTGGAAAACTATATCATCATCCGAATTAGATGCTAAAAAGAACAAGTACTAAGCATGGAATAACAACTAAAAGGAGACAATACCCATATTCTATTCAGAACATATACAGAACCAAAAAGAATTCCATTAGAATGATTATCAGAAGATTCAGCTGAAAAATTCAAGGAGTACCTTGATTGCAATACTGTGGTTGATAAGTACAACAGAGATTCTCCAAGTCGTGAATATGCCCACAATTTTTGTTTCCGTGATCTGCTGAGTTGGTTACATTTGGAGTGAAGGGACCAAATACAAAATCCTTGGAGCCATGTTTCTGATGCTGCTCGGTTGATAACCCATCTTTTACACTTTTTATTTTGTCTTTTGAACATTTCCCCATATTTTCTTTCTCATTTAGTTTCCAATCAAACGATGAATTAGTATTGCATCGTTTTACCACTGTATTAGTGATCTCAGTCCCAAATTCTCTTCTTTTGGAATTTCTTGCATCCAATGCAATAGAAGATCCACGTCCGCAACTTCTTCCTATGCCTATCCACCTAAACGACGGTTTTCCACTGTCGGGATCACGAGTCTGTAAAATTGCCAATGTCATTGAAAAAACATTTTCTTTTCTTAACCGTTGATGTAGGAGAAGAACGAAATGAAAATAAGGAAAAAGATTAAGTTAAAACTAAGCTATCAAACTAGAAAGAATGTAACAATAATCAATAAAGGCTCCTTTAGTGAGAATTGAGCCATTGCTTTTACAAGGTACTGAAGACACAAAAATAAAACTTAAATAAGAAATCCTAATTTCATCCATTGAAAATTCTCATACTTATATAAAATAACTAATCACTAACAATAATCCCCATTCCGTCTTGTTTCAAGTCAATGTTGAAAACAAAACATATTTCGTAGATGAAAATAAAGTTTGTGATAATGTAAATAAACTAACCTTTTCAAGAAGTCCCATAGATGACAACACATTTGCAATATCATACAAGCGTCTGACCTTTGCTGCAAAAGTACCCAAGTTAAAAATGTAAGAGAGACGTACTTATTTCACATATTCACTATATTGAAGTCCAACATAATATGAAGGTCACGTTACTTCTCATAGCTGTTGGGTTGTGGCTATCCCCTAGCAAAGCTAATGCAGCACGATCGAGTGAGATTAAGTCCACCTTAAGAGATAACAAGGGGACTAGGATCAAATTGATTGCATTTACTTGATTTTCTCAAACCCAAATAGATGCATTACTTACATCAGAACAAAGGAAAAGCTTGATAAAATTCTTTGTCAGAAGCCCCAATGATTTTTCCCTCCTGTTTTCTATAAATCAATGAACAAAGATCCAATTCAAGTTGATGGCCATGATAGGATATAATAAACTATACACCTACTTTCTCTCTTACTACTAATATAGATTCTGATTCAAACAAGCAAAATATAATTCCTATGAAAACTGAAACTAAGCAGAAAGAGAAGGCACTCACCACCTTTATCTGATTCAGAACATTTGTCCTGCCACACAGTCTTTAAGTCAGAATGTAGTCTAAATTCTTTCCAGTTTGAGACCTTGGGAAGAGAAATATGTACACAGTTTAATACCATTGTCATGCTAGATTGAAAGTATCCTTAACAATACTTAATATTACATTTTATTGTCCTACAAGGTGTTTCATGTTCTTCTTCAGCAGATACATCAACAATAAAAAAGATTCTTGAGGCAGCCAAAGCAGAAAAAGCATTCCAATTCAAACTTAATAAGATAAAAGACAAAAAATTACATTAGAGACATAGGTATCAAACTCCTCTTTCAGTCCCTGATCCTGGACAAGATTCAAATGTAGAAGAAAGTCAGTGTCATCAGGATTTAGGTCTCGATCTGGAAATTTTACATATTACACACAACCAATACAAAAAATAGTTCACCTTGAGGAATTTCAATGCCCCGGGAATTGCTCCGAAACCTTTCCACGTATACTGATTCTTAGCTTTCTTCTGTAAAACCTGATTTTTTTTTCCTTTTCATTAGAATTTCCTATTAATTATGAAATTCATTAGACTGAGATAAGAAACTTACATCAATGCTCTCCAGAATATTTACGATGTCATATATTCTTCGTCTTTCAACACCTGGACACATAGATGAAAACAAAAAATATAGCATACAACTAAAATTAATATCTCGTCATTTGATCTGTGATTTAACGGAGGGAAGTGAATTGTGAAGCTTGAAAACTCAATTGTGTCGCGTTTTCTTTTGCTTAAAATAAGCATCAACATTAAAACTTTTGAAATGCAGTTCAGTAAAATTTAAAAAAATTAGGTACATGTAACGTATCTCACAATACTCCCAAGCATTTTGAAATAGTTCACATGTAAACATAGCAAGACGTTTTCCTTTATGTTTTCTTCACTAAAACCCAAAGTCCAAACATGGAATGTCGTTTCTAATTACTTCTAAATCTTTGTAAACTATTTCGTTACTTTAATATTCCACATTAAATTTATTCTGATAACACTTTATTGGTTTGCAGAACTAAAAGGGGAAGCTCGAATTCACAGAAGAAAAAAATCACGTGGGAAAAGATAAAGTTATCTGATGTTTATTTTTGTACACACCAACGCAGACAGTCAACCAAATCAAACGGTAACATGGATAATAAAGAGTTAGAGCTTAGGATCATACGCAACTGAGAAGCAGCATCGTCCAATCCAATGGACTCCATGCCATCGCGATTGTACAACCTCAAGAAACTGCACAAAAGTGAAACATCAATCAATTCAAACAAACACCGAGTGTATGTGTGCGTATGTACTTATATCAGATGTAGACGGTGAAATTTCGAATTACTTGGTGCATAAGAGACCGAGAGATTTCTCCTTCCGACTGTAAAGTGGGTCTTTTGGGCGGGAATCACGAGACGCCATTCCCATAAATGAACTGGATAGCTACAGAGATTATTGAACTAGAATTATCGTTAAAGAAGATGAATCATAGACTGATCGACAGAGTATATTAGGGATTTTGAATTCAGAATTTGGGTTTACGGATTTGGTCAGACAGAGGTGTGCACTGTGTGCGTGAGGATGAGTAGCGGGAATTTGAATTCAGATTGAAGCGCGGGCATGGTAACCTGCCCAACGCGTGTTTTTTATATTTGTTTTTTGGGATAATTACACAAACACCTCCGAGGTTTGGGATAATTACAGAAAAACCCATAGATGTTTCAAAATTACAAAAATACCCCTCAAGTTTTATTTTGTCTTAAATTTAAGGAGGTAAATATAATATTTTTATAGATGTTAAAGGGTTTTTTTGAAATATATTTATTTTTTTTATGTTTGGGCAATTACAAAAAGACCCCATAGGTGCTTTAAAATTACAAAAAATGTAAGTTTTTTGTAATTTTAGAAAATATTGGGTTTTTTTGTAAGGGAAAAATTTGAATTTTCCGTTGGGTTTTTTTTTTGTAATTATCCTTTATTTTTTGGGTTATTTTTTTGCACTCTAATTTAATTGTTTGTGTTGTTCGCTCTGTCAGGTTAAAATGAAATTTAAAGTAATGTTATTTGTGTCCAATTTTAATTATAATTCTGTTAAGAGAGTTTGTAATTGTATTTGATGAACTTTTATCCAATTAAAATCTAACTAAACTCAAGCAATTATATATTTTGTATAAGAATATGATTTGTTTGTACCAAATTTATCGAGCTGGTTCAGTTGAGAATGTGATCCTGAAACTCTTCTTATGTTCTATTAATATTCGCTTGAGTACTAGCTACTAACTTCATAAATGAACTGTTTTACAATGTACAAAAAATTTCAATATCACTAAAATTAACCATAGATTATCATAACACTGCTTGGAACTAGACTATTCCAAAGTTCTGTAACTTCTGTTCCCCGGTATGTAATAAAGTGGTTCCATTTACTATCTATCATCTGTTAAAAACACTTCCACGCCTAGAGTTGTCAATCCGACCCGGTGGTCCAACCCGACCAGCCTGGTATTTTTACCGGACTGGGCTGCAATATTCCAGACCTGAAAAAATTGGGCCTCAAAAGCCCGGCCCAATTGAACTTGGATTGAAGAATTCAGATTTGAGGAGAGAATCGAGAAAATGATTTGAAATGACTCCAGTCTCCATATAGAAAGAATTTGAAATCCAATAAAATGGCTCAAAAAAATAGCTCAAAATAAGATTTCAAGAATTCGAAATTGAAGTCATCCAAACAAACTCAATAAATGTGTTATTACAACAACAACAACAACAACAACAACAAACTAAGCCTTAATCCCACTACGTGGGGTCGGCTATACGGACCATATCGCGCCATCGTTTACGGTCATAAGCCATATTTTCGTTTATTTCTAGGTATAACATGTCATGTTTAATAGCTTCTTTCCAAGTCTTTTTAGGCATACCTCTTCCTCTTTTGATTTGTGTGAGTGATTCTCTACCTTCTAAACGTCGCACAGGTGCATCTAAAGGTCTCCTATAAATATGTCCAAACCATCTTAATCGTGTTTCTCTAATTTTCTCGTCTATTGGTGCTACTCCCACTTTGTTTCTAATGTGTTCATTTCTTATTCTATCTAATCTAGTGTGTCCGCACATCCATCTTAGCATTCTCATCTCTGCTACCCTCATTTTTTGTTCGTGTTCATATTTAGTCGCCCAACATTCTGCTCCATAAAGCATTGCGGGCTTATGGCCGTTTTATAAAAATTTCCTTTCAATTTTAATGGTATTTTACGGTCACAAAGGATAGAAGATCCACAATAACACATTTATTTATTTATAAACTCAATAAATGTGTTATTGTGGATTTAAAATCATTAGCTTCAAATCCATCAATTTTGTAGCCTCTCAATCAAACCAAAAACAACTCCTGGGTGGCTACTTGAGTACTATTAATATATTCCAAGAACAGCATATTAAGAACATGAAAACACAAACAACATGCACCCAGTTGCCGCTTGGGCAGTAAAACTGCACATAATGTATAGATCTTGGAAAGGCCTCCAATTTGCCAAGGCCCATCATATACATGCTTTCTTATATAGTTATTGTATTTAATGATAACAGAGGCAATAAAACCCAATCAAGGACATAACAGAAAGAAAAAAGGGGAAAAAAAAATGCCACACAGCAGAAGAAAACCAGAAAGGAGATCACCACAATCACATTTTTTCTCCCAAGTTTGGTAAAAGCCCATAATCAATCAATACAGACAAAAGGATTCAACTACAATGAATTTAGAGTACACGAAAACTGAAAAAAAATGGTCTTCAACCTTGCCAAACATGTATAAATAGACAAACAAAAAAGAAATCTACCTCTTCGTTTTTTCATTCGACAACTGTAAAAGAACCTGAACTCTATTGGTCAACTCTGGTAACCTCTTGCCACTCCCCATCAACCGCTTCTTTCCACAGCGTGACGTTATTGTCACCAGATGCCACGGCCAACAAATTCCCAGTCAGAGACCATGAAACCCTCCAAACAGGGGTCTTAAAGTCCTTCAAAACTTTACCCTCCCATTGATCACCTTCCTTGGCCACGGTCCATATGACAACTGTACCATCCTGAGAAGCACTCGCAATAGTGGATTTTGGGAGTCCCAAGTTTGGCGCCCAAGAAACATCTCTCACCCAATCAGAATGCATTTGAAGGGCAGGAAAACAGTCCATTTTCCAGTTACCGTTATATAACTTCCACACCTTCACCGTGTTATCACAGCCACCAGAAGCCAGTTTCTGAACAGGTTCCGACGCTCCAGATCCAACTAATGCACCTGGGGCCATTGAAGGGGCCCATGTAACTGAAGTCACCCCAACAGGGTGTGCTTGGTCTATTTTTGTGGTATCCCAGCCACCGTCTGATCGAGCGGTGTAGACTGATATATTTCCATCAGACGAACCACAGGCCAAGCAGAATCCCAGCTCATGAGGCGCCCAAGCAATAGAATTGACAGAAGACTTGTGGTCATTGAAAACTTGAAATTGGGACCACTCATTCTGATTACCTTCCTTCCAGATGACGACTTTACCGTCGTACGAACAGGAAGCAAGTGCTGAGCCAAACTTCGGGTGGGCCCAAGCTACCTGCCAGACTGGACCTTGATGTCCAGTCAGAGTAGCAAGATGCTGAGAAGTAGAGTTGCTGAGGACACCAATTATTTTTATAGTAGCATCAGATGAGGCCGTTGCTACCCGTTTACCATAGTAATCCATGGATACATCATGAACGACATCGTTGTGACCTGTTTCTATCTTCTGTGCTGGCATCTTTCGTGTTGGTTGTAATTTGGAACCTCTTAGAAATTCTTTATTATTTACTTTTCAAGTCCTGTAATTTTGAATGCTTATTAATACAGACACATATCACTCATTCCTCAAAGAAGTATTCAAATTATTTAATTCATATAATATCTACCAGCAACCACATTTAACTCATCACAGAGCAAAAATAGATACCCGACACAAAACAACTAAGCATTGGATAGGGCTAAAACAGTACAATTTCTGCAGCTGGGATCTCAAGGGGCATCAGTTAATCAAAATTAAACCAAACGGGCTCTAATAAAGACCAAAGTAACTTCTTGTTTCAGCTAAATTAGATCCTTCTCCTCACAAAATTACTATCCAAAAAACCTAATTTCAGCTCTATACACGGTCTTAAAATAAAGCATACAGAGTCCCAATCTTCCTCAATTTCATTCATCGTTGTATAAAAGGGGGAAAAATTCACGCTACTCGAGATCAATTATATAATTTAGACACTGCGAATACTCTAAATTCGATAATCAAATTCGAAAAGGCAAAACCCCCACCAAAAACCGAATTTACTTCAGCAAGATCTCAAAGAAACGTGAGAAACAGACATGGTTAAATACAAATGAAACGGATCTAATTTTTCAATCCCAGATCTCAAAGTTTTATAAATGAAAAACAATAACATATTAAACGGGAATCAAAATAAACTTACGAAAAAAATGAAAAAGACATTTGCATCTATTGAAAACTAGAGTTTTACCAGAGATAGAGAACCGGATCAGATCGATTCGAGGGGCGCGCAGATAATAGCTGAGAAGAAGAGAAACGACAGAGCTCAATTGCTGGAGGGAACTGCAATTGTACAACACTAATAAGCAGATGATTGCGTATTAAATGGGTGTGTTTGGTTACTTCAATAGTCCTATCCCGATTGTGTTTGTTATACCCGTAGTGACTGTGATTTGGGAATCCAAGTTCCAAACAACCCCTCGCCAATAGCTCACGAGTCGCTCATGACTCATGAGTGATGAGTCATGATTAAAATAGTTTGTTTTATCTTTATTTTTTATTTTTTGGAGTATAACAAGGATAGTTGGGAGAGGTGTCAAAACGGACCCGACCCGGTGAAAATATTGGGTTGTGCTTCAATTTTGGAGGCTGAAGGGATCAAACCTATTTGGTCCAAAAAAGTTGGGTCCGTAGTGAAAATATTGGGTTGTGCTTGGGCAAACAGGGACATCCATTTTGGAGGCTGAAGGGATCAAACCTATTTGGTCTAGGGGTGGCAAAATAAAAAGTTGGGTCAAAATCGAACACGACATCATAACGAGATTGACGAAAATTTCCATATTGACACGACATAACACGACACAATTTGACACGATAATTAAAAAACAAAAAGAAATAGATTTACACGTTAATATACGATATCAAATTGCGTATTTTACAAATTGTGTTATCGTTTGGTTGGACGTAGTAAATATGTCAGATACTAAAAGATTAACATGTCGAACTACCACTAGCCCTATTGTTTTTTTCTCCCGATAAAATTTAGGTCTGACTCGATCCGATTATCTCTTTGGCATAGTGGGCAAACACCGGGACATCCATTTAACAGCTTTAATAGTAGGGGAGGAGACTGGGGACGACAATTTGACCACACCTTTGAAGATCACCCCATTCATGACCAAATTCTTCAACCAAGAGCACCACACACTCAAAACACCTATCACCTAGATCACCCAAGTGTATTCTTACCACAAGAATACTCACAAGGATATCTTGTGTTTGGTTGATGAATTACAATCAAGATTACACTTTGAAAAATATTACAACTCAAAAGTGCAAGTGTAATCAAGAATGAAAGCCTAGACCCAAGATGTGAAAGTGATAAGATTTTAGCTATTACAACAAGAATGTTGAAATGAATAACAAAGATTATGTGCTTGTGATATCTCTTGTTGTTTGCCCTTGTGTTTGAGGGGTGGCAAATTGTATAATCGTCCATGTTTTCATGATTAAAATTATGGTTGTCTCATAAGGATACAAAAATCGATTATAGAACAATCCCACATTTTAAGGAAAAGTCAAATACGAACACGACATCATAACGAGCCGGTCGACCTCTCCAAAAATAGAACAGGGAGATTTTACATAACGACCGGCCGACACGAACACGTCTCAAAATTTCAAAAATCATATTGACACGACATAACAAATACACAATTTTTTGAAAATAAAACGATAATTAAAAAAAACAAAAAGAAATAGATTGTTTTTTAAAAACACGTTAATAAACGATATCAAATTGAAAATAAACGATTCAAACATACAAATTGTCAAGATTTATCCTTTAAAAACATTCTTTTGGTATAAAAACAAAATCATCAAAATCATGATAAAACCATTTATCAAAAATTACCGTTTTGATGATTACAAACCAAAAAAATTTTTTAAAAATAATTTTAGGTTAAGTATGTCTTTAATGTGTTCTTACTGTATCACTAAAAGATTAACATGTCGAACTACCACTAGCCCTACTGTTTTTTCTCCCTAGTTAATACATAAAGAATTTCTAAGTGCTTTTATGTTTAATTTTTTCCATCAAATATGAGAGCACCCCTAGATCCGTCCATGATTAGATATGAAAAATGCTAAAAGAGAATAATTGTCGATACTAAATTTATTGTATATGTATGTATACTTTACCCTAAAGTATTTAATTTTGTATTAAACAAAAATAGCATGGAGGTTATTAACCGCTCCAAAAGAGTCAAAAATATATTCAAATGCTTTTCCTAATTCATCCTTGTAAATTTTTTTCACCAAACGATATAAATATATTTACAATCCTCAACAAAATATATGAATTGCATCAAGAAAAATACATATAACCACAAACTCATGAGGGTTCAACCCAATTGAGCTAAGGATAGTGAAATTCTTACCATTCAATTGGTAAAGACGAGCAATGATGATGATACGAGCTAGATAATCCCCAAAATATATTCATGCATCAAAACTCATTTTGGTGTGAATTGTGTGAAATTTGCAAAGGGACGAAAAATGGCCTGCGAATGTCAAGACGAAACCATTTTAATCAAGATTTTGCTTAGGAGGGCGACGATCGTGGTTGAGGGCGGCCGCCGTGGCCGACGTTGAGGGCGACGGTTGCCCTCAACCTCGATGTATTGGAATTAATTTAAAAGAAAAAACAAAAAAACAACTAAAAAAACACAAGTATATATAAACTTTTAGTAAGGTGTAAAATTAAGGAAACTAAACTGATCAAAACAGGTATAACAGTCTCAACCTTTGAACTATAAGTTGATCTACATTTAGCACAGTTAACTACACTGTTATCTTACAAAAATTCCATTGGTTCAATCAAAAACAGATCAAATCCTATATCGACAACAATGGCATAGAAAAGTTTTGTCGACTTCCACGACCCAACACACACTCTCACTATTCACACACACAGATCAACGGATCTCACTCCACCGCCATGGCGTTTTCCTCCCGCCGCGGTGCCGGCGGCTGGGCGCAATCCCTCCTCCCCACCACCAAACCCTCCGCCAAACAACCTCGGAAGCCACGGAAGCGCACCACCGCCGCCTTTCGGGACTTCGTCATCTCAAACTTCTTCACAATCGGACTCTGCATCACCTTCGTTTTCTTCCTTTTCATCCTATTTCGCTTCGCCGCCGTCCCTAAACCCCTCCAGTTCCGCTCCTCCACGTCCCGAGCTCGCTCCACTCGCCCTCGGAAACCTGTTATACACAAGTCTCCTAACGATACTATTTTGGCTGCCGCCGTAGATATTACTACCAAAGAGCTCTATGATAAGATCCAGTTCCTGGATGAGGATGGAGGCCCGTGGAAGCAGGGTTGGCGCGTGAGTTATAAAGGGAATGAGTGGGATGAGGAGAAATTGAAGATTTTCGTGGTGCCGCATTCGCATAATGATCCTGGATGGAAACTCACTGTCGACGAGTATTATGATCGGCAGTCTAGGCATATTCTTGATACCATAGTTGAAACGCTTTCGAAGGTAAAATTTCTTCCTGGATTAAGCTCTAGAATAATGTTTTTAACCGATTTGTAGTTTGTTTCATTAAATGATTCAATTCTGTTATTGCTAATTTTTTATGAGTTTAAGATCCTAAGCTTCTAGGGTAGGATGAAATTAACATAACTTGATGCTTTTCTGGCTGTATTGGTGCCTAATTTAGTAGGCCAAATATAAAATTCTTGCTGTTATTAGAGGTTGTAAAAAAATTACTGGTTTGCGATTCTGATAGACTGAAATGAGTCTATGAGGAGCAAATGATAGTTGCTCGTTATTTTTGGTTTTGAAGGCTCTTGGTTAATATTTAAGTGATTTGTTGTTTTAAACTTGATTGGTTGGAGTTGTTTGTAGGATAATCGACGAAAGTTTATATGGGAAGAGATGTCTTATTTAGAGAGATGGTGGAGGGACGCTTCCGATGTGAAAAGAGAATCCTTCATCAATTTAGTGCAGAATGGACAGCTTGAAATTGTTGGAGGTGGATGGGTGATGAATGATGAGGTAATATAAATTCCTGTTAAGCATATGCATAGATTCATGTCTCTCTCTGTCTCTATGTCTCTCTTTCTCTCTCTGATTACTAAATCGTGGATGTCTCATTGCTATTGCATCTGCATCTTTAATTTTCTTGTAATTAAGTTGACCTAACTGGGTTTAGGGGTTTGCAGAACTTTGATTTTTCATGTTAGACACCCTATACTGTTAATTGCATTCTTTATAATAATTAAGCTGCATCATTCACTCCACAAATCACTTGCACTTTGAGATTTAATTCATGCATAAAATTGTGAAAATATTTTCAAAGACTGTTTTAGTCATAATGTATAAAAAATGTGTTCCGTATTTTATATTTATTTATTAAGGTGGGTGAAAGTGGCTTGATATTTTGATTTACCAATGTTGAGTGGCTTAATCTTACGTTTGTCTGTTCTATCTTTTTACAGGCCAATTCACATTATTTTGCTATCATTGAACAGGTAAATATGCAATTTCTTTGTTCGTTCTTCTTGTGAATATTTATTGACTTAATTCTAGCGTTCTGTGTTAGGTGTATATAGGTTTTCATTAAACATAAACAACTTGTATCAGTGTCACCTAGTCTCCTACTCTCCTATGTGGACTCTGATAGGAAATTTGGAATTTTAATTATTTTTCATTGCATTCTCCTCCCTTTCTTATAAGACTTTACTAAATGAAAATTTCAAAAGTAAGGTGCAATTATGTTAAGTTTACTTAATCATATTTATATATTTGTTTTTGAATCATGTTTTAGTGCTGTCAATTCAGCTCACGTGCTCTTTTTAAAGTCCTCTGTCAAGTTTATAGTTCTTAAAATCTTATTATATTGGAAAGGATAGACTTTGTGTACTCACGAGACATGTTATTCGTCCCAAGGTGGTGTTTGGTATGGTAGTTTACTTTGCAGCAGCCCATTTAGCTTTGGACTTTCGCCTGTATATCTTGTTATGTGGCAGTTCACGCAACGGTGTTAAAGTAAAAGTAAATCTGTTTTATACTATTATGCATATGTCATCACGACTAACCCGGCCTATTTGCATGCGTGATTGAATATCTGTTATAGGGAAGTTTTATGCTTGGTGAGTATATAATTTTGATTTACAGGAGACTATCTGCCCTATCTACTTATGTTATTGTATATTTGAATTATATGCTTCAGATCACAGAAGGAAACATGTGGTTGAATGAAACTGTTGGCGTTATTCCTAAGAATTCTTGGGCAATTGATCCATTTGGCTATTCATCCACCATGGCTTATCTTCTTCGTCGCATGGGCTTCGAAAATATGCTTATACAGAGAACACATTATGAATTGAAGAAGGAGTTGGCATGGAATAAGAAATTGGAGTATGTATGGAGGCAGAGCTGGGATACTGATGAAACAACTGATATCTTTGTCCACATGATGCCCTTCTATTCTTATGATATTCCACATACTTGTGGGCCGGAGCCTGCTGTTTGTTGCCAGTTTGACTTTGCTCGAATGCGTGGATTTGTTTATGAGCGCTGTCCCTGGGGTGAGCATCCTGTGGAGACTGACCAGGAAAATGTGAAGGAGAGGGTACTTAAATTATTGGATCAGTATCGGAAAAAATCAACACTTTACCGAACAAACACACTTCTTGTTCCGCTTGGTGATGATTTCCGCTACATCAGTATTGACGAAGCTGAAGCTCAGTTCAGGAATTATCAATTGTTATTTGATTATATTAATTCTGATCCTAGCTTGAATGCCGAAGCTAAGTTTGGTACTTTGGATGACTATTTCGGTACTCTGCGTGATGAGGCTGAGAGAATAAATTATTCACTTACTGACGAAATTGGCTCTAGTGAGATTGGAGGGTTTCCTTCTTTATCAGGTGATTTTTTTACTTATGCCGATAGAAATCAAGACTATTGGAGTGGCTATTATGTCTCTAGGCCTTTCTTCAAGGCTGTTGACCGTGTATTGGAGCAAACACTTCGTGGTGCAGAAATGATGATGGCTTTTCTGTTAGGACACTGCCAGAAAGCACAATGTGAAAAGTTGCCTTCTGGTTTTTCTTACAAGCTGACCTCTGCTAGACGGAACTTAGCTCTGTTCCAGCATCATGATGGCGTGACTGGTACAGCTAAGGATCACGTGGTTGAAGACTATGGGACACGAATGCATATGGCTTTACAAGACTTGCAGATTTTTATGTCTAAGGCTATTGAAGTTTTGCTCGGAATTCGCCACGAAAAAAATGATCAGAGTCCAGCTAATTTCGAACCAGCACAAACAAGATCAAGATATGATGCTCAACCCATGCATAAAGCAATTAGTGCTCGTGAAGGTACTGTGCAGACAGTGGTACTTTTTAACCCACTGGAGCAAACAAGAAATGAGGTGGTGATGGTGGTTGTTGAAAGACCTGATGTTACAGTATTGGACTCGAACTGGACATGTGTCAAGAGCCAGATCTCTCCCGAAATGCGTCATGATAAAAACACAATATTTACTGGAAGACATCGGGTTTACTGGAAATCGTCAGTTCCTGCTATGGGATTGCAGACTTATTATGTTGCTAATGGATTTGTTGGATGTGAGAAAGCCAAACCAGCAAGTTTGAGAATTTTCACTCCATCCAAGCAGCTTTCTTGCCCCACCCATTACACTTGCGCTAATTTAGAAAGTGACACAGTTGAAGTCAGCAATGAACATCAGACACTCACCTTTAATGTCAGTCTCGGCCTGTTGCAGAAAATAAGCCGTAAGGATGGTCACCTAAATGTTGGTGAAGAAATAGGTGTGTACTCCAGCACAGAGAGTGGGGCCTACCTCTTCAAACCAAACGGCGATGCTGAGCCTATCACCAAAGCTGGCGGACAAATGGTGGTCTCAGAGGGCCATTTGGTGCAAGAAGTTTACTCTTATCCAAAAACAGCATGGGAGAAATCTCCAATCTCCCATAGCACCCGTATATATATAACTGAAAGTACCGTACAGGAATTTGTCATTGAGAAAGAGTATCACGTTGAGCTTATTGGGCATGAGTTTGACGATAAAGAAATAATAGCTAGATATAAAACGGACGTTGATAACAGGAGAATCTTTTACTCCGACCTGAACGGCTTCCAGATGAGCCGTCGGGAAACTTATGACAAAATACCTCTACAGGGAAATTACTACCCAATGCCCTCTCTAGCATTTATGCAAGGCTCAGATGGAGAACGTTTCTCCGTTCATACTAAGCAGGCATTGGGTGTGGCAAGCTTAAAAGACGGGTGGCTGGAAATCATGCTTGATCGTCGATTAGTGAGAGATGATGGACGTGGTCTGGGCCAAGGAGTGATGGATAACCGCCCAATGAATGTGCTTTTCCACATCACAGTCGAGTCTAACATTTCATCAACTGCAATTCCCATTTCGAATTCTCGTCCTCTGAGCCCGTCTCTTCTCTCTCATCTGGTTGGTGCTCACTTGAACTATCCACTACATGCATTCATTGCTAAAACCCCTGAATCGATATCTGTACAGCCACCCCCGAGATCTTTTTCTCCTTTGATGGCTTCTTTGCCGTGTGATTTGCATGTCGTGAGCTTTAAGGTACCTCGACCTCTGAAATACTCTCAGCAATCCCCTGGTGAGGCCAGATTTGCTCTTATTTTTCAAAGGCGGCACTGGGATTCTTCGTATTGTCGAAAAGGCAGGTCACAGTGCTCAACTATCGCCGATGAGCCAATCAATTTGTTTGACATGTTCAAAGGGCTTGCTGTTTCGAACGCAAAAGCAACTTCTTTAAATCTTCTGCATGAAGATACTGACATGCTTGGCTATAGTGAGAATTTTGGGGCTGGTGTTCAGGAAGGGCACATTCTTATATCTCCAATGGAAATACAGGCTTACAAATTGCAATTACAGCCTCATGAATAGTACCGTAGACTATTAGCTATTATCCCGGTGTGTAATGGAATATAGAATGAGTTCAACTGCTGCTTCTCTTCATTTTGCAGATTCGTGTACGAGAGAGATAGAAATCTTGAGGTGTAAAGTCGCAATTAAAGTCGAAGATCTTACAGCAGAACGAGCTCCTGAAATTTTGTAGAAATAGTTGCTGTTCAATCGGAACGTGGCGAACGTTTTATGATCCTAACTTTGCTCGAAGAACCTTGTTTCGGCCTGATGCTGCTGTTGCTCAGTGAAAGAACAAGTGATTTGTGGGAGGTCCCTTTGAAGGAGCTTTACATTAGGAAATTTGAGTAGTTCTTGCAGAATTACAGTAATGGCATGATATTTACACTGATTAAGATGTATTTTACTTCAGCTGAAAGTTCACAAAACCTAATAGATGATTAGAATTGTGAGATATTCCAATGTGGAAATCGTTTGTTATATAAAGTATTGAGGCTTTCAGAGCTGATGACTTCTTGCACCTAGCAAATAATGCCATCCATGTCCTCATCTCGACTGTCCAATGTAATTCTCTTAATCTGAAATGACGTGCAGTTAGGGGTGGCAATTTGTCTAAAACATAAATATTTTATATTTTAATTAAGTTTGGACATATTTTAAGTATAACCAAAACCAACCTGAATCCAAATACGAACCAGCCGTTACCAATTTGTATAAAACGTAAATATTTTATATTTGAATTAATTTTGGACGTATTTTAAGCATAGCGCAAAACCTTTTTTTCCTTTTTTCCAAACATGAACCAGTTGAATGAGTGATAAAATTTGCCTACTATCTGGGCTGAGAAGCATCTTGCTTGTCTGTATTAGATTTAATTATTTAAACACAAAACATTTTGCTTGATCTCAGAGCTCTTTATATATCAATTATTCCATTTGAGCTCAACCTGAAAGATATTGTTTTGGAAATTAGCTTTAAGGCAACCATATCATGTTCTTAGACCACAAGAATGTAGCCTTACAGCTAATTAATATCACATGTAACAAAATTGGACTGATTTGTGATTTCTCACTGACATACAGTATTCAAATAGATGTACAATCTTCTCCTTGTGTTTGCATGGTCAGCCAAAGACCAAAATGGTGAAACTCTATTTCTGTAAAACTAAACTTTCTGAAAATACAATAATGTTAGGCTTGTGAAATCTCTGCTTAACTTCACAGGATGATCTCTTCCTGTACACTTAAGTTGAGCATCTTATTCGGAAGAACTATGCTGTTGGTCACGACGACTTCATCTTCAACAGTCACTGATTCTCCTGCATCAAGAGATGATAATTGAATGTCAGTTTCGGCATAAAGAAATTCGATCTACAGGTGGGGAGTGTCAAAAATAAAAATGGCATACCCAAAATAGTAATTCCAAGCTTTGTGTTGTAGTCTCCGTCGGCCTGAATCAGTGATGCAACTATTTAGTCACGGAATGTAGGGACACATTTTGTTTTACAATAAGCATATCTTTTAGGGATAATTACAAAAAACCCTGAGGTTTGGGCTAATTACAAAAAAAAAACAGAGATATTTCAAAATTACAAAAAAAAAACCTCAAGTTTAATTCTGCCTTAAATTTATGGGGGTAATTTGTAATATTTTATAAAATCAGGGTGTTTTTTGAAATATATTTTGCCTGTAAAGGGAAAAATGTAAGACACAATCAAACCTTAAGGGGTATTTTGCAATTTTCAAAAATCTATAGATTTTTTTGTAATTAGCCAAAACCTCTGGGAGTTTTTGTAATTATCCCTATCTTTTATAGCAATTTGAAAGACAAAAGGCTTTACGTGTTGTATAAAACAGGTGAATAACTTTCTACAACCAGGGTATAAAACTACACAATGTTTAGCATAAAGAAATTTGAACAAGAAATTATATATTCAGTTTTACCAGAGCGATGTCTCGGGAGGCAGACTATTCGAATATTCCGAATGTTAGTGATTATATAACATTTCATTTGTCCTTGAATCAACAAAAATCATATTCCTAATGAGGCAACATATTTCAAAAACACCCTAGTGGACTTGGCAATTATTTTAAAAATCATTTGGTGCAGTGACCAGAAAGGTTTCATGGGATGTGAAAAAATAAACAAATTTTGGGACTCTACCTGAACTCGAGACCATCTTCCAATAGATGACTTCCACCCAACAATAGCATGCATAACAACAGCATTTTCCTGTGGAATAGAAAATATTTAAGACTAAATTTATTCAAAAAACTATGATGAGCTTTTTTTTTGGAATAACATACCTTGATTTCAACATCATCTAACACGATACAATTTGTAAGTCTTACACCAGCAGCTATACGAACATTTGCTGATATCGAGACATTGGGTCCAATCTGCTTACATACAAGAGCAAAATTAATATAATGGCATTGGCCCAAAATTTTCTTTTTAATCCAAAATTACACCAAGATTATTTATGTTTGTTCATTTGACCAATACTTCCAGAAATTTGAGTTTTTAACAATAAAAATTGTTTTTTACATTCCATGAAAAGTGGGACTGAACAGTTCTAAAAGATTGTTAAAATTGGCCTTAAATATCAAAAAGTTTATCCTGAATCTAATAAATTCTGGATGCTACTTTGATAATTGTCTTGCCATCAAGCGAATGACTAAGATACATTTTTAATTGAATTACCTTTGCAGTCGGATGTACTTTTGCCGATGGATGAATATAGACATCTCCAACAACTGTAGCATTCCTCTTCCCATCTCCACTGGCCAGCAGATGCGGAGAGATAAATCGGAATTGAGCAAGATATAAAGCAGAACACTTTATAGACATTCTGACAAGTTGGACGTGAGTCAGCCAAAATGGTTCGAGTTTCCCAGACACAAGAATGAAGAGGATATACACTGAAGAAGGACTAAACTACCCTGGGGTCTTGATCTGTTCCCAAAAGTCCATGGTCTCATATGTATACAATTGCTTCTTACCAGCAAGAGGTGACAAAATATCTTGGTCCAACCTTACGAAATCTGTAGGATGAGACCTAAATGAAAGATCAATCAACCCAGTGATTAAAACAAAGCTGGAATTCAAGCTCAAATACACATACAAGCAAAATCAGTATGAATACTAATAAGGGACAATTACAAAAAATACCCCTGAGGTTTCACGTAATTACAAAAAAACCCAGCTAACTTTTAAAATTACAGATACATCCTGAGGTTTGATTCAGTGTTAAAATTAAGGGCAAATTGCAATATTTTTATAAATATGAAGCTATACGGATCATATCGCGCCATCGTTTACGGTCATAAGCCATATTATCGGGATGTCTTGCTTCTTTCCAAAACCTCTTCCTCTTTTGATTTTTTGATTCTCTTACCTTGATGGGCATTTAAATGTTAAACATGTCCAAACCATCTTAATCGTGGTTCTCTAATTTTCTCGTCTATTGGTGCTACTCCCACTTTGTTTCTAATGTGTTCATTTCTTATTCTATCTAATCTAGTGTGTCCGCACATCCACGCTACCCTCATTTTTTGTTCGTGTTCATATTTAGTCGCCCAACATTCTGCTCCATAAAGCATTGCGGGCCTTATGGCCGTTTTATAAAATTTTCCTTTCAATTTTAATGGTATTTTACGGTCACAAAGGATAGAAGATGCACTCCTCCATTTATGATGGGTTTAAATGTTAGACTGATACTTTTTGTAATTTTGAAAGTTAGCTGGGTTTTTTTGTAATTAGGTCAAACCTCAAGGGTACTTTTGTAATTATCCCGAATAATAATCATCAGGTTCTTGTTGAAGGTTGTTTTGTATATAACTAAGGTAAACAAGACTTAGATGAACAACACACTGTTGATGATACCTCGTCGCCAATTGCTGGGATTCATAGCTAGATACATGGCGCATATCAGCTGCAATGAACAGAAATTGAATATAAATATCAATATGGATATCGTACTCATGTGTAGATAGAACAGGTATTCATAATCATGATGGAATCAGATTATAACCAATTGCTCAAGTAACATAGTCGTGATAATTCTGACATGAAATTCTTCAAATTACTGTATGTATCAGCTCTCGCAGATAGAGGAATCTTGGTGGTTAATAGATAAGACTAGAAACTAGGTGTAATACTTTTAACAAGGTTTTCAATGTTATTCTTTTCCAATTCAAGTCTCTCATGACAGGGACAATGAGTATACAGTCAGAGCGTCCTCCAGGATTACCATCTATCAAATCAGAATGAAACAAGCAAGTCCATAAACCAAAACATTTGTCAACGAGAACTTAATGTTGGAATTTTACAATTGCTTGAACATGAATCTGTTCATGAAATTGACAAGATTTTGTTAAAAAAGGGTTCCTAGGGCGTGGTATTCTTGAAGGAGTCATAAAATGAAAAATGGTATGACAATGCAGCATCACTAACCTCTGTCTTCCCTGAGCCGATATACCTCATGGATGACACTAAAGATTTTTGGCGTGAAGACGTAAACACCACAATTAATCAGATCACTCACCTGTAATTGCGATAAAGATAAACAAATAATAAGCATAAGAGAGGAAGCAATAGTTGACTTCTAAACTGAGCCATATGAGCGTCATTACTTGTTATACATACAAAAGTTTCAGGTTTCTCAGTGTAATGCAACAGTTCTTTGGTTATTGGATCAGCAACCAACTCACCAAACTGGTTGGCTGATTCAGCGGAGACCTACATAAACACATTCAAAGAGAGTGTTTGGCATTAAAAGGTAATGCTGTGAAAAAAAAAAAACGAGGAGAAAAAACAGAAGTTAAAATGAAGACAATTTCATTGGGAAAAAAAAAGAAAAAAACCACCACCAGGATGAGATGTATTCTCTAATGCAACATGCCAGCTCAAAAACTGAGAAACACAATGTGAAAGGAAACTTACTTTAATCACTAGCAATGTGCCAATCCCGCCGTACATTTTATGGGCCTCTACATAACAAACACAAAATGCAGTTATATAATTCCAGAAAAGACGTCAGTAAATAAAAAATACTCATCATATGGACTATAACAAGATGAAGAGGATTTAGGGCCTATCAGCTGAAATCTTTCTGAGCATAACAACAAAAGAAGCCTGAAGACAATTACGAAGAAGTCAATGATTACCTAGCATGTTAGGCAGTGGAAAGTTGCAGCAGACATCAAAGTTCAACAGAAAAATATGTGACTGCAAGAACATGCACAATTTATTTAGGATGTAAAAAAGGGAAACGACAAACAACCAGAATACAATGACTAATAGTAGGTGCTTAATCTATGCTTTGATAAACGTGCAAGTGTAGAGATTAAGCTTGCATAAATCATAGGCAGTTATAATTTCAACTATAAGACTTTTTTCTATGATTGCTGAATAAAGGAGGAAAAGTAGCGTCGTAACAAGGCAGCTCAATAAGAATTGTTTGAAACCATACAGGGGACTCCTCCATGATTTGATCTCTGAAGTAATAAAGGCCGCCTGCGGAACCATGTGGCTTATCTTCTTTCAAATATCTGAAAATGAAAAAACCCGCTAGAGAAACAGCCAAATAACACAAACATCAGTATTATATAACTCAGAACCGTAAAACATGAAAAGATAAACCAAACAAAACCACAAATCAAAGGAAAAGCATCGCGTGACTTAACCTGACAGGAACTTTGAGCTCATTAGATATTGAAGAGACATATAATGCAAATTCCCGCTCCTCATAGAACCCGATAAGAAAAATTTGCACCAGATTGGATATCTGCCCATCAGCAACTATCAGTACCAAACAATATTTGTATCTTCCAACAAGAATGCCTTGTAATATCAATGGCCAAAACATTATCATAAAACAGAGTAACATATATGATATATGCAAAGATCCACTTTTATTACCAATCAGTGGAAAAATCTCCAAATTCTCAAACCTGATTAAATTAAATATTACATTAACAAGAAACAGATAAATTGAGCCAAAAAAATAAGCATACCCTTTTGCAAGCGGAGATTTGGTGATTAACCATGGGCTGACCAGCGAGAGGAAATAAAGGCTCTGGAGTATTAAACGAAAGCGGCCTAAATCGAGTCCCTGAACAAAATGAGGATACATAAAGCTTGAATTAATGAACAAAATAGTTTGATTAGAAATAAATCGAGAAAAAAAAAAACAAAGAGAAAAATCGAAACCTTTAGTCGGGCCACCAACTAAGATAACTGCGACCACTTTTTCCTCCGAGCTCTCCATTTTTTCAGGTGATCGGCAGAAGAAAAATGGTCTCTTAAACCCTTAAATGCAGCAATGGCTAGATTTCTGGGATTGCAGTTAGAGTACGATTGATTTCCTAGTCATGGGTTATATTCAAAATAAATAAAAAATAAATTAAGATATCAAGATATTGTTAAGACAAATTGACAATATGTGTCAAGTTTGTGTTAGTTGTGTTCGAGTTCGGATTTTTTGGGTGTCTCTCTCAGTAATTTTGGGTCTTGGGTTTCTTTTAGTATTTTCGGGTTGGGTTTATATGTTGTCGAGTTTGTGTTAGTCGTGTTCAGGTTTGTATTTTTCGAGTTTGTGTCTCTCTTAGTAATTTTCAAGTCTCGAGTTATTTCATTATTTTGGGTCGGGTTCGTGTTTTGTTATTGTGTGTTAAAGAGTTGAGTTGTGAAACATATGCCGAACTTATAAGAATAGAGAGAAAATAAAATAACACATTTTTTCAATTTTTTTAGTAATTCAACTTTTAGGCTTACGTTTGACAATCATCACTCAGCAGTGGGATATAGGCAATTAGGCATATAGCACTGCCTCTTCAATAGGTTGGTTATTCCATAAATTTTACTTCCAATATTTTATAAAAAGACTTTCTATATTTAACAGGACATATTAATATATAATTAGTTAGAACTTAGAACAGTGAATATTCTGCATTTCTTTTCTACTATTCTAAAAGCAAATGTTTGAAATTTAATGATGTCATATCTTTAACTTAGAGATATTGCTGGAAATAATTTTCATTTGAAAAAAAAGTACCAATAAACTTGGGGAAAGGGGATGATAAACTAAGCAAATCAAGTCATATAACGTTTACAAAATATAGAGCAAATTAATAAGTGAAATTAACTAACTGGACTTGTCTAAATCAATGGTGTTAATTTTATAAAACAATATTCTATAATGTTACACAACCCAGCAAAGATACGTCTAAGACTTGAGCGATAGCATAAATGGGAAAAACAAAAAATCCAGTATGTATCATGTGTTAATATGTATCGCTAGTTGAACTCTGTATCTTTCCGTTTCTTTGAAATTATCTCCTCCCTCCAACCACTAATCCTAACTTATTGAAAAAAAAAGTATCATGTGTTAATATCACATTTTCTACAATTACATTTCACTGTTTCAGGAAGGAGAACAATCGAAGAGGCCATTGTCATCTGCCCCATGCTTCAATTCCAGCTTCTGCATAATAAAATTTACAGTAACGGGTCGGGCCTATACAAGCGAAGATGTTCATCTCTACTCCCACAAAATCCCAGCATTAAAACCTGGAACCATGGAAACAAGAAACTTGATTGAGGGGAATATATATAAATACGTAAATTGCTAAGGCGAACGTAGAAAGGAAGAAAAAATTGAATGGATATGAACCTATTTATAATGGCCAAATTGAAGTAGTCATAAAAATGTATCGGCAACTGGAAATGAAAATGATTTCTTGGAGAATTACAACTTTATACAAAAATTAAACTATCCATTGCAAACACAATAGCTATTTGCATTGCAATTTAATCTATAACTCTCAACTTAAGCAATCAGCACGGGATACACTCGATTCTTCTCACAGAAGGTTCGGCATAACAAGTGAATCTAACGGATGTGATGTAATAACTTTACTGTCGAAGGTTACTGATTACAGTAGTCTCAGTCTAGTAATCTTTTTCTAGAAATTTAGTACTTACCATAGCATTCAATAAAATTTAGGGTTAACTACAAAAACTACCCTTGAGGTTTAGCCAATTTACAAAAAAAAAACTCAGTTATCTTTAAAAGTTACAAATACCCCCTTGACATTTGTTTTTATCTTACAAACACCTCAATGCATCCTTAAGAGGGGGTATTTGTTAGGTAAATACAAACCTCAAGGGTTTATTTGTAAATTTGAAAGGTAACTGGAGTTTTTTGCAATTAGGTCAAACCACAGGGGTAGTTTTTGAATATATGCAAATGCCATTAATGCTTCAACTGTAATGCTTCCTCAAGAAAAACCAAATTCATAGGACAAAGAAAATGAAACTGAACTATCCGACTTACCAGAGCACACTTTCGTTGAAAGCCATGTTCTGCCCCCTGCCAGACATATAAATACATTTTCGACTCCAAAAACATTATACAGGCTGTTAGAAGGTCAGTTTTAAAATCCTCAGTTACGGTTGACGCATTCAACCTGCATTACCAAATCCTTAATCCCAGCATCATGTAAAATTTCTGATACTTGTTTTCTAATGGAAACCTTATCAGTGTCTGCCGATACATGGAGATGGATGGTCCCCACAATATCCGTGTTAGTGAAGCTCCAAAAATGCTGATTCTGAATGCCAAACACACCCTTCAGATTCATCACATCATTTAGAGCTTCCTTAATATCCTGCTCATAAGATCTCGGAACTCTTTGCAGCAAGATTTCTGCAGAGTTTCTGAGCAATGGAATCACAGATGAAACGATTAGTGCAGAAATAAATATTGAGCAGGCTGGATCAGCAACGAGCCACCCCTTGTACTGGATTAATAGGGTCGAAATAACAACTCCAACGCTTCCCATGGTGTCTGCCAATACATGCAAGAAGATGCCTTGCATGTTGTGGTCAATGTGGTGATGATGATGCTTTTTCTTTTCCTTATTTCCCAAAAGTCGGTCGGTATCACTGTGGCTATGATTATGGTGGTGGTGATGATGGTCGTGATGGTCATGGATGTTGACATGATCATGATTGTGGTCGTGATGGTCATGGATATTCGCATGATCATGATTGTGGTCGCGTAGGTCAACATGTTGGCGATGATGGTCATGCTCATGAGCAACACTACATTGGTCATCATGATTCAAACATGATTTCTCATGGCAGTCATGGACAACAGTGATATGTTCGTGATGTTTTTCGTCAAGTTTGTTATCATGTTCATGTAAATGATGATCATGGTGATTGGAATGGGAATCACCTTCCGGATGGGTATGGGAATGAGAATGGGAATGTGAACATGGTCCTGATCCACCATGGGCATGATGATGTTCCTCATGAAAAAATATCAGCCCTACAATGTTCACAACCAGCCCCCCGATCGAAACGGATAGAAGACTGCTAGTAGAAATCTCTTGAGGGTCTAAAATCCGCTCGAATGACTCAAGTGTAATTAATGCTCCAACAAGAACCAGAAAAACAGCATTCACATATCCTGATAGAACCTCAAACCTCCCACGACCATAGTTAAACTGGCTATTTGCTGGCAACCGTGAAATATAAGAAGCATACAAACCAATTGCCAGAGCAGCACAATCGAACAACATGTGACACGCATCAGATATCAACCCAAGACTGTTACTCATAAAACCCGCCACAAATTCGACAACCATGTAAGCAGTATTGATCAATAAAAAAAGAGCAATCTTGCGGGATTTCCTTTCACTCAAAATGTGCCTAATAGGTTTCATCACTGCGGTACTAAACGTTTCACACGATTCAAAACCCAATTCAGGATAATTAATATACATAGGATTCAATTCTCTCACCGAAATCCACAGCAATAACCCGCAAATAAGCAATCCCCACAGTGAAAGCTCTGGAAAATAAAACAATTCTAAAACAAGAGTACACACAAAGGTAACGAAATACTCCCTCTGAATATCTTTAGAAGCAGCTACTTTCTCATCAGTGTAATAATTCTCACTCAAAAGCACACTGAAAACTACAGTATTCGCCAACGGCCAGCCAAGACTCGACACGGATATGCTATCGCCTTCTGCCTCAAACACAAGCATACTAACAACAGCTGGTATAAAAAGAACAACCGTGGTGAAAAACAAAGTGATCAATCGAACTCTTTTTTGTCCTAGCTCTCGAATATCCCCCCAATTCCACAAAACTCGCTCATAATAACCCAAAAATCCTGACATAAAAGGAAGCAGCATTGGCCAAATCCTTAAACAATTCCCACTAGGAAACACTGAAAAACCTTTGCTCGTAATATTTACATGGGACAAAGGAAAACATTCAATTCGATCCCAGCTAACAGACAATAAAATCAAACCAGAAAACAGTGCGATAAACCCACGCACCTTTGATGATCCAATCGAGCTTCGATCAATAAAGCTCCGATTTCTACCTTCTCCCACAAAACGCGCTGCCACATTTCCAGAAAATTCAGCTAAAATCAACGCAGCCGTGCCACAATACCTTAACGCCTGAAATCTCAGCAAAAAAACAACGGCGAGGAGGAGTGATTTAGCGACGAGGAGTTTGTGCTGGGATTTGGTGATTAAAGTGAGAGAAAAAATGGGGCGTTGAGATTTTTGGTAGAACGAATCTCTACCGGAAATCGACGCGAACAGGGAGAAACATAGAGTGAGAATAAAAGACAGGAGGGAGACGAGAAAAGCGAAGGGGAAGATGGAGAAAGAGGGAGGTGAAGCGCGCAGAAATGGGAGGAGAGAGTACAGGGAACGGAGAGAGAAGAGGAGGAGTAGGAGGAAGGAGAAGGAGGATGTGCCGCCGCCGGCGGCGGAGGGTTTGGAGATGGAGAAGCGGTGTTTGGAGGGAGTAGGGGTCGGGGTGAGAGGGGGGTAGGGGAAAAGGGGGTATGAGGGGCGTGGGGTTGGGGTGGCGGAGGTGGGTATGGTGGCGCGCGGCGGAAGGGAGATGCGATTGGGGCGGTGGTGGTGGTGGTGGTGATCGGCCATAATCGCAGCAAAACAGTGATCAGTGGAGAGGACCAATTGAGAAGAGTGGACTCTGATTCGTGATTGGTTTAAGTCTCCGCCTGAGAAGAAAAGCTTAATGGGCCGAACGGCTCATTTTGTATGAATGGCCCAAAAGAAGGGAAAAATGGTGTCAATTTAGGTAATTGGGTCGGGTTCGTTTTGATTTTCAAAATTTAAAATTTCAAAATGCCACATTTATTTGTAATAATTATAGGAGATTTAAAATACTAATTAAAATTATTAAAAAATAAATTTAAAAACTAGAAGAGTATCATACAAATAGTTCACTTCAGATTCTGAAAATCTTCTTTGCAAACTATATTATTTGATTACTTAGTTGTATTCACGCTCGGGTTGGGTTCGTGTTTCTCACATTAACCGATATGACCATTAAGTTAACTGTAAGATTGTGATAAGATCATTGACATTGGGATTATAAAATATTTTGTTGTAATGTTTGAAAATTTCTTTTAATTTACTTCAATCAAAAATGAACAGCATATTATATTTTTTTAAACGGATAATAAGCATCAAACATCTTAATTCTCACTACTTTTCCATCTAAATCTGTTCCATTTTCTTAGGTATGAGAAAATTAAAAATGATTTGATAGGATGTCCTAGGTTTTCAATCACTATCCGAGGCGTGTCATGATAATTAAATAATTATCTTATTTTAATTCTAATTATTGGGATAGACTATTTATATATATGATGAGCTTATTTAATTAAAAGGTGCATGCAAGTCAAATTTATTTTTGAAAGTTTTAAATGATAGCTTAGATAAATCTTTGATATTTAAATTACTTTTTATTTATTTAAGTTGTTATTATCTTTTCCCCTAAAAAAAGAAGTTACTATTATCTTTTAAATTTGTAGTCTTTTAAATTCAAAAATATCTTATCAATTCACATTTAATTTGTAGATAGGAATGCCACATGGATAATTATAAAATTGACACGTGGAATTGAGAGTTGAGAGAAAAATTTGAGTACATTTTCAAAATTAATGTTTGACTCACCCAAATTTTCTTTCTAAAGTATATATAGTTGATTAAATTTGACATTGGATAATCAAGCTCATCACTTGCTTGCCATAGTTTCTTGACTTTCTTTTTTTTCTTTTATTTTTTATAGGCAAATACATGGGTGGAAAAAGTTTTTTTTTTGAGTAAATTGAAATATATAAAAAAAAAGAAAAGAAACAAGCCCACATCCCGAAAATTTCAAACTTATTGAACAGATTATTCTTGGCCCAGGGTAATGCGCAACAACCTCTTAATTCTCACTACATTTTCGTCTCAATTTGTTACATTTCCTTATTTTTTTGAAACCATTTGTTACATTTCCATTAACATTGTTTGTGTGGTTAAGAATTATCAACATTCAGGTTTTAAGGTTATTTGTCTTCAATGTCGTCCTATTATTGTTTGTTTCCGTATATCCGTAAACTGAAATCGTGATTGCGTTTTTTTCTGTTTGTTTACAGATCATAGACGCGGGCTTGGAGTGATTGGCAACTCTTATGCAGTCTCAATCAGAACGTCAAGAAAAGGTTTTACTTTTTAATAATTTTCGACTTTATATATTTGTTTTGATATTATAATTATTTCAAGTGAAATAATGATTTTTTTTTTTGAGAAATTAAGCAGCTTGGGTTGAGTTTTTTATTATTTTATTTTATTTTATCACTATCTTGATCCCTAACCACCCACACAAAGGTGGATATACCACCAGCCAAATATTGGCTTGAGTTCTTAGTTGTTAGGTACAAGATAAATTAATCAATAATTAACAAATAATTCTTTCTTTTAGGGATAAATTAATCATTAATTAACAATAAATCTATCCAGGAATTCAAAATTAACAAGATTATCTCATTAGACTGTTTTTGTAGTACCAACTAACAACTAGTTTGAGTACTAACTAATTACAGATGGAATATCACCTTGAATTCTAAACATTTGAATTTGCTGAATGTTATCTTTTAGTTATTACTTAATACTTGCAACAAATCTAAAACATTAGAGTGTCGGATATCGGGATTGAGATTTTTTTTACCTACTTTTTTATTTCACTTTTGTTCCAAAGTGTATTATACACATGCCATTAATTCAATATAGTGAAATAAAGCGTGGAATAAAATCCGAAAATACTCTCAAATATTGTTTTATAAAAAAGTTGGAAATAGATAAAGTGCATGAACCTTAAAACAGACTTGAGCCCATATATAATTTTGGTCTAAAAATGAGTCTTTTAATTGATTTTATTTGGCCTCTAATAATTGGGTTATATAACATCGATTGATTATGATGCAGACCTAGCAAAATGTAGCCCGATCCGAGGTTTGACCTAAAAAAGTCGGGCATATTTGATCCCGTCCGATTGGCCCAATGGGCCAGGATTGGCATGACTTAGACAACCCAACCCAATACTTATTGTGTGTACAAAATGTACACACGGGCTGAGCTGGGCCAAATTTTTTGTGGCCTGAGCAAAACCAAGCCCGATTTGGCCCAAATTTTTTGTTGATGGACTTTGAGCCAAAACTTTCCAACATTCTGCCCGCTTTATGAATATCAAATTTTGGGCTTGATGGGCCCAGCTCAACATTCTGCCACCTCTATCATCATCATGTAGTTGTGATTGTGAATATCAAATTTTGGGCCTCATTTGATGTTCATACCAAAACAAATTAGGAAGAAAGTTAAATTAGATTGAATGCAAGCGTATTCAAACATGTTACACAATTCTTGAACTAATGTAGTAATGAAAAATTAACATAAGGTTATCCCACATTATCCTTTGTTTTTTAATAATGGAATCGTCAAAACTAAGAAGTGATCTCCATGTCACAAACCACCACTAAAAAATCAGTACAAAAAAAAAAGGTCTTCCTCAAATAGAGTGTTTAAAAAACTATAAACTCGTATTTATCCCATATTATCCTTTGTTCTCCCAACATTAAAGTTTTTAGTCCAATAATGGAATCGTCAAAAATAACAAGTGATCTCCATGTCACAAACCACCACAAAAAAATCAGCACACACAAAACGTCTTCCTCAACAAGACCATGACGTGGAAAAGCTAACGTAAACATGGCGTGATTGTAAAAAACAGTTTTCAAAGTTCATATTGGTTAATTATTCTCATTATTTGGCTATCTTTAATCTTTATGGCAACACATATACACCATGGATTGATCCACCAGTTATATATTGCACCCTCTAGCACGTAACGTTTCTTCATTTTCAAAATCTTTATCTTATATTTGGTCAAAAAAAAAGAATATCTTTATCTTATTTTGGTTCGTGAAATATGTGTAGGCATTTTTTAAAAAAGGTGTCTTTTTTCTCCCTCTTTTGATAGCAAAGTGGGCTACGTTCACCTTTATCTTTTTTCAATCAAAATTTATCTCATATTCGAGGAAATTTTAGATTGATATGAGTTTCGCCAAAATTGTTCTATGCATGATTAATATGCATGATAAGTAAAATAATAAATTATTGGACAGTCAGTCACATTTTCCAAAAAATAAAAAATTAATTTTTTTAAGGAAGCACTAAAAAATATATTTTTGTCACTAGATTTTACAGCTACGTACAAAATATCGACATAATTAAAAATATTATTTCCTTTCTAGCTATACCAACAAATCACCAACAATTTTTTAAATTTACCGATAGGCAATAGCGGACCGAGGGGGGACAAAGGGGGGTTGTTGCCTCCCCGCAAAAAAATTTTCCAAGTGATATTTTTATAGCTAAAATAAAGGAAATATTTTACAATTGCCTCCCCAAAACTTTGATAAAACCTTCAAGTAATATAATTGTGTTTTACAATATAAAAAATTATTAATTATGATTAGCATATGAATTTTTTTCTCATACTTTAAATTTATAACTAGGTCCAATCATATTCAATCATTATTTTACTATTTTCAAATCAACTTTCATCATTACTTTTTCATCTCACATCCAATCTTTCTCTCAAAATTCATTTTTTTTCTTTCAAATAGTGACACGATTTTTTTATCAAAAAAAATAATTTATAACAAAATAAAAATTTCGATATAAACATAAAAATATTCAATCGCACCCTAAGTTTTTCTCTTTTTTTTTTGGTAAGGAAGCACTACAAAAAAAGCCATTTACCGCAAAAATATTTGTGTCACTAAATTTTACAGTTACGTATAAAAATATCGACGTAATTAAAAATATTATTTTTTCTCGAGTTATACCGATCAATTACCGACAAATCACCAACAAATTTTAAAATTTACCGATGGGGATATTTTAGGTATTACCAATAGATTTATGTTTTGTTGGTAAATATATATTTACCTATTTTATCTTTTAATTTACAAATTTTGTAGATAAAATTAATAAACAAAGTTCGTGCGTTTTGCTTGTGTCATAGTTTGCTTGGCTTGTGAGACATGTACGCATGCACGCGATCGACATGAGTAGCCACAAGCAAAACTCCACTAAGTTGTGATTGTCTCAAAGGAGAATGGTGGAAATATTTTTCAGAGGTTTATGCAATAGTGATTAGTGAATGCACCTTTCCATAAAGAAAATAATTAGAATTTATTATATAACCTTTTGTTGATTTTGGGGTTGAGTCTATCTGGTCTGCTGGTCAGGATGTCATGTAGAATTGAAAAATGAATCAAACTATTCAATACTCGACTCGAGATCGGTCGTTAAAAGTTCTTTTGAACACAATTTTCCGTTCAATAATATAAAGTTCGGGCCGGGGTCGACTCAACTAGTATAAAAAGAATAAAACATTTGTAAAAATATCAAGTTAATTACTCGAGCTTGATTCGTGTTCGACTCGACTAAAGCTCGTTCGAGCTCGATTGGATTGATAATCAAATCAGCTCGAACACAATTCTTAAAAAGTCTGATTGAAATTCAAATAATTGGATTGATAATCAAACTCAATGGAGAAAATAATATTATTATTCATTCCATGAATTTTTTTAAAAAATAAATAAATAAAAATATCATTAAGTAAAGGATTCCATTTGAAACCTAAATATGGTGTACTATGATTAAATTTAGGGATTGGTACATTTGATCCGACATTAAAGCGAGATCCGACCCATTAAGAAAATGTAATACACATATTCGCCCGACCCGCCTCATCTTAGGTATAAAAAGAATAAATAGCGGGTAAGAAACCCGTCAACTTTATATATTTGGCCAAAACCCGACTCATTAAGAAAATGTAATACACATATTCGAGCTCAATTGGATTGATAATCAAACCAGGTCAAACATAATTCTTAAAAAGTCTAATTAAAATTCAAAAATAAATTTTTTCAAAATGCAATCAAACTTATGATATTTATATAAATTAGTGATATTATGTGAAAAGAAATATTATATTCATTCTATCAATTTAAAAAGAAAATGTCATTAAGTAAAGGATTCTATTTGAAACCTAAATATGGTGTACTATGATTAAGTTATTCTATGTAATCATAACGGCATGATTTAGAAAAAAAAATCATGTCCATAGTATGGAAAAAAAATCCTATTATCATATTTTTTTTAGGGAAAAAAATCCTATTATTGATTTCTCAATTTGCAACAGAATCCCAAGATTTGATTGCTACGACGTCGATTGTGATGCTTGTTTTCTCATTCACTTGCGTCAAAATTCTCTTGTGATGATACTCTGATTCTAATTATATTACCATAAGAAGCAATTATTTCCCTAAATGACTAAATCACAATTCCTAATACATATTTTTCAAGATTTTGTAATACTTGGCAATTTATTCCACATGGAAATATGTTGTACATATGTCAACATTATGACCAACTTATTTAGATAATGTTTGGCTGAGTTTATATAAACTCTCGAAATAAAATGTTACAAGTTTATAAGTTGTTTTTAAAAAAGGGGTAGGAGATGTCAACTTATTTTCAAAATAATTATCTTATTTTAACAATCTCGTTTGATTTTGACAATTTTAATTACAAAATTGTCATTACTAACATTTATAAGCTAGCTCAACCATCTTATTTTATCCAAGTACTCAACAATTTATTTTTAATATAAGATTTAGCACCTTATAGGCTTCTCATGGGCGGAGATATGAGGCCAACTTGGGCCCCGACTCCACTCCCTTTTAAGAAATTTAATAAATAAAAAATTTAGTTAATATTTATATAACTTTTTTTCTTAGTCTTTTATCTGGCTGATCACCTCACTTTTATATATCGGTTCACCCAAATATATTTCTTGGCTACGCTAATTAAACTCTTAAAATATCTTATAAGATGTTAAACCCTTTTTAAAAAAGCTTATAGCCAATTTGAATCCAACATTTCTTTTCCTAATGGTTTAATGATAAAATAATTATAAGGAAAAAAAAATCCAATCTTTTTCTTGCATGCAAGACATAGTGTATATCTTGGCCACCTCACCTTGTCAATATAAGCCAAGTGTAAGTGGAAAGCTTCCTTTTTAACACTCAAAAAATATATATATATATATATATAAGTAAGAAAAGTTTTAAGAAGATTCAAAATAAAAATAATAGTGACTATCCAGTGTTCCATTAAATCCCCACAAAGCAGCAAAGTTTGTTGGATTTAAAAACAGAAAAATATTGCACTCGTGGCCAAAAAAGGGACTGCCATTATATATTCTCTTGTTTTTTGTCTCAGTATTTGAGAGTTCATATCATTCACAAAAAACCTAAGTAGAATCTATTTTTTTGTCATTCATTTTTTTTGGTCACATCCCTTTGATTTCTTCTTCTTAATTAATTTTTCTTCAATTTTCATGACTGAAGAACAGATACCAATGGGTCTCAACAAACCATGTATTCTCCTTATTGGTATGCAAAATTCTATTTTGCACTTTGTAATTTAATTCCAATAATTATTTTATTTTTTTAATTGTGATGTTATTGAATATTATTATTGTTACAGTTATATCTGGAATGGAGAGATTTGCATTCAAAGGGGTGGCTTCAAATTTGGTAACATATCTCACAGATGTTATGAATATGAGCAATTCATCGGCTGCAAAATTTGTTAATAGTTGGGTTGGATTTACGTCAATGTTGCCATTGATAGTAGCGACTTTAGCCGATTCTTACTGGGATCGATATACCACGATTTTAGCCTCCTCTGTTCTCTATGCTGCGGTGAGTTAAAAATTTAAAATCTGTTTATACAAATTTCGGGTTAATTGCAATTTTGGTCCTATAAATATAAGGGAGTGATATATTTGGTCATGTAAGATTCATATGTAACAATTTTGGTCCTATAAATTTAAAAGAGTGGCTTATTTGGTCATGTAAATATGCTATGTAACAAATTAAATTCCATAAATTTTCATTTTGTACAATTTGGATCCCATAAGTTTTATTTTTGTGCAATTTTAGTCCCAAATGAGTAAATGTTATTTATAAAATTGCACAATCTTAAAACTTATGGGACTAAAATTACACAAAAAAAATTTGCGGGACCAAAATTGTTGCATAGCATAATTAGTGGAAAAATATGCTAATTTTTAATATATATATATATATATATAATTAATTTAATCTGTACATACAATAATTACATGATTAAATATGTCACATTCTTATATTTATAGACCAAAACTGCAATTAAACCTTATAAAAACGTGTTTTAATTTTTTTTTTTTTGGTTAATTTCTTGGGTCATAACATTTAGGCTGGCTGCTGATGAATAATTGGCAAAATTTAGTGGAAATCTACATGCAAATCATTTTATCATTTTATGGAGCCCAAGTCACTATCCACTTATTTTTGTAAAATTGACAAGAAAAATAATGTGCCCATCTTTTTCAAAAAAATATAAAGGGATGATGTGACAAGTGGTTTACATAGTACCACTATATTGAACTCTATCAATTAATCAAAAAATGCAATACTCATTTAATAATTGGCTCTCAATTTGCTGTCCAAAATTCTTGTTCTCTACGTATTTTACCTGGTATTTCAATGCATTTTATTGTGTACAATAATGAAAAACAGTTTAGGAATATAAGATCACATATGGCAATTTTGATTATTCTGTCTCATTCTCCATTAGATTGCTAATACTGTTTTAATTTTTTTTTTTGAGCAATAATACTGTTTTAATTGATATAACATTAAGTGAAAATAATTGTGCGCAATATGAATTTTGGTTATGTTTACACTTTGCAACCTAACTATTGGATTGCTAACATTTGTTTCAATGCTGATTTTCTATTTTGCAACATTCGACCAACCGGAGTTGGAATATTCATTTTCCAGGTCAAACGGGTGAATATTCCTAGAATATTCGATTTTGGTTGGGAGGAGGTTGCAAACTGAAAAGCACACATAATTTTAGGTTGTTAGTTACAAAAACAAATAGTTTAGATAGCAAAGTATAAAACTGACCAAACTTTCATTCGTTTGCGATAGTATGTTCAAAACATTAAATTGAATAAAAACTTAACTTATTCATCATGTGAATTCACTAGGGCCTGTTAGCATTGACATCAACAGCAGTCCCGACAAACAAAACACGTTCGATTTCATCGTTATCGTGGTCTCTGTACATGATCTCCCTAGGCCAAGGCGGTTACAATCCGTCGTTACAAGCGTTTGGGGCAGACCAGCTCGAAAATGAAGACGAATTGCCTCGTACTAATACGACTAACGACAAGAGCTCGGACAAGAAGAGCGTGTTTTTCCAATGTTGGTACTTTGGAGTTTGCTGTGGCAGCCTCCTAGGTGTCTCAGTCATGTCTTACATTCAAGACAATCTTGGTTGGGGACTTGGATTTGCTATTCCCACTCTCTCGATGATCGCGGCGATTCTAATGTTCTTGTGTGGCAACCGGTTTTATGTGCGAAAGCAGAATAGAATTGCTAGTGGCAGGTCTTTTGAAGATATTGTCCAGGCTATTAAAGCAACTGTTTGGAAGATGATCAATGGTGGGATTGGTGTGTCAAGGAATGAATATGCTATGGTTGAGTTAGAGTAAGTTCTTTTTATGCATTAACAAAAACACCCCTGAGGTTTGTTTTTATTCTCAAAAAAATTGGAAAAAAACAGAATTTTATTGTTTTGAAAATTTATAAAAACCTGTTTGAGATATAATTCCATCTTATATTTTTGATTTTTATAAATAAAAACATTTGAAACCCCTTGACATTTATAAAAATAGAATTAAAACTTTAAATTTTGGAAAGTTGAAAGTGTTTGGTTTTTGAAAGAATAGTAAAAATAACTTTATTTTTTTGTAAAAGCCAAAACATTAGGGGTGTTGTTGTAATTGTCCCTTCTTTTTATGCATTAATCCGAAATCTATTTTGTTTTCCTCGTTGCTAACACTTAAAATTATTGATTCTCAGTTTTTGGTTGGAAAAAGTAGTAGTTTTTATTGTAAACTCTCAAAAAGTTATTCTTAGCTTTTAGGTTGGAAAATAGTTGTTTCTTGCGTCTAAAAGCCGAAATCATTTTATTTAGAGTTTGTAACTACTCCTTTCATATGCCGCACTTCTGTTTCTGATTCTGCACAATTTCATCATAATATAGTGGTGGTCTTTGGGTTATAATTCTATTTTATATTTGATTTTTATACACAAACAAAACACATTTACAATTTATTCGTCAAATATTATCTCTCAACTAATTCCACTGTTAGCTTTTATCTGTAAACACTATATCAACTTATGATTTTCGACTACATTTCGGTATATAACTTTATTTACTTCTTCTCAAAGCAAAAATTATGCAACACTTCCTAAATCTTATGCTAGTAAAATGAATACAAGGGATAGTTATAAAAACTACCCCGAGATTTGGGTTAATTACAAGAAAGACCCAGATATTTTTGAAAACTACAAAAAAAAGAACCGAAGATTAATTTTGTATTACTCATTATCCTCTTCGTAACAAAAAATATTTCAAACATCCCCTTTCTTTTGTAAAAATATCACATATGCAATTACCCCCTACAACCTCAAGGAATTTTTTGTGATTTTCAAACATTTGTGCTTTTTTTGCAATTAACCCAAACCTCAGGGGTATGTTTTGTAATTCTCCCTAAATTTATTTTCCAGGCTTCAGGAGAAACCATTGTGCAACCAAGACGACAATCCAAGCTTCGGAGAAAATCGCGAAGAACGCATCCACCCTCTCCAAGCCGCAAAAATCGTGCTACGTCTAATGCCAATCTGGATCACGCTTCTAATGTTCGCCGTGATATTCCAACAACCCGCCACATTCTTCACCAAACAAGGCATGACGATGAAGCGCAACATCGGATCCAAATTCAAAATTCCCCCAGCCGCACTCCAAAGCTCAATCACCGTCTCAATCATCCTATTAATGCCATGGTACGACCGATTCTTCATCCCCTTGGTGCGCGTCTTCACGCGCGACAAAAAGGGGATCTCCGTGATGCAGAGGATGGGGATCGGGATGTGCCTGTCCGTAATCGCGATGGTAATCGCGGCGATCACGGAAACGAAACGCCTTCAAATCAGCCAAAACGTCGACGTTTTGACCGGAGATGTTCAATTTAGCATCTTCTGGTTGCTCCCGCAGTACGTACTGTTGGGGATCTCGGATATCTTCACTGTTGTGGGGATGCAGGAGTTTTTCTACTCTGAGGTTCCTGTGAGGATGAGGACCATGGGGATCGCGCTTTATACTAGCGTTTTTGGTGTGGGGAGTTTTTTGAGTGCGATTCTTATTTCTGTGGTTGAGTATTTGACGAGCTCTGGTGGGAGGGGAGATAATTGGTTTTCTGATGATATGACGAAAGCTCGGCTGGATAAGTATTACTGGTTTCTGGCATTTTCGAGTTCTGTAAGTTTGGTGGCTTTTGTGATTTTTTGTAAATTTTTTAGGGATAGAGATGATAAATAGTTTTTTTAGGGAGGTCAGTGTGAATAAAATTGTTAGCTTGACTGTTTCTTAGGAGTGTTTGTTTGCAAACTATTTTATTTTTAGAAGAAGTGATTTATTGTAGGCTATTTGTAGCAGAAGTGGAAAGGTAGTCGAGAAATAAAAATTGGTAATGTTTGAAAATATAAACTAAAAGTTGAAAAAATCGAAGTTAATGTCACTTCAGATCGAGAGATTACTCTTAAGTAAATGATGGTCCAACTTCTTCTCTGGAACTGGTGGTGAAATAGGAGAATATCATAGCAAAATACAACGATTGATTTGAAAATAATGAGGAGATATTTCTTTTATACCTGAGTTGGTGGTTCCATGGACCTTATATGATGAAGTGGAGGCTGGTATGACCCACATAGGTTGGAGAATTGTATCTATGGCCAAATAATTAATAATATTTGATAATTAATGAGACTAAATAAATGTATTACATAAATAATGATGATGATTATGAAAGGATAATTTTATTCCCTGACAATTTATTTACCAAAAAAAAAAAAAAAACTTGTGCAAAATCATAAGCCTACTTGGCCACCTCTGTTTTTAGATAAGAGTTGTGATGATAACCTTTTTCTTAATTCAATGTGTGGTTTTGCAATGGTATTACGCTTTGATTTGTGTAATTAATTTCGTGGTATATGCAGTAATATTATGTTGTATAATATTATATTGTAATATGATGATGGGTGATTTTCTTTGAAATATTGTCGGTCTACAAAATTGGGACATATTCTCTTCTTTCTATTTGGTCCCCCTCTTTACTTTTCCCAACAACACTTTGAAAAAAGAAAATGTCCAATCAATTATATCATAATTGATATAGTAGGCCCTTCAAAAATAAATTTTGATATAGTAGGAAGAAGCCTAACAATCCTATTGATTTAGCATGTTTCAAACAAAAATGGAATGTGTAATTATGTTTGAGGAAGTCTCTTGTTAGATAGTCTTACGGATCTAAATCCATGAGACGGATCTCCTAAGGGATCTGTTTTGAGAACATGAACCATGAAAATAAATTTAAAAATAATAATGAACCATGAAGAAACAAAAATAAACCCTAAAAACATGAACCATGAAGAATAAACCCGAAAAACAAAAATAAACCCACAAAATAAAAAATAAACCCTAAAAAAACTAAAAATCCTAAAAACCCAAATCAATTAAAAAATAAACCCAAGAAACAAAATAAATCCTAAAAAACAAATATAAACCCTAAGAAAAATAAAATCTGAAAAAAAAAACCTTTAAAACTTTGTGTAAGGGCTCCGTCTCACGGATCTAAATCCGTGAGACCGTCTCACGCAAGTTTTTGCCATTATGTTTTAGTAGGGTCTAATTAATTTAGATACAATTTATAGCCCTGAATTACAATTACAATCCTCCTAAAGAAGCATAACGATCCTAATGATTTTTAGATCTTTTAAAGTAGTGGAAAGCTAATTATGATTGAGTAGATATAGTATATTAATAGCCATTAATTATTTACTATATTGTGTTATTGTTTGCCCAATAAAAGTTGTTTTTGATTCAGAATAATAATAATAATAATAATAATAATAATAATAATAATAACAAAAGAAGAAGTTGTTTGCCCAATAAAAGAATTATTTCGCGCTCAAAGAATATGTAACTACTTCTTACATGGTTATCAAGACCAAAATTTGTGTAAGATAGTCGCATGGTGTGACGGGTGATACTTTATGTAAACACACTAAAATTAAGTGTATTCAGACAAAATATCAATTTTATACTAAAAATACAATTCGTTGCACTGTGCGACCGTCTTACAAGAGACCTACTCAGCTATCAATTATCATACATTTATTCTATGCAATCTTTGTGTTGTTTCCTAAGTTGAATCAAGTATACATGCATAGAAAAAGGTCATTTTATTTTTTTTATTGTTTTTTTTAGCATAGTCTAGTCAAAAAATTAATGTATTATATAAAAATGTTACATCATAATTTTGTCAGGCCCACTTCAGATAGCTTATGTAAATATGAGATGTCGATTGGCTCAACAAGATTAATTTGGGCTGGGCGTTTGCAAGCCCCTGTTGCATTGTGTCCTTTTGTCTGTTTATTTGTAGGTACTTTTATTTTTCCTGGGCCAATAGAAAGCCCAAGGATGATATAGATTTAATTTGTGATGACAAAATACAAGACTATATATATATATATTTGTCTCGTTTAAGAAGTGGAAATTTAAACAAGGGAAAGACTATTAAAATTTAGCATACCTGGAATTGGCAGAAACGAAAGGATTGTCCATGTGACCAAAAGATAAGATAGAGCGGAAAAGCCATAACTAATAGGTGAAAACCAATGCTTGATGGGCCCACTTGAATGACAATAAAACGTGGTATTGGCCGGGTCTTTCTTAGCCACCCATGTGTAGAGCTGTCAATTCCGGCCCGGTCCGACGGCCTGGCCCGAACCAGCCCAATTTTTCTAGTGGGTTGGGCTGTATTTTTCAAGGCCCGAAAAAGTCAGGCCTCAAAAGCTCGGCCCGATCGGCCCGGCCCAGCGGGCTAGCCCGAAAAGCCTGGCTTTTGCAGTGTATTTTTCGTTTTTAGGTCGAGCTTGGTTCCCCAATTGTGTGGTCCGGGGTACTATCCGGCCCGGCCCAATTTTTCGAAAGCCCGATGGGCTCGGCCCGGCCCGACTCGGCCTTTTGACACCTCTACACATGTGGGTGGCATGGACAAGACCGTATTGGCCTTGGCCTTCTGATCTCCTGTTATGTGGCTGTAGGACAAGATTTGTACCTTTCTTTTTTATATATATAAAAAAAATCAATTTTCAATCTTACATTTAACTATATCGAAAAAAGTGAGAACAATAACTTTGACGCCTCATTGCTGTCACTAAGGTAAACTATGAAATGTGCATGTACTGACCAATGTTATGATACGGTCTGATAACATACAATCATATCCTCCTAAATAAGTTCGACCCTCTAAACATGTGCGTAGTTATGATTTTTCGTTAGTGTGGTCAAAAACAAATTGTTTCGACTGGCGATTATCGAGCCAACTTTTTTAAAACAAAAAATAAAAAAATATTTCAATAAGAAAAACAAATTTGAATGTAGTACCTTTAGTAATTCTTTGTCAATTTTCATACTCTACAATTTCGGCTTATCTTGAATAAACTTTTTAGAGAAATGACTTATCTAAAAGTCAATGATAAATTAATAACTAAACAACTATTATTATTATGAAAAATGGACTTTCAGATCCAAGAGTTAATTTGAAAAGTGTTCAAAAAGTTGCACATTATCAAGTTTGGAGCATTAAATGCCTTGGTTGGGCCAAATAATTCTTAATTATTTTGGTCTTTGGAATTTTAACTTAAGTTTTTCTATAGGTTGGATTTTCAATGTGGTCAATTTCAAATTTAAGAGGGTCACTACGAGTTCCAATGCGACCTAAGGCAAATTTAATAGGGCAATTCTGAAATGTAGTGCAGTCCGTCGACCGCAATGAGACTCATGTGGTTGTGCCACTGCGCCTAAATCTAATAATAGTTTATCGCCCTGAATCGAATTCATACGGATGATATTCAATATGATTCCCACTAAATATTCATCAGCTCGCATATAATCCGAGAAACAATTTGATAGTATAGGGATTAGAACTACTTTCTTCCATTCTCATAGGAAACGCAGGCACACGCTTGTTCTCAGCACTCGACTACAGAAGAACGCAGCACTTCCTCCTTTCTTTACTCCTTTTGTTCTCTTTAGTTAAAACTTAAAAGAAAGAGAATAATGCCATGGACATATTACTGAAATGGAAACTGCCCTTCAATATAATTTCCCAATAAAAAAGAAATGATAATTATCGATACGAAGAAAAAGGCCAAAAAAAAATGGAAATTTCCCATATAAATAGACGACAAGGCCCTGTCAACTTTAGCTCAACTCCTCTCATCTTCTTCTTCCAGTCTCTGGCATATAGCAGAAGATTTAAAAAAAAAAAAAAGAAAAATGAAAATTAACGGGTTCGTTTATTGCTCTGTTCTTGCATCGGTTTTTGTTTTGGGATTCTTACAAGAATCCGTACATGGGCGCCCGTTGCTGATGTCACTGTCCAGGCCTCGCCCTGATGATGCGGCGTCGTTTGCTCGATGGTTGGTTTCTCAGAGCTCATGGGGTGTCCTCAAGTAATGGTTTCTTCACTCTCTCTCTCTCTCTCTCTCTCTCTCTCTCTCGCGTTTAAATTTGAGAATTTTGGAAATAAAATAACAAACATGTATTTTATGCTATTGGGATAGTTTTTTGCTTTGTTGACTTTGTATCCAAATCAAAACATGCATATTCTTGATGTGTGCCTTTCTTTTGGGTAATGGAATTTTGGGGCAAATAGAGGTTTTAATCTAATGAATTTGTCCTGTTTTGTTGAATAACTGATGCGAGATTGGAATGAATGTCATAAGTTTCTTTGCTGGATGCAGTGTTTTAAAAAGCGCTAGGCGCTAATCGGACGACAGGTTAGGGCCTAGCGCCTATCCGGAGCCTGGGCGGGGTGAGTCAGGATCTGGGTGGGGCCTCACTGGAAGAAAATCATAGGCGGGCAAGTGGGTCTAGCGCTTAGACAGAGACTAATTGGGACTAGACGATGATTTTTAGAACAGTGGCTGGATGTATGAATAAGACAAGTGTTCGTTGTTTTTCACTTATTCTAATTGATGAGTCTATTTTTTTGTTGCCTATTAGTTAGTTAATGTTTTTCTGAAGTTATGTAACTGTGTTAATATATTGGAGGCTTGAAATGAAATATTTGCTCAAAAGTCTAGTGTTATAGCAGAAGCTGATGTAATCCATTTGAAATGCAGCACAATATCCAGTGAATGGGGAGGTGCGCCATTCGGGTACATTTTAATTGAATCCAAATCGATCCATTTTGCTTGCTCCGGTTTCATATGAAAAATTTGTTTAGCTGTTTCATCTCAAAATGTCTTGCTATGTATATGTATTAATGTATATTATGGATCTTTGAGGATGCTCTATCTTTTAACACTCTGTTGGGTAAGTGATCTTTCTGATCAGAGTGACTTTAAGTTCTTCAATGGAATGACAGGGCATATCAATGAAGATTTCAAATAGGGTTAATTACAAAAATACCCATGATGTTTAGTAATTACACAAAAAGCCAGTTAAGTTTTGAAATTACAAAAAGTACACCTAAGATTCGAGGGACTGCAGTAAAACTAACGAATTTGTGAAAGTCGATAATTCTCCTGATGGAATCGCCCCCAAAAAAAAAATGGAAGAAAAAAGAGAAGTGGACGGATAAAATTACCCCTCCCCCCAATCTAGTTTTAAACCCGAAGTTTTGGACTTTTTTCGGAGTTTAATGAAAACTAGATGGGTGAAAATTGTTCCTTCTTCGTAACCACATGAGGAAAATATGTAAGATTCTAGGGAGGATAATTTATGTTCTGTAATTTGTGGAAAATTTATGAAAGAGTTTCAATTGATGTTTGTAGGGTTGTATATATGTAAAGGATTGTCGAATGTATCTAAACAGCTTTAGTTGATAATCCTGGACAAATTCATGGGGAATGTTATTGTTTATATTGAAACTTAAGGATGTTTTTGTAAGTTCTAACGGTTAGCAGGCTTTTTTTTGTAATCTTTTGTGAACAACAATCTAAATGACATTTTCGTCTCCTCATAATTAGGGTGTCAATTAGGTTCATCGGGTTGGTTCATGTTTGATGTCGGGTTGATTTCGAGTTATGCTCAAAATGCATAAAAAATCAAGTAAAAAAATAAAACTACACTTAAGACAAACTGGTAACTTCATGTCGAGTTCGTGTTCGGGTTTCTCTCATTAACTTCAGGTTGGGTTCACGTGTCGGGTCAGGGATTGACACCCCTACTCATTATTTGTGAACAATACTACATGGGCATTTTTTGGATTTTCAGGTTAATTTTGTAGGACATCAGCGTATTCCGCCAGGTTAACTAACGGTTGTCGGTTGGGGTAAAATGTTAGACGAAATCAACCTCAAGGGTTCTTTTTGTAATTTTGAAACTTAGACGGGAAATTTTTGTAATTACCCCAAACCTTAGTGGTACATTTTGTATTTAACCCATTCTTCCTTTTATATGGAATAAGCATTTATTTTTCTTGTATTTCTCTCTTCTTGTGCTTGGCTTGATTTCTGAAATTTTATTGCTCGACAACTTTTATCATATGCATGAAAGTCTAAATTCTGTGCAGGAATGTGGTTTCATTTAGTGATGGCTTACCTGACAAAGGAAAAGGCATCCCATACTTCTACCTGACGGCCCTCGATCCAACAGCAAGTAATGCTATGAAAGACAAGAGATCGTCCTTCACATTAAGCGAATACAACCTTGGAACTTGTGGCAAGACGGATCCCGAAAACCCCTCTTGCGCAAAAATCACGCTTGTAGGAAAGGTTGTTCCTTAATTTACTTATTTATCTGTCCCTGAAGTTGCATCTTTTGTTGAGTTCCGCATGCACGCTTGCATTTTCTTTAGTACATTTGGATTCTGCTGAAGTTATTCTGGGCCATGAAACAGGTTTTAGCCTATGTTGCTCAGACTCGGACACGGGTGTCGGACACTGCCACATATCTGGGTGTTGGACCCTTTTTTTTTGGTCTAAAATCTAGGATACGTAGACACGGCTGAAAGGGATCCAAAATTGGGACACAATGACAAATTTAGATTTTTTAAAAATATATTATATATAATATTACACTTTTTAATAAGATTAACATTACATGTTTGATATAATTTGAACAAAATAATTATGACTTGAAAAAGTTGCGCGAAAAAAAAAAGTTGGCATGTGCTTTACTGCTTAGTACTTAGTAATATGAAAGTGGAGTGTCCGAATTTCTTTTGGAGGATCGGACACGTGTCCCGTGTCATGTCCAGTGTCATGTCGTCGACAAGGGTACTTCGCCTGAAATGAAGAATCTGAGCATCATAGGTTTTAACATATCTTGTCTAAAGATTGAGCTGAACTTCAGCTGTAAATATCTTCTCTTTGATCGTTGATGTCTGCATTGGTTTTAACTGGAACCTGTATTCGTAATAGGGATAATTACAAAAACTCTCCCTGACGTGTTTAGCCTAATTACAAAAAACTCCAATTATCTTCAAAACTACAAATACCCCCTTCAAGCGTTACAATACTCCCTTGAGGTTTGTATTTACCTAACAAATACTTCCCTCTTGAGGGTGCAATTTGTAAAAAGACAAAAAAATATCAAGGGAATATTTGTAATTTTGTAAGATAACTGGGTGTTTTTGTAATTAGGCTAAACCTCAGGGGTAGTTTTTATAATTAATCTATATGTGTTTGATAAATGCGTAACAACTTGCTCTTCACGTTTGGTGTTTCAGTTAAAATTAGTCGATGGAAATTCCAAAGAAGCTGAGTTTGCTCGAACTGCATTGTTCACGAAGCACGCTGAGATGAAAAGTAAGCCGTCGTCTTTGAGAATATCCGCAGCTGTTCTTTTAATTCTACTTGCTGTCATCGGTTTTTATTTTCAGTTTTTTTATCAAAATTTTGATTCGACGCTTTGAAATTTTGGCAGGCTGGCCTAAAAGTCACAATTTCCAGGTCTTCAAGCTAGACATCGAAAATATATTCATGATCAACTGGTTTGGTGGTCCTAAGCCTCTCACAGTGGAACAGTACCTCAATGCGAAAATGTGAGTTTGAGCACTAGTACGTGACACCGCTTTGTTCGGAACTTGTAAATTGTAATAATTACCTGAAAAATGAAATAAATAAAACGTGGTAATTTTTCGTTCTTTCGCCACCCGATTCATCTGTTTGCTCAAACATGAACTCTGTGATCGACAGGAATAAACTTGATCTCAATGTGGCGTGAACTCTGTGATCGACTCGTCTGCTTCACATTTATCTGTCGATATCTTGGGTAAATATCAACATGCTCCAGCCGATGGATTGGAGAAAACACACAAACAACTGAATTGTAAATAAAAACTAGGGATTATTACAAAATTACCCCTTATGTTGGACCTAATTACAAAAAAACCCAGTTATTTTTCAAAATTATGAATACTCCCTTAAGGTTTATATTTAGCCGACAAAAGTCCCCCTCTTTTAAGGCCTCTATAATTTTAAATGATATTTGGGTTTTTTTTGTTGTTAGGTTAAACCTCATGGGTAGTTTTTGTAATTAATGTGATAAACTATTGTATTTGCAGACTCTTTCTCTATTCATTCATCAATTTGTATGTAAGAAACTTTCATGTTTAATGTAATAAGACTGTTTGAATGACTATACTGAAAATATTTAACCTGTGTAATGACCTCTGCATTATTTTCATTGCGTCTTTGAAGATTGGGGGTTCTTTCTGAGCTTGCACTCTTGATGACAATTTTTGACAATGATTTGGAGCATCTTTGCATTATTAAGTTACAGAGGAAAAAATAATAACACTATCAACTGGAAAAAGTATGAATTGGCTGTAGGGGTGGCCAAATTGAATCGAAACCGTAGTCAACGGTTCTAAAATCGGAACTGGAACTGTGTAGTCTAAAAAATCGTGGAACCGATGGTTTAAACCGTCAATTAGAACTGTCGGTGGAACCGTGGTGGAATCGGCGATTAAAACCGCCGGCTCCAAGGTTTAAACCAACTATTTTTATTTTTATTTTTTGTAAAAATATGCTAGAAGAAATGTTAAATGTTTATTATGATGTTTTATATTCGTAACTACATGAGACACATTTTAAACCAAATATTGTAAGCGAACTAGGTGAATTTTGATTCCCCTATACTCTAAGAGTACATATAAGCAATTTAATATTATTATTAATATTAAGTATAAAACCTAATTGAATATTAAGTCTAAGTCTTTTTCTTTCTTTTTCCTTTTATTTTTGTAACTGAAATTGACAAATAAAATCAAAAATTATAAAAAAGATAAACAAACGTTTCTGGTTAAAATCGGAGCTGGAATCGTGGAGGAACCGGAACTGTCGGTTTCAGTTTTGGAACCGGAACCGTGAGGTAATGGTTCCATAACCGGTTTTTCAAAATGAAGAAGCAAAACCGGCGGTTTCAGAACCGTGGCCACGCCTAATTTGGCCGTAGTGAAAAAGCCAACTATAATATACTTCAAAATGAATTTGAACATGTCATTTGTGTTCCATAATGATTCTGCTAAATTATTAATACAAACTTTCATCACTAAGCAATTAATGCATTTTTATGCGTCATATGGCCAATTTATAAACAAAATTCACATGTACTATACCGATAAATCCACTTAGGAGTAAGGAGAAAAAAAGTAGAATTAGTAATTTATCAAGTTTAATGGATAATATCGTAATTACAAAATTAATTTAGGGGGGAACAAGAACTATCCAAGAAATAATAATGCGGTCTTCTATGGAAGTTGGGAAAATTCTGGGGACTAAGATGCAATTTTAAACAAAACAAGCCGTTAACTGATGAGTGGAAAATTTTGTGCAATGCTTAGCTAAAATGGAGTTTTATCCCTTTATTCTGCTCAAGAAAAATTAACTGAAAAATGTTGGTTCCCCTGTGCAACTGCAATCGCCATTTTTCCTTTCTCCCTTCCAAAACCCTTCGAAACCCCTCTTTCCAAATTCCGAGTTGTCACTCCTCAAATTTTGCGTTTAAAACCCTCCGCCGGCGAGTGTCCGTTTCGGCCGCCGCTGTCGAGGCGGACAGCCAAGCCCTTCCGCAATCCGCCATTCAGAGAATAGCGGAGAAGCTTCGCAGCCTTGGATACGTGGAAGAAAGTAGCGATGATACTGCGGATGAAACCTTAAAACATGGCCTCAGTTCTGCTGGAGAGATTTTCGTCCCGTTGCCGACCAGTTTACCGAAGTATCGAGTCGGGCATACTCTGGACTCGAGCTGGAGCACGCCGGAAAACCCGGTTCCTGACCCAGGGTCGGGGAATGCGATACAGAGGTTTCACGAGTTGAGGCGCGGGGTTTTGGAGGAGGAGGAGAAAGAGAGGATTAGGAAACGTAGTGAGGGAAAGAGGAATAGTGCTCCGAGTTTGGCGGAGCTTACTTTGCCGGAGGAGGAGCTGAGGAGGTTGAGGAGTATTGGAATTGGATTGAAGAAGAAGTTGAAGGTAGGCAAAGCTGGAATCACGGAAGGGATTGTGAATGGGATTCATGAGCGGTGGAGGCGGAATGAGCTTGTGAAGATCACATGCGAGGATATATGCAGGCTGAACATGAAGAGGACTCATGAGTTATTGGAGGTTAGATATGTGTCGACTGTGATTAGCAATGTAAACGAGTCGAGTCGAGCCAAACATAGTATTGTTCAAGCTTATTTGAATTTTAATCGTGCTTTAAAAGTTGTGTTTGAGCTTAGTTTGATTATTGATCGAATCAAGCTCTAACGAGCTTTAGTCGAGCCGAGCATGATTATTCTTTTCTTATATACTAATCGAGTCGAGCTCGAGCCGAACTTTACATCTTTTCAGACGAAAAAATATGTTCAAGCTTGGTTCGTTATGTTAAAAAAACGAGCTCAAACGAGCTTTTAAACGATCGATCCTGAATTGAGTATCAAGTAGCTTGGTTCGTTTTTCAGCCCTAACTGTGATGTTGTTTAGAATTTGAGTAAATGACACTATATGCAAACAATGGGAACTTGTGTATTTTTGTCATATCCAATTGAATCATATCGTAATTTCTTAGAAATTTAACTGTTTGAAATCGACAATGGTTATAATGAGAGAACAAAAGGATTATATGGATTGCACTTAACATCACTAGGATGTATAAATGGGATGTAGGAGATTGAATTTAAATGTAAATATACCCTGTAAATAAATGGAGACTCATTTTTTCTCACTGTGAAGGAATGTTCATAACTTGATTCCCTTAGCTTGTTTGTTTATTCATATTAGTTGGGAGTTCCTTTATATTGTATTTATATGCTGTTATGTTGAGTCATGAGCATCTCTGTTATTATGGGATAAGCAACATTTTTTCTGTATTCACCACGAGTAGGAAGTAAATGTAAGTGTCGTCATTTACTGCTGCCACCTCCAGCATTAGGACCATCTAAACCTGTGATATGCTTTGACTTAAGATAGTAAGAGTAGTATTTATTTCTTGATTGTGTTGATAAAAGTGTCAAGTGTCAGCAACTTGAAAGTTAAAAAGTGAGACTTCATCATATATATGCTTTGGATGATAGACTCTGGTTCAGTTTTTAGTCTCTAGGAGTTCCTGTCATCCATAAACATTCTAGTTCTATTACGGAAAAATGAAAGCCTGAATTCCATGTGGATGGGTTAATATAACATAGAACCTTAATGGCTCTCATTTGAAATTTTAATGGCTGAAAAATCAGCAAATCTAAATCCCCAAGTGTCCACTTTGGGTGTATTCAACTTTCCATTGAGCAACTGACAGTTTAATTTTAAAGTTTTGAATCAAAAGTTTGTTCGAGCAAGGACTCTTGTACTTTTGAGCTGGTTGAAAAGATAGAAGTTCAGGAATCAGGGATGAAGGGATTGCTGGTGGGGCTGAATAGGGAACATTAAATGGTCTAAAAGCTGATATTATATAAAATGACACTGTCATAAATATCAAAAGGGTTTTCAGTCAGTGCATGCTCCTAATAATTGCTGTGTTACAATCTTTTTTGTATATTTGAACTTCAAGTGATGTTAAATTTTATCTGTGTTGGAGAAGTGTACATATTTTAAGTCTCAAGTATGATTCTAAATTCATCTATGTTTTGATAATCACCAGCAGGGCTAGGAGAGTAGGAGATCATATTATGAAGAATGCTTGTCTATCTTTGAAATTATAGATTTGGATAGATTTTCCATTTTGGCATTTTCAGTGTAATATGTGTTATCTGACACCAAATTAATTTGGAATATTTTCAGAGAAAATCTGGAGGTCTAGTTATTTGGAGATCTGGAAGTAATATAATATTGTACAGAGGATCTAATTACAAGTATCCCTACTTTTTGACTGGTAAATTGTCGAGTGACTCATCTTCTGACGAATCTGCTGATATAGACAAGGATCAAAGAACACTCAGTAAGGGTATACCGTCACCAGTCACCAATTCTGTAGAGTCTCCTGGACTGAACTCTGATACACAAATTTCTCATCCACCCCTAATAAAAGGGGTGGGTTTGCCAAATAGAGTGCGCTTCCAGCTTCCTGGGGAGGCACAGCTTGCTGAAGAAGCTGACGCATTGCTGGAAGGACTTGGCCCGCGGTTTAATGATTGGTGGGGATATGATCCTTTGCCTGTTGATGCTGATCTCTTGCCAGCAGTAGTACCTGGATACAAGAGACCATTCCGTCTACTTCCATATGGAGTTAAGCCTAAATTGACAAATGATGAAATGACTACATTAAAGAGGCTTGGCCGGCCTTTACCATGCCATTTTGCTTTAGGTTAGTTATCATTTTCTTCACCTGAGTTACAAAACTACTATATTAGGAAATGGAAACATTATAGAGACTTGTTTGCCTTTTACCATGACACATTTCATTAGGTTGGACATGTTTTGCCCCCTTCCCTATTATCTAATGTTATTGTTTGCGTTAATTGGTAGTTAGGGCCTGTCACATTACCCTACTGTCAAATCCGTTGATTTTGATTGCTACGAAACCTCTTGGAGACCCTAGCAACGGCAGTTGGCTATTTTGGAAGCCAGAATTATATATCAAATAACATATGGATATTTTTCGTAGTTAATATTTCTAGCTGCCTCATAACTTTAACTGTCTTCTCCTCAGGAAGAAATAGGAAGCTTCAAGGATTGGCTGCCTCCATTGTTAAACTCTGGGAGAAATGTGAAATTGCCAAAATTGCTATCAAGAGAGGAGTCCAGAACACAAACAGTGAATTGATGGCTGAAGAACTAAAGGTTTGTGACACAGTCTGATTAATGCAATAAATGCTTATTATATTCTCTGCTTTTAAGTCTTCAGTTGGTATGTATTGGACTCATGTGGTGAGACTATGCAATTCTGGTAGCAGTTAATTGTCTAGAATATCTTTAGAGACATCTATGTACCTGAAAGTAAACTCTTGCAGTGGTTGACTGGGGGAACCTTACTTTCAAGGGATAAAGAATTCATTGTTTTCTACCGAGGAAAGGATTTCTTGCCAGCTGCTGTCTCTTCAGCTATAGAAGAGCGGAGGAAATATGAGATAGATGTGTCAAAAACCCGGACAGGCAACTCATCAGTTTTGAATCTAGAGGAACACAAACATGAAACCAAAGAATATGCTGCTGAAGCTGAGCATGACAATGAAAATGACCAAAAGTTGCAGGGCCGCTCTGAAAAAAGGAGGCTGAGGTTCCCAGGGGCAGCAATGGAGAGAACAAGCACCAAGTTGTCCATCGTAGGCATTGATCAATGTCCATAATCTTCTAATTCTTTTGCAAATTCTTCTGCATTCGCGTGATGTTGATGTTTTTGATTGGTTGAAGGCCTTAACAAAAAAAGCCCAGGCAGAGAAGCTTTTAGCAGAGCTGGAGAAAGCAGAGATCTCTCAACCACCTGAAACAGATAAAGAGGGTATAACTGAAGAAGAAAGATTTATGCTGAGAAAAGTGGGTTTGAGGATGAAACCTTTTCTACTCTTGGGTGAGTGTTTTACTGTACAAAAGTCGTTTGTCACCATATATTTGCCAATTTTGAAATGTAAGTGGTGGGGCTTAGGTCGAAGTTTTTTTTTAAACATCCCTCATCACATTTCAGGTCGGCGTGGGGTTTTTGATGGAACAGTTGAGAACATGCATCTGCACTGGAAATACAGGGAACTGGTGAAGGTATGTATTGGCAGGAGGAGCATTGAAGAAGTTCATGGAATAGCTCGGACCTTAGAAGCTGAAAGTGGTGGCATATTAGTAGCAGTTGAGCGAGTTAGTAAAGGTTATGCAATCATTGTATATCGTGGAAAAAACTATACACGCCCTGCTTCTTTGAGGCCTCAGACACTTCTAAGTAAAAGAGAAGCAATGAAACGTTCAATAGAGGCACAACGCCGTGAGGTATAGTTGCATATGTGTAGTAAGCTACAAAGCTTTTGTTTCCTTTTTAAGGACCTCAAGAGTATGTTGTTCATGCCTTGCTATTATTTGTGTAGTCCCAAGTTGAGTCATGTACATATCCAGAGAAACTATGTGTAGTAATAAACTCATTTTTGTTTACCTTCTCAAGGACCTTAATAATATGTAATTATTTTCTACTTGTTCTATCATCGGTTTATATTTGCATTGTTTTTTATTTATACCAAGTGGAGTCACGAACGAGTGTAGAGAAAAAGATTTATTTTTTGGAACAAAATTATGCCATTGTCCCTGTTAACTTTAGAAATTGAAAAAAGGAACATATGGAATATGCTAAAAGAATTTTTTCATTTTTTTAATTCTCGTGATACTATGCTTATGGAGGTAAGAGTAATTTTTATGCAACTCTTTGATGGTTCTCTATGACGTTTGCTGGTATTTAGATGCCTTCTGGAAAACCTGTTTAATGTTTTTAGTTGTTTTATCCTGTCTCTTTTCTTTTCTATTTTCTCTCTTTGCTATTGCTCCTTTGTTTTTTCTTGACATTTCAAGAAACTGTTCTCAGCTACCGTCTTATATATCTTTTCTATCTGATGCAGTCCCTGAAACTACATGTTTTAAAGCTCAACAGGAATATTGATGAATTGAAGCTCAAAATGGTACATTTCCCAGATTTGCTAATTTTCAGCCAATTAATTTAGGGTATGAATGTGATAGTAATTTTAAAGCTATATCTAATGCCAGGCCAAAGATAAAGATACAAGTGATATGCAGTTGACAAAAGCTCTGAAACATGGATTTGTAAGTTATATTTGATATTGTACTGATCCAGTCTTTTCAGTATGTTTTATTTATTTCACCATTTCGGCAATGCTTGGTGTATATTATTATTATCCAGGTTGAGCAGGGGATCGTTGAAAATCGCTACAACGATGGTGAAATATCTCAAAAAGATCCTGAAAATGATCGCCAGTCGTACTTGGGAGACCCTGCCGATGAGGTAAATTCGAGCATATAACTGCTCTGGATATTTAATATATGTCCATTCAGCAAGCCTATCAGGTGTAGGCTAAATGGGGAGATTTAGCGTTACTCCTCCCTCCTTTCAAAAATATCATAGACATGTAACAATTGTTTTCTTTAATGCGTGGGCAAACGACTTAGCTTCATTTGATAAATGATGCTACATAAAAGATAATTGCTGGTTCTTATGTGGAACAGGATTTTATATCAACATTCAATTTTTTCTTCTATTAAATTGTGAATTTTCTTTAGTAGTTACACGTGGGAGCCACAGCGACTTCCTGGGCGCGTATGTGTCAATGGGATGCATATAAGAGTGGCTAGTAACTGCAAACCCTTTGCATGGCATCTATTTGTGATGATTTGTTAATTTTTGTTCAGCGGTAGTGTTTTTAACTTGAGGATATTCGCTTGGGTATATATATGTTAATTTGTTTACCTGCTTCCATTGATTGGTTATTGCTTTAGTGAATCGAGACTCAGGGGTATGCGCTTGAGTATATGGCTTTCTCCCATACTATTCTGTTCTCTGAAATAGATTAAACTCCATCATGTTCTGTATACCTGTAGAATCTACTAACTGGTACTCCAGGAAATAGCTTAAATTATGCCAAAAGAATGTTGTAGATTTTTATTGCAACAAAACTGATGCTTCCCTGCAAGTGTCAAAGTGTTGCTAATTATGGTTCTTGATCCGTGTACAAGTGAATGCATTTTTTCTTCCACAAGTCTTTTATGCTTTTCGTTTATGCAATGCAAAATACTTCACAAAGTTCACTTGTGTGTTGATGTCTTTTTCCTTTAATGGTTGAAGACTAGGGAAAGCCATGGAACTGATGCAACTTTTAAGGCTGATGAGGATCCCATGCACAATTCAAAAGGCTCTGTGGATATTTCTCAACGGCCCGTACGAGGAGATGTCTCTTCACAGTCTGTGGTTAAAGGCAAATATTTGTTTAACACAACAAAAGCAGATCTTCAACCCAGATCACTACCTAAGGAAACCAGAGGTTTTCTAAACACAAATGAGCAAAATGTTGAACTTTCACATTATCCCAGGGTAATATCTGAAATATATGTGAATTCTGCATACATTTTCTCATTTTATGAGTAAAAGTATTATGAATAATTTCTAATTTGACGTGTGCTATGTCGAATTCAGTCGCAATATCGAGCAAGCTCTTCAACCACTGCTTACATCCCGCCTCACACTGGAGGTAGGGGTTCCGATGGTGCTGGTTACCAGAATGCTAAATTAGAGCCGTCAGTTCAGAAAGCTAATGAGAGGCCATTAGCGATGCCTTCCAGAGCATTGCAGCTTTCGAACAGGGAGAGACTTCTTTTAAGAAAGCAGGCACTCAAGATGAAAAACATACCCATGCTTGCTGTTGGTAATACTGATACTCTCCTGTACATTTTTCTGCATATGTATGCTCTGTTCAACACTATTATAGTTGTGTAACTCTTCGCTGGAAATTAGTTTTTCTGGGCAACAAAGGTCACTGATGTTTCCTTTTTTCACCGTTGCTAGTATGAGATTGCTGATATTCAATTTTTTGCTGGGTCACATTTCATTACATTGAGCTGTCATATATTTAGTTAGAGATAATTTTAATTTGCCTCCCAAACTATGCGAGTTTTTCTACTTTGCATACATAACTTTGAATTGTTCTACTTTAGCATCTGAACTTCGCAAATTGTTGCACTCTGCCTATAATTTCCAAATTTACCCTTTAACCTTTATGGTTATTTTATTTTTTGATATCTGAAAATGGTATAATAGCCTAGGTTTATTGATCAAATTTACTATTATTAAATATTATTTATATATTGATTAAAGATGAGGAGATTTTTAAAGAAATTTGATCCAAATAATTGTTCAAGATGTAATAGCTACAGACAATCCACTAAAAATGAGGGGTAAATTTGGAAAACATAGGCTAAGTGCAACAATTTGCAAAGTTCAACAATTCAAAGTTAAGTGAACAATGTAGAAAAACACGCATAGTTTAGGAGGAAAATTAAAATTACCTCATTTACTTACGTGCTTTGTATTTCTGCTTGATTCAAACTGCACCTGAAATGCGCGAGGTCCCAATTCAACAACTCGACTCACATGCATGCACACCTAGCCAAAAGTGTGATGGATACCATTAAACACCTATTTTACATTTGCTATGTCAGGAAAGAGCAATCTCATCATTGGAGTTGCTAAAGCAATAAAGGCACACTTTGAAAAGCATCCTCTAGTCATAGTGAATATCAAAGGCAGAGCCAAAGGAACATCAGCCCAGGAGGTGATATACAATCTGGAGGTCCGTATGTCGCGATTTTAAGTTTTCTTAAATTGATTTGGATTGTGAAATTAAACAATTGTTCGTTTCATCTGATCCTCTCAGCAAGCGACGGGTGCTGTTCTCGTGTCTCAAGAACCTAGCAAAGTGATACTCTATAGAGGTTGGGGATCGGGGGCAGAACCTGATCAAACTAGTGGGAAAGTGAATAAAAATTTGAAATATCAGTTGGTGGGTGGAGAGGTAAAGCCTCGACTGCTTATATCTCCTGAGCTCATATCAGCAATGAGACTTGAGTGCGGTTTGAAATCTGTCAATGATAAACGTGTAGCATCAGAGGCTACAGCTGATAGCATGGATGACAGTCCTAACGACAACTAACGGTTTGGCCAACATTTATCCTTTGGGTAAAAAATGAGGGATAATTACATAAAAACCCCTGAGGTTCCGGCTGATTACAAAAAAAACCCAGAGATTTTCAGAAATTACAAAAAACCCTTTTAGGTTTGATTCGTCTTACATTTCCCCCATTTATATGCAAAAAACATTTCAAAAGCTCCACATACGTACGTTTATCAAAATTACAGTTACACCCTCGAATTTAAGCTTGGATTTTTTGTAATTTTCAAAAAAAAAAAACTCTTGATTTTTTGTGATTATCCCAAACCTTAGGGGCTTTTTTGTAATGATCCCTAAAAATTATCAATTTTCGCCTGTCAGCTAAATCTTCACAATGTTTGACATTGTGGGTCTTAAGGCTAGAAAAGGCTCGTGCAACTACCTTACTACCTGTTCGTTTCAAAGGAATATCACCTTAGAAACGCGATCGGAACTTGTTCATGTATACCTGTAATGCGAAAACTGTTTCGATGAAATCTTTTCGCATTCTTGCTGATAGTTTTTGTAATCTGTACAGAGCATAACTATCTTTCTTTTATGTAAACTATGCGGGAAACTTTTGCAAGTGGATCTTGAAGCCCTCATGTGAAGAAGATATGAAGTTTCTCACACATCTGCGTTTATAAATTGATTGAAAGTGGTACATTTACTTTTGAATGAATCTTGAATGAATGTGTGCAAGCTTTCTGTTTGTAGGAAAATAAAAATCCTTGCTCGCTTCACTTTTGCCGTGTGTTTTTTTTTTGCGTGTATCTTTTGGTTTCAATATTTTTGAATTTTTAAGAATCAAGAAGTCTCAATGTACACAGTACACACAAAATACACACTTGGGTTTCTAGGGTGTTGACCAGGTTCGAGCTTTCTCAGTTGAGATGGGATGATACTTTGAATCAAAGAATGATCGATAATATCAAGGTATATTGCCTCTTGCTTAGACTGGAGCTATGTATCTTTCAATTTCTTTGAAATTTATCCTATTTTCTCCAACCACTATTCTCAATTTATTAAAAAATATATTGCTAATTATTAATTCAGCGCAACCCGAAGAAGATAAAGTCATATAGACTACTTGAGCACTCGAGATTTTCTATTCCAAATTATGTATCATCTCGTATTTCAAGTATCACCCCTACATGCCAAGTGTATTGGTGACATCATTTATTTACACTTGGCGTGTACATAAAATACTTGGAATACGAGATGAAATACAGTTTGGAATAGAGGATCCTATCCGCTACTTGAGTTCGTATTTTTTTTGTTTTGGTCCTAAAAATGAGTTATTTCAAATCCGTATTCTAGTTTTTAACTTTATGTTTTGAGTTCACATTCTGTCTGAAAAACCCCTGCATCTTGTTCTCGTAAAATTATCTTTTATTTTTGGAAAAAAATAAAGTACCTTTTCATAATAACATATGTCAAATTGAACTGCCAGTTATGTTCATGCAATTTATTAATTGAAATATATTTTAAAAAATTAGGACTTATTTTAGTTTACTACAGAGTTTCAGATGAAAATCAATAAGAGAGAAAGTTATAAGTATTTCTATAATACTGTCTTGAATAAATGAATGGTATATCATCTTAGGTCTATTAAACAAGAACAATATTGAAGTTACAGGGCAAGCGAGGCCAACAACTCCAATAAAGTATTATTATGCGGAAAGAAATTCTTTCAGAAACATTCTTTTTTTAAACCTAAAGTCTTCTCTTTGCAGTTGAAGTGCGACGAATATCGTCCTTAGAGTAGAAAAAAGAAATAAAAAAAAGGCAAACAAATAGTGGTCTGAAAAAAAAAATGGCATTGTCAGTGCGGTGCGTCAGCATCACGTCATCTCTAAGTTTAGAATTATTTGATGTTAATTTCTTCGATAGTCAAATATATATATTCGCCGAGTAAATTTTTTTTGAGCTTGACAATTGATTTTTGCCCTTTTCATGATCAAGCAAACTATATTTTACTTTGATTATGCATTCAAAAGTAATTGTGTTTGGATTCATAGTTCGTGACTTCATAATTCAATAGGTTCATATGACAATCATCCACAAGCAATTGTTATTTTCTACAAACTATATTTCTATAAATTAATAGATTACTATATTATCGATTTATTTAATATCTCATTAAATTAATAAATTTTGGCAATCCCAATACTATTAATTTATAGAAATTTAAATGTATTCTATTTCTCATGATAATTTATTTTCCAAAAATTACGCACATAGTGAAATAATGACATGTCACTAAATTCAATTTACATTTACTACATTTTAGGAGTAATAATAATAATAATAATAATAATAATAATAATAATAATAATAATAATAATAATAAAATTATACAATACTTTTTCACGAATATCAAAATTTCATGTTTAATTCACAATAATGAATAAAATTATACAATATTTTATTCAATTACCACCCTAATTAGGGAATTGATCGTAGTTCAGTTGGTTGAGTTATATTAACCCAAATTATTGATTTGAGATCAAATCTCACTAATCCCACCCCTCCCAAGACCTTATATTAAAATAAAAAAAAATCACCATAATTAAGAACAAAAGAAAAAGTAATGATAAAATTGTGAGTAATACAAAATTAAAGTTAATTTATGTGAAGTGTCAAAAATTATTTACTAGAATAATATAATTTTTTTCAAATTTAATAGCGATAGTATTTTCTAAAATCTCATAATTTACAATATATGTGAGGTATATATCTAATAACACAGTCATAATACAAATAAAATTACAAATCACTGTAGTATTTATATGATAATGAATTGTGAATATAGCTTATCTCAGTGATCAATAATAATAACTTATAATAAATAACTTTTATTTTTATGTGTAAGTCTTATGTGAGATTGTCTCACGTATTTAAATTTATGAGACATCCAACCCATTTTTACAATTATCAAAACAATTTAGATCCAAATTCAAATGGATTACCTAATATGGGCCATTTTAGGGTCTGTCTCACGAAATTAATCCGTAAGACCGTTTGACATGAGATTTTATCTATTTTTATTAAAGCAAGCAATGAAAATATTATGACGAATAAAATCTTTTATCATAAAAATATTATCATGCCAATAAATCCTTGCCCTAATATTAACGATAAGACCCCGAGTAGACCCCGAGTGTGGTCCTAGGTTCAAGTTCCCGGGGCACATCTCAGTTGGTTAACCAATCATTAATGTTGAACCCTCAATGGAAACCAATGGTCTTGTTTGTTTATGTTTCCAATAGTCAATTTCCAGTTTCCAACTATTCATAGAAATGAAATCATGTTTGTTTCTAAATTTTCCAATGAAAATCATCATTTTCATTTTCCAATTTTCACATAAAACAACATCTCAAACCTATATTTTCAATTTCCAACCCTATACTATACCCTACATCACTAATCAATCACTTTCTCACCTTTTCATCCAATTATACATGTGGGACCCTCCATTACCAACTCCATCTACTTAAAATATTACCATTTTTTAATTATATATATTTAATGGGACCCACCAACCTACAATCTTCCAAATATAATATTATATATACAATTAAAAAATTCAACCACTATCAACTTTTCAAATTATTATATACATAAAATAATATTTCAAAACTACTCAACCAAACATAATCTCATTTTCAAACCTATATAAAACTCATTTTCATTCTCTCATCCAAACATAATTCTAGTTTTTTAAAACCAATAAATTCTCAAAATTCTATTTCCAACACTAGAAACTGGAAATTGTCCATGGAAACATAACCATACAAGGCCAATGATTTCTTGGAGGAGTTAAAGCGTGTAGGCTTTGTTGGAACCTAATGCTAGTAAGTGCAACATGCAATTTACATTCCTTCAATAAGCTAAGAACGAGGGTTACAAGGGCCAAGATTAATTTGGCGAAGTAATGAATATGAGATATCAAGAAAATAAATGAAAATAAATTCTCATCAATAATTTCTTTTTTCCTTATAGTGGGTTTGATGAATTGATCAATTCATCAAAATCAGCTTGCTTATAAATAAAAGCAGCTTTAACCCCAGAGGTTGGCCTGTTGGTTGTTGGAACCTAATGCAGTAATTGCAACCTTGAGGTTACAGTTCAACTCCCGACTAACCCGAGTTTTTGGGTTGGGTTTGTCCTCCTCCTCCCAAAGTAAGATTAGGACCATCCAGGAAGGACGGATGTCCCATAGTGAAAAGGAAGTGTGGGGTAATAATTTTTTCCTACAAATAAAATTAGTGGGTTTGATGATTGATCAAAATCTTATAAAAAAAAACAAAATAAATAAATAAAAGCAGCTTTTCTTTTTAAATATTTTCCAGAAAAAAGGGACTTTACCAAAGAGAGGTTGCAGACTTGCAGTTGAGCAATGATGACAACACAAGCCGAAGTGTAATATTCTAATGAAAAGGAGTCCTTTGAGTTTCATTAATGCCAATAATAATTCCATCTGCCCCAATGTCTCTTTCCTTCTCCTTATCATCACAAAATACACGCAACAAAAATTCTCTCAACGAGCAATTTCGTCACTTGACACCACAAAGGACTTATATCTCTTGGGAGTTTTACGCACACTCTATCAAAATGCTTCTGAAGCATATGCGAGCTGGTGAAAGACTTGGTGAAAATTCATACTAAATAGCATCGATGGGTTCGATTCGAGGGAGATCAAATATATTTTGATTCGAGGAACGAATATACTAATTTTCTTTATTTAGGAGAATTTGGTTGCATGTCAGCAGACTCTACAAAAAACACTAGCTAGCTGCAACGAGCGGTAGAAGCTGTTGTTCTTAGACATATTGAAAAAAAAAAGAAAAAGAACATTACTTCTCTCTAAAAGAAAGAAAAAGAAAAAACACTGGTCAGTGCTTGGACATCCGTGAATTACCAACTATTATTAAATGTTGGGAGTCGAACATAATTGTTCTCTTTACCTGGGAGGGTCTGATTGTACATCAGCATGACCCTACTATAATACTGGCTAGTGCGTGCATATCTCGCGTTTTACCTAGATAACAGCAATGAGGAGTCAGAGCTGGTGTCTTCAGATATAGATCGACTTAAATATGAAAGCTGAATTACCAAAAATAAGAAAAAAGAAAAAAAGAAAGAAAGAAAGAGACAGCACGAAAACCCTTGCAATTTTTTTTCCCCTTTTTCCCTCTTTATATGTGTTAGGCGATCATAATTCATTTCAGTGCCCCATAACCCACAAACCATTAATCATCATTTCATATATCCTACCATGCTTCTTCCTCAACCACCCTTTCAAAACAACCATCATTATTCCCACAAGTACTTCTCTGCACCTTCATCATCATCATCATTGTCTATGAAGAAAAAGAACAAAAGAGGTCATAATTATGGACATATCCAGTCAGCTATTAATTATGACCACCAAGAAGAAAAAAAAAGTGGTCGCCTTTATTTAATTCCAAGACTTTGATCTCATGATCAACTTTTATTTTTCTTTCTTCATGGGGGAATTAAGCATCACGGTCCGATTTTGATCTCTTACTAGATCAACCTTGTAACTTTATTTTTCCGAGAAAAGGTAAGTGCTATTTATAGATCTTGGGTTAATTATTATATGGATTTAGGAAATAATAATAATATCAGGGTTTTTGTGTGTGAGGGTTTTGATTAATTTGGGTAATTTGTGTTAGTGTGGAGCAAAGATCTTTGTTTTGTGTGGTTTTGTAATAATAATAATATTTTCCATATATATATTCGTGTAGTCCTTTTGCATATTCTTCGGATCTGTAATTTTTATGTGCTTGGGCTTGTGTAATTAAGATATATATTGAAAGATTTTTGTGCTATATACTTTTTTGTGTTTTAGGGTTTACAAACTTGAGGAGCTTAATTAGGGTTAGATCTTATGTAAATTTCTATGTTTTTGAAAGCAATATTTTAGCATATGATCATATGTGATAATTTAATTAATATTCACTTCTTGATCAATTGGGAATAATAATGATGATTGCATAGAATTCTAAGATATATAATTGTGTAGTTTTACTGCTAATTAACTATGATCATTGCCCTTTGAATTTAGCACTAATTACAAAAGGACTTTTGAGTAAAAATGATGAGCGACCAGAAAATTAGGAAAAGCACTTATTATATTGTCCTTGAATAAAATCACTCTAGTCATTTAATTAATAATTTAATATTTCAGATTTACTATACCATTAGTGCTTCTTTCTTCTCCAGCTTGATTCCATATATTTCATATATATTATCATTCATGCCTAACATTTCACGTCGTGAAAAATGTAGCATGCACTAACTTTTATGAACATCAGCTTCTCTTGGCCTTGATCTTTTGCATTTGCAAAAATTGTAATTAATCCATTGGGTGTTTGACTGAGTTTATAAGCTCTCTAAATCTGTTCCAAAATAAGATATTATAAGCTTGTTAGCTTTTTTTTTTTTTTTTTTGTTATTGGAGGTTTCAACATTTTCAATAAGATTTAATTTTAACAACCAAGTGATTTCAGACATTTTAATTACAAAATTGTTAGTGGCTAAGAAGCATGGACACTCTCTGAGGATGTTGTACCGTACCGAATATATATTTGATACGATACTTTGTCTGATACTTCATGGATACTTCATGTAATACATCTACACGTGGAAATAGATAGAATTTATTCTAATATTCATTTTTTAGCATTTTTTGTGTGTGTCTATGTGAGTTATATAATTTCAGATCTGAGTATTTATGAAATTTTAGTTTTTTATACTTGAAATAATGTTTTTTTAATTGTACTTAGTATGTATGTGTTTTCAATAATATAAAATATGTAATTTTATATGTATATATATACCGTACTTGTATCTTTAAAATTTTAAATATCGTATTTTTGTACCCGTGTCGTATCCCGTATGCGTATAAGTGCTTCATAGGTTAGTGGTAATAGACCAAATTGACCAGTTACGTTTTGTGAAAATGAGAAAAAAAAATCATGTTGGTCATACCGGTTTGTATACTTTGATGAGGTACTTTGACAATTTTTTGAAAAATTGATACGATACATTTCTGGGTACCGAAAACATGTAATGGTCAACAACTGTTTCACAATAATATCTAATACTTTATATGCTCTTAAAACATCCCATAAAAAGAAAACTTTTAAATAAACTTAGCCAAAAAAATTCTAAATCATTCTTTTATCATCAGTGACTGTATCTGATTTATGTTTGACCATATATATCTAGAGATAAATTAACAACCATGCATGAACCATGCCTAGATCAATCAATATTCGAATACCAGATACATAACAAGCAACCAGCAACCATGGCAGGGAATGGGTCGATGTGTTTTGGGTTTTTGGGGAACTGTTTTTGGAGTTTTGGAAAATTTGTGGTGTCGGAAGGAAAATATTTTAGAGTTTTGTTGTATTTTTTTTAGGGGTGACAATTCGGGTCGAGTTCGCGTTTAGTTTCGGCGGGTTGACTTCAGGTTATACTTAAAATACAATGAAAATTGACTAAAATTTAAAATAACTACTATTTTAGACAAAATAGTAACATTTCGTGTTAGTCGTTTTTGTGTCTAACTTTTTCAGTAACTTCAGCTTGGATTCGTGTCGAGTTATCGTATCGTGTTTGGGATGAGAACCCCTAGTTTTTTGGGAGAATGAAGGGATAATCATGATATCTTGAGGAAACACACAAACATAGTGCAAATCACAAATTAGGATTAGTTATATGTTAGAAGTAGTAATTAATCAAATATGCACCAAAAAAAAAAAAGGTTCTTGACACTTGAGTCACACATATTGAATTATTTTTTCACAATGATATCGAGCAAGCATGTGTACCTTTATAGATAATCAATACTTATCATCCGAAAGTTTAAGCAAATGTGTTGTTTATGGGTTTGTGCTTTAATTATGACCATGTTATTTGTTAATGGTACGTTTAAATGCTATAAATAATTGAACAATTTTTGTTTTAAGCATAAACGACCTTTAAGATTTTGGTCAATAATATCTAATATTGAACTTTAAAATAATTTTTTAGGATATTTGGATGAATAATATAATATGCTTCACAAGAAGCATCATAATATGCCCCGAGGTATATCTCAACTGGTACTAGTAACCTGAGCGATGTAATGCCCGCTTCACTGATACTTGCATTGTGAAGGTTCGAATTCGCCTGATAATAGGTTAAATGATGCATGATTGCTTGTGTGGTGATTCGATTTAGAACAACTCAGGACCCTGACTCGCATGAGACATATCTTGTCATTCACTTCATCCAAAAAACTCTAGACGCAGGAAACGGGAGGTGGCGGGATAATGGAGGCCCTCAGGGATGGAGTTTTATCCTTTAAGAAGCATCATAATATATATGTGTGTGCGCGCTCAAGATTAAAATGATATAGTTTGAAACGGCAAATCTATTTCAAAGAAGAGTGACATCTAAGCTTAATTAATTTCTTCAACTTACAGAAGTCAGTTATATTAATTTCAAGATAACTAGTACAAGAATATAATGGTATGAAATATGTGTAGTCACATTCTTGACAGAAGAAATGATTGTGATATATGCTGAAGTTGGGTAATGGAATGAGAAAGTCAATATATGTTCTTATACAATAAATTTTGCGTTTATAAGAGCTTTGTAAATTGTAACAATGAGTTTTAATGGAATTTTCATTCATAAAACATATTCACGTTTGTGGATGGGACAGTTGATTCTGTCAATCTTTTGTTTGGAGGTAGTTTTTCGAATATTCATGATTCAGTCTGGATGCATAATGCTTTGTGTAATAAGTACTTTTGGTCCCCCCACCTCCACTTCAAAGAAGAAGTAAAAGAAGAAAATTGGTAGGTAAATAAATTTTAGAAATTATTAACATTCATGTATGGATAATTCAAGGAAAATATAGGGCCTTATAACGCTGAAGACAAAAACTCATATGAGACAGTCTCACGGATTTAATTTTGTGAACGGATCCTAAACTGGCCCATATTACCTAACTCACTTGAGGCGTGCTCAATGTCGGTAGGGAGTTCCGAGGGTTGATCACAGTCAGAGCTGGTTCTAAGTTTCGAGAGGCGACCTATAGCGAAAAATGAAAATTATGCGCCTTGTGTTTACATAAAAAGATAAAAATGCCAAAATCAATGTTACAAATATAATTTCATTGATTTGACATATAAAATAAAATATCTAATAAGAAAAATATCATACTTTGATTTTAACATTTCGGTCTCGTTAAAATAAAGTTATAAATAAAACCATTCAATATAATTTACCAGAGAAAAGATCCTTGTGTTTACAAAAAATAAAAATAAAAACAAAAATTACCAAATCATTGTTAGAAAATCATGTAATTTCATTGATTTAACATATAAAATAAAATATGCAACTACGAAAATATGATACTTCAACTTTAACATTATGGTATCATTAAAATAAAGCTACAAAAAAGATCATTTAATATAATTTATCATAGAAATGACAAAAAGAAATTAGTTAGATATAAAGGGAGAAAAAAATTCTTGTTCTACATCAATTTGGAATATACAAGATTATAGATTAACATTTAACACCAACAGAAAACCACCTAATTTCATTGATTTAACATATATAACAACCAACTTGGAGATTTATGATACGATAATAAGGTAGTTGTTCCAGTCAACGTGGCATTCACAATTTGAAAATTAATGTCAAAAAGAAAAAGAAATAATAATTTTCATTAAAAGATAAAGAAAATGAAATCACTTGTAAATATCCATTATATTAATGTATCATTAGCAGTCATAAGTTTTTGGGCCGCCCATTAGTATATCTTACATTATTTGGGCCGCCTAGATATTTTCGAAGTATTAAAAATCTACTTGTGTATAATCCAGCCCAATTTCATTTCCGTGACGGGTTTGAACTGAGAAAGGAAAGGAATGGCTCTGTAATTTCGTCCGCCGATATTGCCAATATGTGGTGCTCACCATCTCCATATAAATAGCAAAGCTAATAAAAATCAATTATCTAATCTCAGAATGCTCCAAAAACAAAAAATAATCTCATCAAGCTTTCGTACAATCTGCTAGATAGATATTACAGGGTGGCCATAGAACTACGATTATTCAAACTCTTCAGCCATGAGAACTCTACAAGCTTCCACTTCTTACAGCATCGGCATTTCATCAGTCGGTCCGCCAGCTCCGCCTACGCGCCACCGCCATGGCATCGTGGCGCAAGGTAAGTTTCGTGTTTAACCTGAATTCACTTTTTATTTAAATTTGATTTTCGTAATAATTAGAATCGGAAATATGAGTTTCGAAATGATTGATTGTGCGCAAGAGTAGTTGAGCCGACGGAGAAATCAGTAGAAATAATGAGGAAGTTTTCGGAGCAGTATGCGAGGAAGTCCAGCACGTACTTCTGTGTTGATAAAGGTGTCACCTCTGTTGTCATTAAGGTATTCATTCAATGCTGTGATTCATTTATTTTATTTTATTTTATTTTCTGGCTTGTAATTTGAAAGTAGAAGAATTCTCAAGATTCTCTCGTGTGGTAAGAAAATTATGATCGAGCTTGCATACTAGTGCATTCCACTTGTGAAATTGCTGTTTCACACCAGTCTGTCTATATTAGGGAGTTTCCGAGTAAATTTATTGCTGTTAAGTTGCCATGTTTAGTAGCTATGTATTGCTTACATTCAGTGGAATATCACTGAGTTGAATGAAATAGTAATTGCTGCAGATGAATTATAAACAATTGCTGTGTAGATTAATGTTTGCACATATTAATTCATGAATGAAATGTTTTAAGTGAAAAGTTTTAAGTGCTTCCCATAGATCCTGATTACTTGTGGAACTGTGAACTGATTATTAGGTGAGCTGTGGAGCAATCCAGTTTCTTGTACTCTATATTTACTTCCAGTTCATCTGAATCAGTTTTTACTTTTAAACTATCCTTGTATCAGTGCAAGCAGTTTCTGACTGGGAGAGCTAGTCACTTTGATGTGGTACCTATGCCAAATAACTTGTTTTAAGCTACTGCTCCCACGTAACTGAATGCTTTACCAATCATTAGAAATTACTCATTCAGATTTTTGTGATGAACTTTTGATGGGACTGATGACAATGGACGGACGTAAAAAGATACACAGCTGTTATGGGGTCCCTTTAAATTCCCTTAGTTTCATCATCTACTACTGATTAGTAGATGGTTGTATTGAAGTTTTTATTTCCTAAATCTACTCTTAATTGAGCACGGACTAAGCATAACATAATCCACTGTTGAATTATTATCCTGTCTCAAATATGTTTACAGGGATTGGCAGAGCACAAGGATACATTGGGTGCACCCCTCTGCCCTTGCAGGTAATTATTGATTCGTGACAAATATTTGTGTGTCAAGTCTAATGCTTTCTCTGTCTATCATTTCTAGAGTAATTCAAATTCTATAACAATTATGTTGTGCACAAGATATATTAGGATCAATTTGTTTCAGGCACTATGATGATAAGGCTGCTGAGGCACAACAGGGTTTTTGGAACTGTCCATGTGTTCCTATGAGAGAAAGGTAATGTTTAATATGAAGTTTGTAGCCTGTTGCCCTGCCTTGTCATTATCTTGGAGGTCATGTTGTCCTGGACTTGAAAACTTATATCAACCTCAAGCTTGAAGCCTTTGTATTTTGGAATTTTGTTTATAGACCAAATCCCAGAATATGAGATGTGAGGATGAAATTATAGGCTGAAAATTGTACGTGTAGTGCTTGTACATTGCTAATAATATGGGATATGCATGATACTTTTAATCTTTTGAACCCGTACCCCCATGTCTCTTTGCCCTCCATTATAATATATGTACAACAGCCTCTCAGAGGTAATGGATCTTCTAGTAAAGAACTTCTAATGGTTGGTTGGACAAAGAACTACTAAACCATGATCAGTTTCCTGCCGTGTTTCTTGACATAGAAAAAGGGTTGTCATACTTATACGAATGATAAATCTGGAATTCAATTCCCCCTCTGGGAGGTTGAAGTAGCTAGGAAACTTGCAGCTCTCATCTTTTTAGTGGCCATTCCTCCTTTTGTTTTCCCAGCTTGTTTTATCACAAGCCATCACATTTGCATTATAAAATGCACTGTTTTCAGATTCAAAATTCTTTCTTTAGTATGAGTGTGTCTGTTATTGTCCTCTTTTACCCGAGAAGTATACACTCCGCCATTCTCCTATCATGATCTGTTCTGGAATGTAATGGGTTAATGGAATATTTGATCATTAGTTTGATTTATCCAGAACCTTTTATTTGAAATTTTATTAGTCTCTTTGTAAAATCCTTGTTATTGTCACTGTTGGACGCTGGGCTTCTAATGTCTGGCATATCCTAATTGCATCCTTTGATTGACAGGAAGGAATGTCACTGCATGCTTTTTCTCACCCCTGATAATGATTTTGCTGGCCAAGAACAGGTAAGAAATAATAAATTTATACAAAAATGTTCCCTTTCCTCATTAAGGGGGCATGATTTTGCTTGTTAATAATGTTGAAGTTGCATCTTTTCCTTTTCTGACTTCATTGAGTTTTGGTTAATTGGCTTGAAAGTTGAAACCTTGTTTGTAGAAACTTTATTCTGACTTTGGTGTTCTTTACTCTTCTTACTGGAAGTACCTTCTGTTGTGCAGACTATTTCGATGGAAGAGATCAAAGAAACAACAGCAAATATGTGATGCTATCTTCTTGTACTCGCTTTTTTGAATAACTTCCACTGTATGTAAAAAAGTATTTTATTAAGTGCATAATATAATTACATGCCTCACATACCATACCTGCAATGGCCTTCTCGTCGGCCTTCAGGCACTGCTACCTATTTCCAGCGCGTTTGTATTGGGGCAGTTAATTGCTACCGTCAATGGCTGGTGATAAATTTTTCACCGTGTGTTGATGATCTTTAGTTGTTTTTTCATGAGCAGCAATTCGATTTGGGACACCATTGTAGATAGGGAGTGTTTGCAAACTCAAACAAATGTACTTAGCTTCTACTGGGGGAAAATCTAGAAGCTGAGAAGTACTTTTTTTAGAGTTTGCAGACACTCCCATAGTCTGTTAGTGCGTGTTACGCTTTTCTCCATGTCTACGATATCTTAGCTTAGTTGAAGCTCTATTCCTTGGAGCTCTCCTTAAGAAATTATATGAAGCTTGGTTTAATACGTTTCTACATTCTGCTGTGCTACTGGTTGCTTTATGGTGTACATTAGCTACTGTACTGTGTAAGGGCGCTAGATTGAAGTGAGAACATGAAAAGTGTTTTACGAGATTGAAATGGACTGCAAGATAATCATATTGAGAAAATAATTTTGAGAAAATTGATTTATAAAATTGTCGTTATTTAGAGCTCCAAAATGCTATTATTGCTTCAACTCAAAATTGTTCTAATCTAGGTTTTGAAATAATAGATCAAAGTTTGTTTCAGGTTTGCTTATATGATTGCATATTTTCATTTGATAAGTCATATTTTAATTTTAATTTTTTTGTATTAAATCGCTTTTGAATTTTATAACACGTGTTTATAAAATAATTTTGGTTTAAACAGTCAGCCTTATATATTTTTTCCTTATTTTTCCTTTCATTAAGCCTAACACAGTAACATCAACCTGAATTGGAATACCTGCACAGCACAATATCGACTTATGTGTGAGACTACCTAATTTCTAGTCTTTTAAGGACATGATTAATTAGTTATCTATGTATATAAAAATTTAATTAGTTAAGTCATTTGAGATATCAAAAGAAATTAAAAAAAAAGGAACGAGCTTACTAATTTTTTTATCCAACAGGTCCAATATTAATTTGGTCTAAATCAGTAAAAAATTGTTCGAAATTGGAATTTCAAACGTACAAGTGCTTTCTTTTCCAGATTGAAAATATTATATTTACTACCCCCTTTTTTTTGGTACGAAACCTGAAATTTCCCTCCGAAATCTACTTCTAGCCCTAGGATTCATACTATCAGTATTTCAATTGTTTCTCAACTGTTGCGATCTCTCTGCCTTTAAATCCATTGGGAAATTATAAATGGCGAAGCCCCAAATCACCATCACTCTCGGCCGCTCCGGTCAGGTACACTACTTTTTCCCACTTCTTCTTCATTTAGGGCTACAAATTTGTTATTTTTCCTTAGTATTGTACTTGTTGAAACTGTAGCTAATTCTGTGTCTTTTTCTTTTGATGTGCAGAAAGTGGTGAAGGAGCCGTGGGGAGAATCTGATGGCGGTCGTGCTAATGCTTCGTTGCCATCCGGGAGCAAAAGATCCTTGGCTGAGTCTTTTGCGAGCGGTGCTGATAATTTATTTAGTAATAACAAAAGGTGAGTGTTTTACTACTTTTCTGCTGGCTAGTTTAATTTACTCTTCTAGAAGTCATAGCATTTTAGTGGAATGATTTTGGTGAATGTTATGCATAGGATGAGAGAAGATATGAGTGCAAGGAGCTATGGATACAGCAGCCACATATATGGTAATATTTCATTTATTGGACATGTAACTGTATTTTGCCCTTTTTATTGTGGTAATAGAAGATGTGGACATGTTGTTCTTGGTGTATTTGAACTTTATGGCTGCAGATTCCGGCTTAGGTCCAAGAGATCTCCGTTTGAAACTAACAAACAAGAGAATCTCGAGGCGTACGGAGCTCGAGAACGAGGAGTGTAAAATGATGGAACTACGTGAGAAGGTGTCAAGTGCTATTCGGTCTCTAGAATCACCTGATCATAACCTCCTCAGAAGCACTCCGTCTTCGAGAGGAGCTTCTGAAACACCACTGGTGGGTTCAATGAGAAGTTCTTATGCTTCTTGGACTTCAAATGGAGCAAGACAAAGATCCCCCGAAAGAATTTCAAAATCTTCTTCTGGAATTTCTACCCCCAGGAGTGCTATTAATGAACTGCTGCAAATGCCATCAACGAGGCCAGTACATGCTCCAAGAACAGAGTGTGTCTTGATGAACGGTCCCTTGGAGTCCTCTAGGCCAAAGGTGCCTATGCTTACCAGTTCAATAAGTCCTCTAGATTCTGGCAAGCTGGTTTCAGAGCCTCCTCCAGTAACTGGTGGCATGTCCAGATCTCAGTACCAAGTACATATCTATCTTCTTACATTTTCGACCTTTTCTGGTAGTGAGGAATATTTGTAGAGTAGGTGTTTATAAGTCTGAATATATTATATCTATGCATGGCAAGTGACCTTTAAATTTTATATCCTAAAGTATATCAGAAAAACTTTGACATACTACTATAACAATCTAAATCGGATAATAGATTTAACCTTGTGCTCGTGACGTGAAATTACCAAAAATACAAGAATTACTTGTAGACATGCATATGGCAAACGCTTAATTCTAGGTATTTATTTCTTGTGTTGATAGTTTGTTGGGTCATGCTTTTAGCATGTCTTTGCTAGTGTTTGTTCTTATTCTCATGCCAAGAACCATGCTCCATATTCATGGCATCATAATTAGCTCTAAAGCATGTCAGATGTGATTATATGATCAAATGACTACGATGCTGTACATAAAACATTCAGTACTATTTTGTCCGGCTGGTGTCGTGAGTCTACAAACACTATTGAACTTTGCACTCTGAATTTGGTCATATTTCAGTTCTAGCAGCTATCATGACTCATATCGCAAGCGTCGAATTTCATTTGAAAACCGTAGTTCTCCTATTTTTTACTGTATTCAGATTGTAAACTTGTCGTGCAGAACTGATGATAATTTTCACTCATATGAATCATGTGATAGATTTATCTGCATTAAATCTGATACATGAAAATCTCTTATTATTTATGCTTTATTTGATCGTACTCCTCTCTTATGCTCCAAAGGAGAACCAGCCTCTCACAGTTAGCAGTTTGTTGCATTCACTTGGTTTGGGAAAATACTACATCAATTTCCAAGCTGAAGAGGTACGCAGTCTACTTATGTAGGAAGATAATACTCGGGCCATGTTCCTTTTCATTCTTTCTACTTTAATTTTTAATTGGGTTTTGGATTATGGGGAGGAAAATTGTGAAATTTTCGATATGTGAAGTCTCCTGATTAATTGATCATTTTATTCATGATCCTAGAAAAGTAACCTGTTATGTCGTGGTGCCACATAAATAGGAATGTAATATAATATTATGCACCACGAGGAATCGCTAAAGACCTTCAGGAAAATTGTGAAATTTGCTTTGTGCTTGTTATATTCACCAGGATGCCTAGAATCGAAAGTGCAATGTACATCCTAATTATGTGAAAGTAGATCACTATTATATTTAAAATGCAATGAAATGTACGTTTCTTTAATGCGTAACTCGATGACTCCCCCGGCAGATAGATATGGTTGCACTGAAGCAAATGGGCGATAGTGATCTGAAGGAGTTGGGAGTACCAATGGTATAGTTGTTTCTCACTTGTTTGCTGAGATTTTTGTTAAATCTTCCCTTTTAAATCTTCTTATCTATTTAGTAAGTCGAATTAGCACGATGAATTGAAACGTTGGCAACACAATTGATATGCCGAACATCAAAAGTAAGATGAAGGAGAAGAAACATGGGTTAGAAGTCTTTTGAAGACAACACTAACTGCTGTTTGGAAGGAAAAGATAACACCACAGTTGATTAATCTGAAGCATCTTGATTCCTGATTCTCGCCATCCTCACAATGCCCGAAAAAGAAAATAGACAAGACATTTACGCTAAATATTAATTTGCAGGGACCAAGGAAGAAGATACTCCAAGCTCTACTGGATCGAATGAAGCGCCCAACAATTCAAGCACACAGAATCATGTCACTATGAAACTGTGGTTAGCTTGCACCTGTAGTGTCTATAACTTTGTTCAACAGTGCAAGCACACAGAATCATGTCGTTACAAACCACGGTTAGCTCTGTGTATAACTTACCCGAATTACTAAGACGTTCATGCTACTACTGTATTTTGGATGCAGCTAACATCTAGTTGGTATAAAACTATAAAGAAATATGTATCATATGCCATCGGAACCCAAAGGTCCTTGTGAAAATTTGTATATTTTGTTCTTGATTGGTTCAGTTTTCCGCCTGGCTATTTTACCTACTTTGGTTTCGACTTTGTTGATTCTTTAAAAACAGGTAATTGTATTGTTGTAGGAAATCAATTCGTAATTGTGTTGGTTTTATACTGACGAACAAAAAACATGTAGTAAATTCACACTTTTCTTAATAATCCCTGAAAAGAATAGTTTTTTTTTTAGTACAATGGGGAAACTTGGGAGAAGACATACGCACTTTTATGGGTTCGAACCCAGGTGATTCACCTTTACAATACATATCCTTATAATACATGTCTCAACCATTAGAGCATAATGTTGATCCCCTGAAAAAAAAAATAGTTAAATGTACAACATGAAAAAAATCAACAGGCTTTAACGCTTGGGCGTGAACTAGGAGCAGCAATCTTGTTTCCACAATCCTTCCCCCTCCTCGCAGCCAAAGCAACCAAAAACTTGTTATCTACAGTAACCGAGGACGAAGGCAAACTCAGCTTCCCACAGGCGTGATCCGCCGGGAACCTATGCTTCAGGCAGATCTTAATCCTACAGCTTTTACACGTCGCCGTGTTCGAGAATGTCAAAACCTCCTTGCACCGCCGCACAGGGCACGTCGGTTTTTTCTTCTTCTTCGGATCACAGTCTCCTGACTTTTCGTGTCTTTCCAGAATTTTCTTCTCATCCTCTCCATCGTGTCCTGTGGTCTCGATCGCAGCGGAGCAAATCTCGCAAACCAAGACCTTACGGCTGACGGCGTCGGAATTCGGACAGTCGTGTGATTTGTACGATCGGTGTTCTACACAGAAAACCTGCAAACGCGCAACAGAGAGAAATTCATTCAATTTCTTCATTCGATTCAGAAATTGGATAATTTGGAGTTCGGATTCAGGTTTGGTCGGAAAATAGTACCTTGCGGCAGGCGTTACAGGTGAACGGTAAGAAATCGAGTTGACGGCAATCGGAGTGCTCGCAGTGGCTTCCTAAATCTGGAAAAGCTTCCGTTCCTCCTCCCATCTCTTTGATTTTGAATTTAATTTGAAGTTTCTGAAATTTTAGAAATTGTACAAGATGGTATTCAATCGCCGGTGGGGATTTTCTTATATACTGCAATGGCTTGGGGCAGAAGACAAATTTGAAGTATTTTTCTTATATTAGGATTTCTTTAGCGGGAAGAAACGCACAGATAAATTATCTATTATGATTTATGTCGATCGCGTGTGGGTGGGTCGAAATTGACCACCGTCCGCGGGCATGTATCGGGTTTGGACTCGAAGGATCCAGAAGCACCAGCCCATTCATTTAATTAACTATTTGGGCCTGGCTCTTTTATTTACGCAATTTTTGTGCAAAAAAATGAACATGTGGCCCAGATTAAGCTCACGAAGCCCATTTGCCTCGGGAAACCAGTGATGAGCCGGGGTCTTGGACTCATGAATTGTCTTCACGGTTGATATTTGTCTCACTTAGAGTATCTCCATTGGAAAAATCCCTCAAAGGTTTTTCCGGGGTTTGATCTTCCCACGCGTGGGTTGTCTTCAACCCTCGTGATTTTCTGCAAGTGTCCGATTATGACATATGCATGTATTTTTTTTTCAAAAAAAGAAAATCAAAATGGGACACATGTCACAATCCGACGGGAGTTGGGCACTACCCACTTGGGTAGCATCTACTTACCCGGTTTTTCCACAGTTTTTGGAGTGTCATGTCACTTGCCACATCAAAAGCCAAAAAACTATCATTTTACAAATTTTTCTCCACAATAGTTAAACCTATTCACAATTTTTTAATGGGTCCCACCATCCAATTCAATAGCCCACTATCTCACACATGATGGCAAGAGTGGCCCACATATTTCTTTTTTTGCAGCTTTTTGGAGCCCATCATCCAGTTCATCCCTACATTCGCCCATGCTCACAAGTCACATAAGGACAACTCCAATGGTAAAGTTTTTGGTTGACACGTTTTTTCGTGAAAAACCCCCTCCAAAAACCCTACCTTTGGAGTTGCCCTTATGTGAGTTGTGAGCATGGGCATAGTCAAGAATGTTATAAGGTAGTGGAAATCGCTAGGCGCTAGTCGGATGGCAGCCTGGAACCTAAGCCCGATTTTTCGGTTTTTCAGCTAGGCACTTGGGCTGATTTTTGGCCGAAATGATTTTTTTAACCGATTTGGGCAAAATCAGTTCAGTCTAGGAGCGTTTAGCACCTAGGCGACCGCATAGGCCGATCTTTACGACACAATATATTTACATATATACAAAAAAAAAATGTTAAAGATCTTCTTTTGTGTTTTATTGACACTCTACTACACAAGTATAAACCAAACAGGATCCAAAATTAAACTAATTTGTGTTAAGTCGCTCCTTTTTGAGAAAAAACCAAAATATTCCACTTTTCAGAAAAAAAGGAGAAAAGAAAAGGTAAAAAAACTACCTTTAATTCAACTCTTTGATCTGAAAAGTCCATTTTGTATTTTTCTCAATTTCGTAAACTTCATTTTCAAGCTACACAAAACTTACCGTATATGACAACAAAGGGTAGAAATCACATAATTACTGAAGGTCACATTTCTTACACCAATCAAGTATCAAGATTCACGAGTAATCAAGCATAAAGTAACATCTAAAGCAATAGATTATCACAACTAATCACGAGTTCAGAGATCTCCATAAAGTTGGATTATTACACTCATTTGCCCCACCATTAATACAAGATATGGTGACAACAATTAATTGGATCGATTCAGTGAAAGATCATTATCATTAGATTTGGGTGGTCGAACATAATTGTTCTTTTTACCTGAGAGTATCTCGGATGCGTTAAGCGAGAATCAATCGTAACACCTGGTCGGTCGTGACATCTCATCTCAAGGTTTACCTTAATAAGCGATAATGAAAAGTTGGAGTTGTTGTCCTCAAATATAGTGGACGTAAATTGAGTTATAAAAGATAATAATAATAATAATGGGCTCACAAGTCTATGCCAATTTGTAAAGAGGAAGATTCCTCTCTCTTCTTTTATAAAGGTTAAAAAGCATAAATGCCTGTTGTGTTCTTACTTTATTATCCAGAGGGCCAACCACTACCAAGAACTCCAATTGCTGACTTATTGACATTTTTTTCCTTTCTATTTTTGCAATATAGCAAAAATGCATGGTGATAGCACATTCCAATATATTATGGGTATTATAAAATACAACACTACTATGGCCGAATATAAGTAAGAAATTAAAAAAAAAAAAACAACAACATCAACAAACAAATATAAGATGGTAGTGGCAAATAATTACTTAAGGGTTGTACCCCTGAAGTTCAGTCTAATTACAAAAGGTCCAGTTATCTTTTAAAATTACAAATATCCCTTAATATTTATTTTATCTCTCAAATTACAGCCTCAATGCATCTTCAAGAAAGAGTATTTGTTTTTTTTTTTGTTTTTTTTGATAACTCAAACCTTCCAGGCTCCTCATTCCGCGCCAAGGAAGCCGCGGGATGTGCACGCACTTGGCCAGTGTTTCGACGGTCGTCACGACGTACAACGAGATCCTCCCAGGGTAAAGAGAACAATTATGTTCGACCCCCAATCTACTAATAATGATCTCTCCCGAATCGAACCCACGCGGATGCTATTCAGTATGAGCTCCCACCAAATCTTCACCAGCTCGCATATGCCCCGGGGAGCAATTTGATGGAACAAGGATAAGAACCCCTGACCTCCACCCCACAAACAATTTGATGGATCAGAGATTTGAACCCCTGACCTCCACCCCACAATTCTTTGTGGTGGTCGAATGTGCTAATTAATGCCCACCCAAAGTTAAGGGTATTTGTTGGTTGAATACAAACACCAAGGAGTACTTGTATAGTTAGCTAAACATTAGGGTAATTTATGTAATTATTTTTTATATTTAAAGAAAAAAGGTAGGCCTAGATAGAAGGAAAAAGAAAGAGAAGACTTAGCAAGGTAGTGATATCCAGCCAAGAACATCATCATTGAGCTGTGAGCTTCCCAAGACTTAAAAGTGCACCAAAGAAACTTAGCAATTAAGTAGAAAAGGGCAATAATTAGAGAAGACGAGTACCTTTTTTTGCATGTATTCATGCAAATGGAAGGAATTAGGAACCCTTTTTTTGCCATTTACCTTTTGGCCCCAATTTTGACCAACTTTTATTTATTTTTTTGTATACTACTGCATATAATGACCCGAGGAGCTACTTATATATGAATATGATATTCCTTTTAAAGTCTATCAAATTTTCAAAAGTTTTGTCTACCAAAGTCAACATCCAAGAAAACCACAATCAGTGCCGGTCCTGACATTTTGAAGGCCCGGGGCGAAAGATAGAAACAGGGCCTCTTCAAATTGCAACATCACCAAGAGTAAACCTGATTCGGAATTCGATAATATTTTCCCACTTGATGATGCCTTGTGCCGATATTTTATTTTGAATAAGCCATAAACTAAAAACTAAAACAAATAAAGTTTTTGGTGGATGGATATTGGATGCAGATTGAATGACAGTAAATATAGAAGAGAGAAAGACCGGTCTTTTTTCTTTTTAGAATAGAAGACACGATCTTTATGCAAATTAGTTGTGATTTTAGTATATCCGTTAGTAATTGGTAAGTGTATAAGAAAAAAAAATGGGCCCATACAAAATATGTACATATATATACATACATGCATGGTAGCTCTAATGGGCCCCTAAAATTTTTGGGCCCGGAGCGGTCGTTCCTTGGGCCCCTCCTCAGGGCCACCACTGGCCACAACAGTCAAAATAACGGCGGAGCCAAGAATAAATTAGAGTGAACCGATAAACAAAAATAGAATGGGCCTGATAAGAAAATCATATAAATTATAATTAAAAAAAATAATTTTTTTTTCTAGTGTAAAAATTTTTTTAAAAAAAATATGGGGGCGGGCCCCCCTTCCCTCCGCCCTTGATTCAAAACCTACTATTTATAATCATTGGAATGGGTGCACAGCTCATATCACATTTTATAACATATATAGGTTTAAAAAATGAATATTACAGTAATTGCAAGTAGACATAGTTGTCAAATAATTTGAAGAATGTAAAGACTATTTTCCTTGCAAAACGTAATGAATAAGTTACATATTTAAATGTTTAATACACTTTCTTACATATTTTATTAACCACCCTAGATTATTAATTTGACAATGAACTAGTAAATTAATGAAACTTACCTATACTTTTTATTAATTACATTTCAGGGTAGACTAGTAGTATGGAAAATTAGTAGGAAAGTCATTAGTTCTTAGAGCAAAGATATTATCGGGTCCAATTATCTAGCCTCATTTCATGTTGTCCCTATATATGAATGAAACAAATAATCATCGTTGCACTCAAGACGAATTGCATTGCATATTCTTAATTATGTCACATACATATTCATAATTTTTTTGTCATTTCAGAAACTCTGCAATCTTCTGCAGGCCCGGATTTGAGGGTATGCCAACAAGCTGGTGCCTAGGGCTTCAAAATTCTAGGGGGCCCATTTTTATGTTTAAGAGGTAATTACATAAAAGCCCTAGGGTTTGGGCTAATTACTAATAAACTAAGAGATTTTGGAAATTATAAAAAGTCTTTGGATTTGATGTGTCTTATATTTTCCTCATTCATATACAAAAAATATTTCAAAATCTCCTCTATGTTTATGAAAACATTATAGTCATCCCCTTAAATTTAATACACAATTAAACCTCTTTTCAAAAAAAAAACAAATACACAATTAAACCTTAAAGTTTTTAGGGGCCCCAATTTTTTTAAACGTACGGTTAAGTATATAAATTATATCCTTCACACACACAACACCAAAAGAAAAGACAAAACTTCGACATGGAGTCTAACATTGTGAAAACATAAAGATAATTACCTCGAGACACATATAAACTCTAACTCGGAATATTTCCTGCAAATGACTGGCAATTTTAGTTTATAATGAATATTACATCCTTCTCAATACTTTCCTAAAATCCATTATTTATAATGACAAATTTTAGAAAAAATCTTCCTACAAATTTTGAGTCAATAATTTTATTTTTTTTCATTGTGTTAATACTCTTCATTTTGTTTAGTTTTTTTAGCTTTGCTTAACTTTCCCCTTTCATTGAATTGATTTAGTTAGTGATTTATGATCCGAGCAATGATTTTGTTTATTTATTTATGATTCACGGGTATTAGATTAACTTGGGGTGACATAGTAATTTGTGCAATTAAAATTTTATTTTTGTTGTCAAATTTTTTTAGGGGATTAATATTACAATTGATTTTCGGCTTTGATTTATAGTAATATTTTAAGACAACAACAAAATTGGCCACTATAAGGGCCCATTTTGTTAATCCTGCTTAGGGCCCTGTGTATCACTAGTCCAACCCTGTTTGCAATTAGGAGTGTAAACGAGTCGAGTTGAACATGATATTGTTCTAGTTTGTTTGAATTTTAATCGATCTTCAAAAATTGTGTTTGTGCTTATTAATCAAATCGAGCTGGAACGAGCTTTGGTTGAGTCAAACACGAATCGAACTCGAGTAACTTGATATTTTCACATATATTTTTATTATTTTTTTACTAATTGAGTCGAGTTCGGCCCGAGATTTACATCCTATCGAACGTAAAAATGTGTTCAAATTTGGTTCGTTTTGTTAACAAATCAAACTCAAACAAATTTTTAACGATCGATCTCGAATCGAGCAACTTCTTTAGTTATGCCATGCCCTTTCCAATATCTTCATTTAAAGGACAACAACAAATCTTTCAAATGAAGATTCATCATTGGTCAAACAAATACCATGTGTTCCCTTTTTTTCACCTTTTCTTTTTCTCTAAAAAGAAATTTGCACTTAATAATTAAAATATTAATACATTATTCTCCTTAAAGGCCAAATCAACATCCAATGGCGAAAAATCATCCCATCGGCGCCAAAATACAGAGCAAAAAGTCATCCATTACACACAGTCACACAGTAATCTCCCTGTTCAAATCCACCTTCTCCGCTTTTCATTCTCTGATTCGATCATAACAACTCCCATGGATTTTCTCACAATCCCGCATTTATCTCTCCATTTTCAGTAAAATCCCGATCGACTCTTTTCTCTCTATGGGGAGCAAAAAGCAGAGATGGAAGATTTCATTCCACAAGTCACCATCCACCTTGCCATTACAGAAAAAGCAAGCTCAAAATCCAAATAATCAACAACCCTATTCGATTCCGGTGGAGTTTTTATGTCCATTGTCCGGTTCGATAATGGCGGACCCTGTAATAGTATCCTCTGGCCACACCTTCGAGCGCAATTGCGTTCGTGCTTGCGTTTCTATCTCGTTTAACCCTGTTCTCGACGACGGCGCCGTTTCGGATTTCTCCACCGTAATCCCTAATCTCGCCCTCAAGTCCACTATCCTCAATTGGTGCCGCGATCGCCTCATCGATCCCCCGAAACCGTTCGATTTTAGCTCCGCTGAGAAAATCGTGCGTAAATTGGTTCCCGAGTTGCCTGGGAGACGATTGAATCGGACGCCGAGTGAATTGTCCGTCGCCAGCTCAGAGGAGTCCGTGACGCCTCGAAACGGGTCCGCCACTCCTCTCCCTTTAACTACTCGACCTTCGTGTTACTCTTCTTCTTCGTCTTGCGATATCGAAATTTCAGGTGCGAATTTCTCGGAGGAGGAAGATCTATTCGTCAAGCTGAAAAGTTCTCAAATCCATGAGCAAGAGGAGGCGATTGTTTCTCTCCGGAAACTGACCCGAACCCGGGAAGAGACCCGTATCCATTTCTGCACTCCGCGGTTGCTCTCAGCCCTAAAATCCCTAATCACCTCCAGATACTCGACTCTGCAAGTGAACGCCGTCGCGGCGTTGGTGAACTTGTCTCTAGAGAAACAAAACAAGGTGAAGATCGTACGGTCGGGGATAGTTCCCCCCTTGATCGACGTTCTAAGGGGCGGATTCCCTGAGTCGCAGGACCACGCAGCCGGTGCACTCTTCAGTTTATCCCTTGACGTTCAGAACAAAACCGCGATTGGGGTTTTAGGCGCGTTGCCCTCACTTCTTCACGCTCTGCGTTCCGAATCGGAGCGAACTCGGCACGATTCTTCGCTAGCTTTATACCACCTTTCTTTTGTGCAGAGTAACCGGGTCAAAATGGTCAAACTCGGGGCAGTTCAGATTCTACTAGGCATGGTGAAATCGGGTCATATGTTGAGCCGGGTCATGTTGGTTCTCTGTAACTTGGCCGCCAGCCCGGAGGGCAGGGCGGCGATGTTGGACGGCGGTGCGGTGGAGTGTTTTCTGAGCTTGTTGAATCACGGCGAGCTGGAATCGGTTTCGACTCGGGAGATCTGTTTGGCGGCGATTTATGGGCTGAGTTACGGCGGGTTGAGGTTTAAGGGGCTGGCGAAGGAGGCTGGGGCGGAGGAATTGATGAGGAAGTTGGAGAAAACAGAGAGCGAGCAAGGGAAAGAGAAGGTGAAGAGGATATTGGAGGTGTTGACAGAGAAACACGAGGAAGATGAAGAAATTAATTGGGAGGAATTGCTTAATTTAGACGATGATTTTAGTAGGACTCAAAATCGAGTTTCTGGCCGGACTGGGAGTAGTTCTTGCTGATTTTTCAATGGTTTCTTTTATGAGATAATCACAGTTTGGTTTTTGTGTTAGTGGTTTTCTGGAGAATGGGTTAATAAGGTGTTGATTTTGGTTTCTCAAAATTTAAGTTGGGGCTCTTTTATTCAAAGTTTCACTTGTGAATTGATGAAAATGATAATTGAAAAAAAGTTGTAAATAAAGAGTTTTTAATGAGTGTTGATTTGTTAGATTAGCTTGCTTGATTTCATATTTGGACATGTTTTGATGAGTTGATTTTCTTCTGGAGAGGTTTCTATGGAATTGCTAACTTGGATTAGACTTCATTTTTGCTTGGTTCTTGATTTTGCTCAAGGTGGAAAATTGAAATGTTTTGGTGTAAAGTTGATAGCATTTAAACTTTGCCTCAACAACTTTCTTGAATAGGTTGAAGTGGATTTATGCTGCTGCCAATGCCATATCAAGCAGTGTTACGACAATCAACATGACTCTGGTGATGGCAGCAAAGCAATCTTTTTCCAGTTTCTGTAAGTTTTTTTCCTTCTATTTCCTGAAAAGTTAAATCTTGGTTCGAATCGATATTTCTAGGGATAATTACATACAAACCCCTGAAATTTGGGCTAATTGCAAAAAAACCTAGAGCTTTTTGAAAATTACAAAAAAAAACCTTAAGGTTTGGTTCTGCTTACATCTTCCACTTTCATAAGCAAAACTCATTTAAAAATGACCCTGATATTTGTAGAAATTTTACAGTTTAACTCCTTAAATTTAAGACAAAATCAAACCTGAGAGGGCTTTTTGCAATTTTGAAACACCTTTTGTAATTAGCCCAAACCTTGGTGGTGGTTTTGTAACTATCCCATATTTCTATTTAGGTTGTAGATCAGATTGTTTTCGATGTCACTTTGAAATGTATCCTTTTAGAAACATGAAGTTATTCCACCACTGTCAGGACCTATATTAGAACTGCAATTGCTGATCATTTTAAGTAATTAAGTGACGAATATTTAATTGCTTTGCATTGTTAGTGCTAGCTTGAAAGAAGATCGAGTATTGGTAGCTGAGTAGAAAACATATTTGCAGCTTCTGTCATGTGAGAGTTCCTGTTGGTTCATTTATTAACACAAAAAAAAGGAGGCGCTATTAACAATTTAACACCTCAAAACCTATTAATATACCTCTCCTCTTTAAATATAAAAATATCATTAATTAAAAAGACTAAATACCCCCAACCAAATTTCTAAATACATCCTTCTTTTTCAATCTTTATAATCTTCGTTCCAGCATCAACGTCTTAATAAGCCTGACTAAATGTTTCTTTGATTCTTTGAAGCTAATAACATCTTCACTCACAATTTACGGCATCTAATTTTACTAGAGCTAAACCCATTTGTTGCAGCTGTCCAGGCTTTGCTCCCAATATATAGCCCAACTTTGTTGATTGAGCTTAAAATATCGGCGACAAGTATTTTTTAGTTTACTAGGATGTTGTAAATACATCTTTGAGGAACAAAACACAGTTGCTGCAGCTTTAAGGTCTATAGCAACATGCTAAATTTTGAACCAGGAGAGGATATTTATATTGCAACATCCCATGCACATTTTACCCTTGGAAATAGGAGGAAATAATTTAATTGGCAGAATCCATTTTGCACTTTTTTTTTTCATAGTTTATAAAGAATGAAATAGTTAATGGAATTAATTTTCTCTTACTTGATTATATCATGATATCCTAGAATATAATATATTAAGATATGAAGGAGATTATCATTAGAACATAGGCTAAAATCACCTTACGTAGAACAAGCCCATGTTGAAATGATTGGAGAAAAGGACCCTTCTTCATCTAACGTTTTTGCTTTCCAAGGCCAGACCAATTTCTCTTTGCACAACCAATGTTTGGTTTGAGAAAAAGAACTGAGTTTAATTGGGGAAATGTTAAATTGAAGATTAGTGGGGACATATTTGTTGTGAGAAAAAAATGGAGTTTAACTGGAATTTTAAAGGAGAAAGGGTAAATTGGGGATTACTTAGGGGTGTATTAAGTAAACAAGTTATTTTTAAAAAGGGTTGGGGGTGTATTAAGAAGATGGGTGTATTGATAAGTTTTTGGGGTGTTAATAGTGCTCTCCCAAAAAAAAACCGAGGTTCGAGCTAAGGTATTCGAAAATTGCAAAAATCCCTCAGATTTGATTCTATTTTACATCTTCCCCCTTTATAAGTAAAAAATTTCAAACCCCCACCCCCAATATTAAAAAATATCGATCAAAATTCAAACCTCAAAAAACTTTTTGTAATTTTAAAAAATTTCTTGGTTTTTTTGGTAGTTAGTCCGAACCTCAGGGGGGCTTTCTATAATTATCCCTTAATTAGTTATGGGTGGGATTTTGGGAAACCAATTTTGTGTTTCGGAAATTGCAAATGTCCCAGTTCATGTGAAACATTGAAAGATGTTCAATCAAGATCGAGTATTTTCGTTGACTTTCCACTTGCCATTTTATATGCATGGTGATGCCTTACGATTGAGGTAAACACTTTCTATGATTATGGGTGTATTTGGTTGCTAAGAAGTATTTTGTTTCCCTTTCTTAATCCCACCATCTACTAAGAGGGTGTTTGGCTAAACTTATTTAAAATGACCAAAATAAAAGAAGATAATTCAAATAAAATTTTATTTTGAAAATAAGCTCGGATCCCGATTTTTTTTAAAAGAAGTTATAAGCTTGTAACATCTTATTTTACACTCATTAAGCTTATAAGAGTTTTTTTATAATAATTTCACTAAACACTGTATATAGCTTATAAGTTTTTCATTATAAGATGTTTGAGAGGTTATACTTCAGTGAAACACCCTCTAATCACTAACATGGTAAAAAGTTTTTCCCAATTTCTAAAATTCTTCCAAAGAATACCTTGTAAATTTGGGGGTTGACAATTTTGAAAACAAACAGTATTTGTTTAAGGGATAATTGTAAAAAAAAAAAAAAAAAGAGATCCGGGCTAAAAAAAACCATAAGGCTTGATAAGGTTTGATTAAGTTTCATATTTTCTATTTCATATGCAAAAAATATTTCAAAATCCTCTCTGATATTTATAGAAATGTTACATTACCTCCTTAAATTTAAGGGAGAATCAAATACAAATGAACTTATTATAATCTTAAAACATCTTTGAATTTTTTTGTAATTAGCCCAAACTTTCAGAATCTTTTTGCAATTAACCCTGTTTAAATAAAGTGCCAAAATCCAACTCTGGACTTTGAAGTGTACTTGAGCATAAATATTCCCACTGGTGGCGCCGCGCACTGCAATTTTCCAGGCTAAAGACACGAGACTAATTTAATAATTTTCAGATTTATGTGACATTAATTTGTGTTACACTTTATTAAAATGCTTATAAACTCCCTACATATTAATAAGTATTTATTATATATACTTATTCTGAAAAGTGTTACTATGACTTATGGTGGGACGTATTGAAATCTTTAATTATTTCACCTAATTTATCATGCATTGATGGCGTTACGCGTAAAAGACTAAAAGGGGTGTCGCTCATTCGGAATTATGCCATTGTCTAATGAGTTGGCAAAATCCCATTATTGGGAGGGATGCTCAATTTAGAATTTTTTACTTAAATTGGCGTGATTTTCTTTTAGTTATTTTACATCATAGAATAAAAATCAAATAAATAATTCAAATAAGTATAAATTATGTGTATTCGTAAATGAAGACCAAATAAAAAAAAAAATTAATCATTGCAAGTCTTTTTAATATAGTGGAGAACATTGTACTTAAATTGGTCAAGCATAAAAATAATACGTGATAGAATGTAATAGTCCTAAAAAATGTATTGACGATCCTACTTTTGGAGGAAGACACTAGTGTAGTGCCGTGAGTCTACACACAACACATGCCGAATTGTGTGATATTGCGACGACTATGTGATTTTATGTGAATTTATACAATATATACTACACGAATACAAGTATACAACCCGTTTATGACACGGGAGACCCAACACAATACAAAATACTTATATAATTTAAAATTGACATGAAAAAAAATATAAAAAACGCTAAAATTACATTAAATTATTATAAAATGCATTAAATAATTTGTCCATAGTGATATAACCAACTAAATATCACAAAATATGAAAATAATGTCATTATACAATTAAATGAATTAAATAAATAATCGATTGTGTAATTAAACGGTTGATCCAAACAATTTGACTTAACCTATTTGTTTTTGTTAATTACTGACTTGACGTCGAAAGTCCAAACAATTAAGAATCGCTGGGCATGATTTTGACTCGAACCTACTTTGAGTTGTAACAAATAACAACATTACTTTGCAGCTTGTACTAAATAAATATATTTCATCTACTAAATTACATCGTATATTATAATCAAATCAAAACTACCATAAAATACATCAAACCAATAAATTTCAACCCATTTTTGAACCAATTGGATTATCCTCATTCCTCAATATCATCTTAATTTCTTGAACGACTCCGTATACATACAAACATACAATTTTCCAGCTTGCCCCAATAGCAATAATCAAGACACTTAACAAATGGCAAGAATAAAAAAAATTGAAACAACTCATGAACAAAAATGAAAACATTTTTTTTAATAATATAATCAATTGTTAAAAGCATCACACCTGCGTCTAATTTCGCCTCCCCTTCCAGTTTTCACACCATAAACACTCAATTTCTCCATTGCTCTCGCGAATGCCTGAAAAAACGCATTCTGATTTTGGGAATAAAGCTCCACGTAACCTCTGGTTCTCGGATCCGAGCTCAAGGCGTGGTCCGATTGCAAAAGCCCTAATCCCTTTTGCACGTTGCTGTAATACTTGTTGTCGAATTTGTTCGGAGTAATCACGTCGTTGAACACCGATAGTGTTGGATTTTTCTGGTAATCTGCGCAGGCGTTTCGAAGCGATTTCGCGAATTCGGGGTAGTAGGCCGGATCTGATTGCGATGTTCTGCTGTAATTGTATAAAATTGAGCTGAACTCTTTGCAGTGTGAAAACCCTATGGTGTGTGCTCCGGATAAGGCCACCATTTCCTGGACCGAAAATCCCTTCGATTGGAAGATCTGGATCATCTGATTCATAGACATTGTTGGTTTGGGGATGTTTCCTTCCACGTCTGAGGCCCGGGAGGTTAGCGAATCCTTTCGGCCCAATTTCACCGTGTAGTATGGGCCGCCCATCATCACCACGAGATTTCGAGTGGCGACGGCTAGGATGTCGGCGCAGGAGACGCGGCCGGGGCAGGAGAGCTCGAGCGCGGTCTTGGCGCGCACGACGACGTCGAAGCCGTCGCCGGGGAGGGAGAGGTTGATGTCGGCGTCGCGCTCGGATCTGCTGAATCTGGTGGAGGAGACGAGTACGGAGGCGTCGCAGCCGCCGACGAAACAGTCGTGGAAGAAGAGGCGGAGCGCCGCGGCGGCGGTGGTGGGGGACGAGATCTGCTTGTTCGTGGTGGTGTCCTCCACGATCTTCTCGAACTGAGGGCAGGTCTTGCTGTAGTAGGCTGTGGTGAGGAGTGGCGGCTGCCGCCGCGGGGAGCTGTGTGCGGTGGGGCTGAGGAAGAGCGCGGCGAGTGTGAGCAGCAGAAGCAACGGCGGAGCCATTAATGCCCTTTTTCTCTTGACCTAGATTCTAAATGCTGCTAAGAAAATTGCAGAAACTTTAATGGAGGTCAAGAAGAGATTACAGAGAAGAAGGGTTTTAGTGGAATTTAGGTAGTGAGGGTTCAAAGTGGGTCATATTCGCTGGATTAAGATTTTCGTCGGGGTGTAGGACACGCGCCACTCTCTCCTCCTCCAATCACGGGATGTGTGTGCTGGAAGTGGGGTCCACTTTTCGTTGGATGGGGCTACGTGGCGAGTCGGTGGCTTTGTGTGTTTTGTGTATTTGTTTGGCTAGCTCACACCTGATTCTATCAAAAATAAGGAAATTTGTTTTTGAATTAGAATTTTACATTCCAAATAAATATGATAATTTTTAACACGACACAAAAATAATATGAAAATAATGCATTAGTGTTTAGCTTTATTGTGTTCGTGCTTGTGTTCGTCTCCTATCGTGTACATTATCATGATAATGACACGATAGTGATCACAATATTTTGTATATTTGTATTGTGTAATTTATTATAGTGTATTACGTGTAAATCAATCTTTTTGTTTTTTGACTTATCTTATCAAATCATGTTGTGTCGTGTCGACACAAGAATTTTCGTGTTTGTGTTTGTGTTGGAGTATATCCTTATCGATTCGTGCCGTGTAAGTATTTGACCTTATTATGTCGTGTCGTTATCGTGTCAACACGAAACACAAGACGATTACACGATTTGTCACTCCTAGTTCCAATTGAGAAAATGGATGATGTGTGTGTTTTCTCTCTCAGAGAAGAACTAATATTGGTACTCGGGGTGTAAACGAATTGAGTTGAATCTAGCATAATATTGTTCAAGATTGTTTGACTTTTTATCGAGTACCGAATCGAGCACGAACAAGCTTCAGTCGAACTGCACACGAATCAAGCTCGAATAGCTTGATAAATATACACATATTTTATTTATTTTTTTACTAATCGAGTTAAGTTCGAGCCGAACTTTACATACTATCAAACGGAAAAATGAGTTGAAATTTGGTTCTTTTAAATTAAATGCAAAAGTTTGGATCAAGTTGATTCATTCTAGAGGTGGCAAAGAAAACTTAAATCGGTTTCTAAATCAAAGCCGAAAACGTGGTCAACGGTTTTGGGTTTTGGTTTGGAACCTTGAGCCTCGGATTTCGGATTTTTATTTTGGAAGAATCAGAATAGGCGGTTCCAAAATGGTGACCACCCTTAATTAACTCTATATTGGGATTTAGAAAAATGGGGATTTAGGGATATATGATAATCAAAAGGGTGCTAAAAGTGTGGGACTGGGAGATAAGTGAAGATTTGAGTAAATTAAGAATGCAGAGAACCTTGTCTCCAGCCGCATGTTATGTTCTAATCACATGATGTATCATGTTTAAATGCCCCACCTCCATTATTTCTTTAATGTTACAATTATTATCAATGTTCTTTATAATTAATTAGAGTGTATATCCTTGAGGTGCAGTTTCATATTCCATTAACCAAAACTTTGTTTTACTCTATTATTTTCTCTTCTTGCAATATTGGTCTATCTATCCATGAATTACGAAAAAATCAAGGACTTCATAAGACGATGTCACCGTCAATTCTTAGTAAGCAGAGATGTCGGTGAGAAAACAACATATGAATTGAATAAAATTTGTTTTTTTTGGGAAATAAAAAAAAAGAGCTGTTAAATTGAAGATAAGCAAGTGTTTGGCTGTCTGTATGGCATGTGCAAGTTGGTCCCATAATCGCTAGGTTCTTTTTTGCTTGGACAATAATTATTAATAGCCCTCTGTTTATGAAATAACAGCTCTTGCGCAGTTGGACAATGCAAAATTATATTCTACATATATATTGGGTGCATTTTCAATGTTGTTAAAACCGGACATGCCCGACTAGTTCGACCGGTTTAATGGGGACCGGTCACAACTTACATGTCCGGTCTGATTTTAAAGTAAAATCGGGTGGCTTAAAATTCTTTACCATCCGATCAAACCCGGGGAAAATCCCAACAATCAGTGTCCCTATTAAGCTGGTTCAAAAGGAAAAAAAAATCTTTTTTAAATGCTTCTTTGTTTTATTTCAAAAGTTGAAGGAAAAATATGTTTGGTAAGTTTGCATATAATTTATCCGTATATTCGATCATACATATTTTAATATTAAAATTTTTAATTTAGCTTTTATTTGTATTTGTTAGTTTTTTTTACATTTATACTTATATTTATCTTGTACATGCGTATATACATATATGTGTACGGTCACTTGATTTTTTAAGAACGATTTAGTCAATAAAACCAATGACCCAATAATAAATCCGGTTCGATGTCCAGTCCGGTTTAAAAACACTGTCCATATGTAGCTACGTAAAAGAGTGGATGTGGATTAAAGACTGAATATTAGGAAGAAAATCTTTTCATAAATGATTATTCAAAATGATGAAAGACTATCATAAACTGTGCGACATCCCACATATGCTTCTTTCCAAGCAAATTCCTTCTTATTTTTGGATGTTAAATCCAGCTTCATGAATCTATGATGGTTTTTTGGGCCATCCGCTAAACATTCAACCGTTAAATTAAAGTGGGCCTAAGTGGAAATCGGGTTTGGGCCCTTTTCGTAGCTAAAAGAGTGGCATAGATTGAATATTAGCACGCTAAGCATAAAGGGATGTCAAAATGCTGATTGTCCCGTCGTTAAGAAAATGCAATACTCATACCCATACTGGCCCTGTCTCATCTTAGACTCATACCCGTCCCGACCCATACCCGTGTCTTCTGGGTAAGACCCGTTCGACCCATTACACCCGTCTACTTCATATATTTGGCCAAATTTGTACGATTTTTACTCAAAATAGTGCACTAAAAACATATATTATTTATATCATTTTATAGATATAACATGAATTATAAAATATACACTAACATGTTTTCAAAAAAAAAATAAAAAATAAAATATACACTAACATATATATAAATCAAGAGTTCTTAAACAACAATAATACAATATATTAATTCTATATATATATATATATAAATAAAAAAAAAATATATATATATATATATATCTGGGTCGGGTCTAGGTCAGGTCTTACCATACAGTTACCCGATCCATACCCGACCGGGTCTAAAAATAAATACCCGTTACGGCGTTACCTACCTCATACCCATTTACTTGACCCATACCGGCCCCAAATGAGGCGGGTGTGGTTCTACCCGAACCCATTCTCATCCCGATCTAAGCATAATTCTGATAATCATTCCTCATGAAATCAGCCAAACACGAACTACCTAAATTTCCAACTATCACACTATATTCCTCCCACCATTGCATGAAACTACTCCCTGGCAAGAAAATCTCAGGCGACACAGCAAAATTCTTTACCAAATCCATCACATAAACTTCAAACCCAATCAAATTATCCCTCAACACTCTTTTACCTTCTAAACCACATTCACCATCTCTCAACACCCTGCATGAAATAATAGCTTCCTCAACATGAGCCCAAAAACACGAATCCTCGGTAAGACTACACGCCTTGTTCCGTTCACTCGCGCCTCCAACCGGCTTAGCGTCGTTAAACCATTTCTCCAAAAGCACATAATGCTGAGACCTTCCGACACTCGTATAGTCTTTACCGCCTTTCTTGTAGTAATCAGCTATGTCTAGTGGCTCCACGAGACGCCTGTAGTTGGTCCCACCATAGAGCCATCGCGTGCGGAAACTTGCTCCTTCTTTTTGGGGCATTTTGTCTGCTTCGCTAACCATTTTTTTCCAGTACTGCGTGAGGATTCTGTGTCGTTTGATTATTTCTTGTCGGGTTTTGATTTGTTCTCTGCTGCTTCGTGTTTGGTTGTTGTTTTTGTAGCTGTCGTAGTATCCTCCTTGATTTTCGGACAGTTTCTTGTACCACTCGAGATATGTCATGTCTATTTTTCTCTCGGTCAGTTTCTTGTTCGGATCAAACACGTTCCTCTTGCGAGCCTGTAAGTTTTTTTCCCTTTCTGCGGTAGTTGTTGTGAGCGAGTTCAAATCTCCACCGTGCCCCTTTGTTTGCCGTAGACATGAAAATTTAAGTTGTTCGGAGATTAGATTCGTACTTGATACTGTTTAAACCTAAATATTATTTGTAGCAATATGCTGTCCATCTATATGGTACTACAAATTGCATAAAGAGTCCCTGAGGTTCAGTCTGATTACAAAATCACCCAATTATCTTTCAAAATTACTAATAACCTCGGCATTTGTTTCTATTTTACGAACTGCATCCTCACGATGAGGTACTTGTTAAGATACAAATTTCAATGGGTTGTTTTGTAATTAGACTGAACCTCAAGGGTATGTAATAATCCCTAATATAAATCCACACCCGCAAAAACAACGCGAATCATAGAGAAACTAAAGTTGATTTACCTGGATTTCAACTCCAATGACTGTTAGCTGCATTGCGATTCCAGCTTGCAGATTCGTTAGTGAGTCGACCGTTAGCAAAACTCCCCTGCAAAATGAATTATGCGCGAGGACTTCTAAAACCGGCCTATAATCTGTAATATTTTGCTGGTAAGGATCTCCGACAAAATTTGACCCTGTTGCAATCAATAGCTCCAATATCGATTCGGGTTCCTCAAAACAAGCACAACCCGATTCCGAGCATAGAAGAAACGTGCCAAAGGGGTTGTAAGGACACGTTTGGGAAGCTGAACCATCATAAGCGCCATTAGTCTGTTGGATAAAAATACGAGGAACTAAATCTTTGTTCGACACCACATGCAAAAAGCTCGAATTCCACATTGGCCGTTCTGATATGGCTTGTTGGAAACATTTGTCGCCAAGAAGAGGTGATCCGAATGTGATGCAAAGGGGCCGTTTGGAGCTCGTTGGAAGGACGGTGTCGAGTAGCCATAATGTGAAAAGGGATGCAATTGATCCTCCCAAACAGTGTCCAGTTATAATCAGGGGAGTGGAATTGCCATACTGCATTGAAGAACATAAGTAAGTTTGAGCCTGAAAAGCAGACGGCAACTCCACAAGCCAGCTACGAATTTCAATTATCTCTACCCTTTTTAGAGGAAATTACAGTTTGCCTCCTGAAGTATGCGGATTTTCGCACTTTGCTCCCTAAACTTTTTTTTTTCGACACTTTACCCCTGAAGTTAGTGTGTTTTTTACACCATACTCCCGATTGAGGCGGTAAAGTGTACAAAAAAGGGTTAATTACAAAAAGTACCCTTGAGATTTAGCCTCATTACAAAAAAACCCAGCTATCTTTCAAAATTACAAAAAATACCCCTGAGGTTTTATTTTGTCTAACATTTACCCCCTTCATAAGCAAAAAATATTTCAAAATCCCCCCTCATATTTATAAAAATGTTACAGTTTACCCCTTAATTTTAACACCAAACCAAACCTCAGGGGTACTTTTTGAAATTTTAGAAGTTAGGTGGGTTTTTTTGTAATTAGGTCAAACCTCAGGGGTTCTTTTGTAATTAACCCTACAAAAAATGTTAAGTTCAGGGGAAAAGACGAAAGGTATCACTCTTTTGGGTTATGGGGCAAAGTGCAAAAATTAACATAGTTTAGGGAGTTTAGTGTAATTAACCCCTTTTGTTAAGGATAAATGTTACTCACTGGGAACAAATTACAAACACATTGCAAACAGGGGATACCTTTTTGTTGATAATATCAAAAGAATTTGAAATCCTCCAAATGACTCCAAAAATAGTTTCTAAGGATTTGAAATCCATTATAGAAAGACTCTATCTAAACAAACTCAATGGATTTGTTATTATGGATTTAAAATCCATAGTTCAAATCCTTCCATCCTAATGGAGCCTTATGGTTTGATTTTGTCTTAAATTTAAGGGATAATTGTAATATTTCTATAACATTTTACCACTGCAGCAACCATAATTTTTCATTTTTTTCATTTAAGATGCAGGTATAATTGATTCTTTCATAAACATCACAAAAGAAGAAAAAAAATATAAATCATTTTTTATATACAATTTGCGCATTAAAAACAGTCTGTTCGGTAATTACAGACGTCATGTTGAAGATGAGAGGTTACCTGCTGATTTCTCAACTGAGTCAACTCATTCAGCAGAGAGAGAAAAATGTTTAATGCAGCTCTGTTAATGGCGAAGGACGGGTTGACTTTAGTAGCCACAAAATCAAACAGATCAAACGAAGCTTTGAGTTCTTCGGACGAAACCAAATCTCCGCCTTGTGTTCGGAGGTGGTTTATTGTGCATTCGGGTGAAGATACAAATGCGATTACGGTTCCAATTGGAGAGTGATGATGGATTTTGTAGTTTACGGAAAGAGGATTTGGGGGATTAGGGTTAGAGTGTTGAGTATCTAAAATGGCATCCCATGAATGGATGAGAAGACCAGAGTTTACCAGTAAATCTGCTAGTTCCACTCCGCTGCTGAACCTGCCAGAGAGAAAATATGTTGTGAAGAAGTATTTTTCTTGGAGACAGTGAAGTTTGATTTCTTACATGGAATGGTGATTCATTTTTGTTTTTGATTTCCCCGTCCGTACTGTCTTCTTCGTTGCAGAGTGCAGCTGAAAGTAGTGAATTCAACAGGAAATCTGTAGATTTTAATATTTTATAGTTTGGAAGTTAGAATATTTATATATATTCAAAAGAAAGTAGTTACTTCAGAAAAACTCTAAAAAAGAGCAAGTTGTTTCAGTGAGTCAACAGGTAACAACAGGTTTAATGAAATTTTCGATCACCGCGTTTTACATAGTACAGTGAATGAGACGTGTGTTGGTCCTCGAAGGACCATCAGAATTTACAAAAAAAGCGTGTTCGCATTATAGTTATTAGCACGAGTTCCCCGTTACGAAAATTTATACCGGAACTGTCGATTCCGGTTCCTCATTTTCGAGAAACCGGAATAATTTCCTCACAACTTCGGCGTTCCTCATTTTCGAGAAACCGGAATAATTGCCTCACAATTTCGGCTCCGATTTCGAACCCGGTTCCGCCACGATTCCGGTTCCGATTTTAAAGGAAAAAGACTGGACTTAATATTCAATTAAATTTTGTACATAATATTAATAATAATACTAAACTGCATATATATATACTATTAGAGTATAGAATAATCTAAGTTCACGTAGTTCGCTCACAACATTTGGTTCAAAATGTGTCTCATTTAGTTACGAATATAAAATATTATAATAAACATTTAACATTAAATATCGTTCAGCATATTTTTACCAAAAAAGTAAATATTGTTGGTTTTAACCTTAAAATCCACAGTTTTAAGTTCTAATTGGCAGTTTTAAGTTCTAATTGGCGGTTAAAGTCGGCGGTTCCACGATTTTTGAGACCAAGAAATCAGAAACGAAACCGGCCTACATAGTTTATTTTGAAACCGTTTTAAGATTACGGTTTCAATTCGATCTGAACCCGGTTTTCGATTCCATATGGCCCCCTAAGTAGATCCCGAGATTCCTCACTTAACTCTAGAGAGAAAAAAAACAAATACTGATCCCCATTTTATTCTTTTAATTTTTTAGGGATAACTACAAAAATACCTCTGAGCTTTGGGCTAATTACAAAAATGTTTCAAAATTACACAAAAAAAAAAAAAATCATCATATTTGAATGTCTTAAATTAAATGAGCTACCTCTAATATTATTATAAATGTCAGAGAGTTTTTGAAATACTTTTTATTATAAATGTGAATGTAAGACGATTAAGGAAGTTTTTGTAAATTTGAAACATCTATGGGTTTTTTCTGTAATTAACCCAAATCTCAGGGATCTTGCGTAATTATCCCTAATTTTATCAATTAAATAATGACAAGGGGCCTTGGTCCTGCCAAGCTCAAGAAAGCCTTAATGCAGGGTCATACAAGAAAAGAGCCGAGAGTGAATAAAACAATACAATAACTGCGCCTGACTTACCCTACAAGAACTATGCCACAAAAATGTAAAGCATTTACAAAAAATCACCCTCCAAAACCAAACTAAAAGAATTGGGGGGAAAATTCATAATAAAAACAACAATGAGAGTTTCAGTATCAATCAAATTTTACATCTGTTTCCGAGAAAGGCGCTTAGAGGATCTAGTTTGGATGTCTTTGGTGTAAATACTTGTAAGAGCAAAAAGCAAGAGTACAAACACAACTTGGGCACTCATGATTCCGAAATGGCTAATGCTGTTGCCGATTTCCATCCAGCTCCCTGTATTTTGGACCTGTCACATTTGAAAACTAGAATTAGTTCGTCCCAAGGAAAAAAAAAAGGATAATTACAAAAACACCCCTGAGGTTTAGGCTAATTACAAAAAAAAAACCTGAGATGTTTCAAAATTACAAAAACATCCCTCAAGCTTCATTTTGTCTTAATTTAAGGGGTTAAATGTAATATTTTTATAGATGTCAAGGGGTTTTTGAAATGCTTTTTGCTTCTGAAGTGGAAAATGTAAGATAAAATCAAACCTCAATGGGTTTTTCTAATTTTCAAAAATCATTGGGTTTTTTTGTAATTAGCTCAAACCTCAGGGTTTTTTTGCAATTATCCAAAAAAAATGGCAACACCAAATTTGTAATATGGAATTACAGAAGGGGTAAGGAAACACATTTTTTTCGGAGAGCACCACTACTGTAAAAAATTAGTAGGGTTCGAATTGTATTGTCCTCAGTGAGCCTCTGTGCGTGTGTGTGATTTTATTGAGTCGGAACAAAAGAGTCGATAAACAGAATATGAAAGAAAATACCAGGAAGAAGAAGTGAATTGTCATGACATCTGAACAGATGATGACAAGAAAATAGCATCCCAAAAGTGGAACTCTGATCAATTTGGTAATCGCAGTAAACGTGCATCTGCATTTGATTTTGAAGTCCATGGTTAGTTCAGGCCATCAAGTTTGAATATATTAACAGACAAAATAATCCTCGTGTTCTTATAGTACCGATCCTTTCAAAAAAAAAATACTTTACTTACATGACAAGCACAAATGGTATCAATAATTTGATCCCATAAAACCAGCCAAAATCACACAAAAAGACTAGCACAAGTTTTCAAGCAAAGCAATTTTCTGCATGAAGCAATAACTGAAATTACTTCTTACGGTTCTCAAAAAAAAATACTTTACTTACATGACAAGAACAAATGGTATCAATAATTTGAAAATAAGAAGGGCTGCCATCAGAAACGGCTGCAACCAATAGCAAGTAACTTGAAGTTAGTAGCAAAGACAAAACTATTAAACATATAGATTTTTAATCGAGACTCACACTGAAGATTGTGATGAACCGGTAAACAGAAGATATCTCAAAACTTGCAATACTTGCAAAGTTACCAGTTCCAAAGAATGCAATGTTGAAGAAGACCATCTGCAAATAGAATAATTTTGAAGCACATGAACCAAGTCTATGAACTGCAAAAAATCTAATGTTCGGGGTTGGAGAAGATTTCATTAATTATAAAGAATAACAACAAACTAAGCATTTTTTCCACTATTTGGGGTCGGCTATGAATTATAAAGAGTATGAAATAATATTCACGGAACACATTTTGTGAGCAATAAAATATTTTGCATGGGAGAGCAAAAGGGTGTGGAAAAGAAATCTCCGTGAATGAAAAGGGAATGAAAATTTCTAGGTATAACATGTCATGTTTAAAGCTTTCTTTCCAAGTCTTTTTAAAAGAAAAAGGTCAATAAACATCTTTACTTAGGTAAAGACGAGAGCAAGAAGTATTCCAAAAATATCAGGAGATGGGTTATAAGGTGTCAATAGAACTTAAAGAGATAATGTTGTCAGATATATAGCCAGCAACCTTTCCCGTTTCTCTGTACATGCATACACATGCAGACAAGACAAAGTGGACGATTGCCAGGCTAATGAATTCAATATAATTAAAAAGCTATATTAATAATCAATGTTTATTACTCACAAATGCTAGCGGAATTCGCATATCAGATAACTGCAAGCACCTATCATCGGATGCCAAGACAACGTTATCCTCCACAGGCTCGATAGCACTTGAAGATTTGTTAATCTTACTTATATTGAGATAAGTATTTTCAAAGAGTATCCATGCCATAAGTGCAAGACCAAGAGCACCGTAGAATACAGCTTCATATCTGCATGGGTTTCACAAGAAAGAAGGATCACATGAATGCCAATACAAGTCTTCTTGTCCGTAAAACTCTATGCTGTCCCAATCGATGAGTATAGGTATGAGATGTACCCTATTGACAGCAGGAGGAATGCAGGGGCAAAACCAAGAAATATGGAAGTAAGCCTAGACAAGAGACCAGTTGCTGAAAAAAGTGGGAGAACCAGTGATACGCCTACAGAAAACACAACAAAATAAAGTTATGTCAATGCAAATTCAAACTGTATACTATACCATGAATGAGAATGTAAACTCATAACATACATACAACTCCCAATTTCAACTTCTTCAATACTTTGAATCAAATGAACTTTACTTTATATTTTAGTTCCCTTTTGTATGTAATTGGATCCAAAAGAAGAACATACCAAACTTCCACATTTTTGTGTAATTGGATCCGGATGGAAAGGATAAAGAGCATTAACATAAGACTACTATATTTAGTATTAAAATTAGATTTTCATGGATGCATAAAACAAATTTCATTTAAATAAAATCCTATAAACTCGTGGAGACAATAAATCTTCAATTTCAGATATTGTTTCCAAATCTCTCTCTTTCTTTAAGTAGGAGGTCACTTTAAGTATGGAACAGTAGCAATGTATGCAATTATACAAAGCAAATCCTAGCCAGTCTCGTGATTTTCAACTTTTATTACAATCGTCATTAGCAAATTTGGAAGAAACAATTTAAGTGAAAGCGCAAACAGCAGAGGAGGCAAATAAGCAAATTCACAATCTACAGAAGGTGCCAAAAAAATTACCAGCAATTGACCAATTTATCACTTGGTGTAGGGCAAGCAATTCTTGCTTTTCTGTTCTACGAGAAGTTGACAAAGATACCATAAGTGATGAAAAAACAACCAGTAAGACCTATAACATTGCAGTAAAAATTTCAAATTAGACATTCAGTAAATACAATTACTTTAGGCAAATTGAAAAGGTGCATCATGGAAATACCTGAAAGACGAAAAGGATATCAAATTTGGAATTTTTCAGTTCATGAGTTAGACAAAACCAATATTTACTATCTCCAGCATACATATCCATATATCTTGCTGCTCCTCCAATTATTACAATCATAAATCCACTAAAAACTCTGCAAAAGGAAATGTAGTAATAAGTTAGGAAAACTGGAAAAGAAATCCTATGTTACTAATCACTGCATCCAGAGGCATTATTTCCCCTATACATAAAAAAGTTTATATAATCATGATGTATACTTGAAGGCATTTCAGAAGACTCATTGGCCTAATTATATATTGGTACTTCAGCAAGAACGTGGGAAGAATTTTATATGAAAATAAAATAAAACCAAACTTACACTAGTTTAGTGTTATCTGGAATTTCAGCAGGCATCAAGGTGAAAATGGACAAAAACCAACATGCTAGCCATATGAAAACTGGTATTCCTGAGTCCCATGGTATTGAGTAAAGAAGATAAACAGTAGCAATAACCCCAATAAGCAAGAAGCTCCAAGTATATATCTTCCTATTCGTGAAGCTTTTCACCTGCATAAAGCAGAATAAGATAAAATGACTCAGAATGAGAAAAGATGCTCAGAGTATCCTGGATATTTGAAGGATTAACATTGAATAATGCCACGTACCAGGATTTCAAGGATGAATACGGATACAATAAAACTAGCCAAAAGTTTTAGAAAATAACCAATTTCTTTTCCAAGCATGCATCTCCATAGTGCTTTTACGAACTGATACTCACAGCAGATTTGGACCCAAAGAAGTATTGTCATTGCAAAGTATGCATGATACAGAGGAGGAGAATGTTCCAGAAGCAGTATAATACACACTGATCCAATCAGGAGGCATCCAGAGAAGTATACCTGTCGAAGGAAAACAAAGCAACTTTTTATAGAGAAGCAGAAGAAAGTTTGACAAGTGTTTAGATTGTTTTACTACCTTCCCTGTGTTCGTCCTCAGGTAAACTGATTGGTCCTTTCTGAAAAAATTTCCAGGTAATGTGGTATAAGATTGCAACACATGGACTATCAGGTAGATCATCCATCCAAGATAGCCAAGAGAAATTACTGTCATCAGCATAAACCAATCATAAGTTTGAAAATAATGAAGCCCATCCAGTGCCAAGCCTCGAAGATTTTCAGATAGCCTTTTTGCAGCTTCAGAGTCCTTAACGGATATTAGATGATCAATTTGATCCAAGACCAAAGTGTAATTGGCCAAGGGTTTGAAAGGCTTGAAACGCAATGAGTTCGACTGCTTTAATTCTTATCAAAAGGTCAAGGAATGTAAATAATTAAACTAGGATATTTAAGTATGATACAATTAGCACTGCAGTCAATTCCCTCTTCCCAACCTGCCAGTGGCTGGGAGGAAACGGGTGGCAGATTTTGGGTTCAATATAGGCCATTCCAAAATGGACTAGTTAGAGGTACTGCACAGGTGCTAAGCAGAAGGACAATTAGGCAAAAACTAATCATGGGCTTCAAACAGCCTAATGAAATTTTATATGAACTTGGGAGATTAAAAAAAAAAAAATTCAATCTTACTTAAAGAGCTTCCGAATGGCATGAGCTGGTTAAGCTTACTCACAAAAGTTGAAGTGAGAAAAAGGTTCCAAGCATAAGTTAGGAAATAATCACATTTCACAACCAAAATGGCGTCTCACTTTAAAGGATACGTGACTTCCGAAGAAACTGATTGAGAATTTGTTTTGTGTTAGCCAGCACTGCCTCAACTTCTTCCACCTGGTAGACACATTACCTAACTTCTTCACTCCAACAAATCTCAGATGAAATGGAAAAATTGCAAATTGAAGATTTCCGGAAAGAAAATGAAGAATATGCATATTTATATAGCTTAAATTTTGATTGGAAAAGATAAATCCCATCTCAAGCTTTAGTGAAATCATCAGGAAACACAATCACTGCCAACTCACCTCACTAAAATTAACATATCCTAGTGGCAGATTTCCAACTGAGTTGACAGGGCACGGCAAACCTAGAAGAGTTGACTGTCAAAAGTTTCAAAGAATTATTACGTAGATGGCGGAAGGGCATTCTAAGCGAGAAGGGTGAAGACCAAAAATTCCACTAAAGTAATAAATTGTACAACCATCAAAGGTGCAATATCAGCTTGATTCACGTCCAGTCTCTCTAAGCCATCAAGACCCCACTCGGATGGTGTAGGCAAGTCATGCGCATGCTCGTCAACAAACCGAAGAGTATCAGCATGGGGATGGTTTCCGGAAATTGGCACAGGTTGTCCAACACCAGCTCCCCAAGCAACGAGGGGAGTATCAGTGTTTGAAGGATGCCCATCTCCATGGCTTCCTGTCAAGAAATGACAGCTATCAGCATGTTAATGCCCCAAAAATAGCATTAGTCAACATGCACATAGCTTCTAAGTGGTAAATATGATTGAATATAGGCATGCTCAACCTTTATCACTCATCCCATGATCTGCTGTAAAAACATATGATGTCAAATTGTCCTTGAAATAATTCTGAACAAGATTATAAACTCTTTCAGCAATATGGTCAACAACCTTAACGTTATTGAGATAGACGGGTGAATAGGGCCGATGAGCATGACCATTTGAATCGCAACCAAGCAGGTGAAGAAATATGACAAGATTATCCTGTTGAAGAAGCTGCTTTAATTTTGCATCTTCATTAGACCTGTTCAAAAGGTTCTGAAATTGATCTAGTGACCATTCATCCAAAAATGAAGCATCTGCATGAACACAAGATACAAAATCAAAAAAAGAAAATCATTGGGGTACAGATGCAAGATCGAGCTAAAAGAAAAAGTAACAAACCAGTTGCAAAATCTTCATATTCATGTGGATAAGAGTTCCACGTGCTGTGTTGCAAAGCACCACAAAATATAGGAATGATATCTGGGCTGCCAAATGCAAATGTATGCCGGCTCCTATTAAACACCGAATCAAACTCAACTGGATTTGCTTTCCACCCTAAGATGAAACAGTATCCAGCAACTAGATTAGCAAATAAAAAAGTAACATCTACCTATCAAGATGATAACAACAGTATACAACAAAAGAATTTATGGTTGAGTAGAGAATTTTAAGGTTTCTACTATTTGTGTTAAGTGAACCTTTGAGGATACAGTTGTATCGTGAGCTTGTGGGAGCTTATTGTGTACTTGATCTTGTATTCTATGTAAATATAATTTATTCTGCGAATAATAAACTTAGCAAAATAAATTTCTACTGGAACAGGGGCCAGCGTTAACTTGAATGCTTGCCAAATTACCGACCTTTAGTAACAGCACTAGGATCCTCATAAAAGCCAGCAATAATAGCAACATGTCCAGGCCTGGATTCCGTCGGAGGGCGCGCATGCGACACTCCCCAACGGCCACGCTCTTTAATCACACTCCTCAAAAACGGCGCCCTGTAATTCCCATCTGAATCGGGCTCAAAAAACTTGTCTGCTCTTAAACCATCCGCTGCAAACAGAAAACCATACACTCGTTGAGACAATTCATCAAACACGTTGCGTGGTATGAAATTTCATAGCAGAACAAACCAAGCAGTTAGTTACCAACGAGGAGCACGAGGCGTTTGGCGGGGGCGGCGAATCGTGGCTTGACGGGTTCCATGCCGTGGACAATTGGGCTCTTGAAATAAATATCGAAAATGCTGAGCATGTAAACTGCGTGGAGTAACACTCCGAGAATTACTAGCCATTTTTCTCGTCTTTTCAGAAACTGAGTTCGGATTCTGAGAATGTTTGCCCCTGGTGATCTTATGTTGTTTCGGACGCCTAGGATACCGTCGCCTCCCCTCATTCTTTCTTCAAGATTGGATTTTTAAGAGAAAGCAAAGCGAAAATGGCTTCTGGATCTTGGTAATCAATTGCTTAAACATGGACGATGGAAAAAATGTAAACGTACAACTCCCGCAGCGTAGTGTGCAATGGGTTTTAGTGAAAATTGAATAAACACTTTAAGAAACTTCCTTATTTAGAGATAATAAAACCCTTAATTAGGGAACAACAAAAGCCATCGCCTTATCATTTCTCAAATGTTGGTAATGATATATTACTAATTTTATAATTGCCATTTAGTTTTTTTAGTTATTTAGGTGTAAGTTTGTTTTATAGAGATACTTACAAAAAGTACCTGAGGTTTGGGATAATTACAAAAAAAAAAAAAAAAAACGAGAAATTTCAAATTTACAAATAAAAATCTTGGAATTTAATTCAGTCTTACATATAACTCTTCATAATAATTCCTTTTTCCAAAAGCCTCATATATTTATAGAAATATTACAGGCAAAACAAACCTCAGGGTAGTTTTTATAATTATTCATATTTTGGACAAAATATTGGCCAATGTGTTTTTACATAACCGAAGAAAAAACAACTTTTCCAGCATACACAAAAAGCAGAAAGCAGACAATCAACTTCCACATATATGGTTGAAAATGATGACATGGGAAGTTTTTACAAAAACTTATGCTTTTAGAAAAAGTGATTTATTGTAGCAAAAATAAAAAATAAAAGTGATTGAAAATCAAGAGTGTGTAGTGTTTGTAAATATAATCAGAAGTTGAGAACCAAGAATTGAGAGTGTTTGGTGAACAGGTTGTAAAAATGCTTATTTATTTGTAAAAATCAAACCAGAAGCATGATAAAAAATCTAAAAGCACTCATATCCCGACTTTTAGATTCTGATTAAATAAAACAAAATCAGAACTAAAAAGTTGGCATTTGCAAATTCCAGCCAAAAGCTGAGAAACACTTTTTTCTTTAGTGATGGCAAACACTCCCATAGATCAATGGTCACTTCGGGTTGGTTGTTTAGATACTAATCAATAGCACGAATCTTAGGATTGCAATCCAACAATTTTACAAATAATCAACAGCGAATTCGCCTATGAACTACAAGTGATGGGTGAGATACGTCCCGTCTAGCCAGATTCTCAAAAATTGGGCAAGAATAATAAACTAGGCGAAATCTTCTTCATCCTGGAAGCTCAAATTCAATGTTTGTAACTTGAAGCCTGAACCTTGTATAATCTCAACCAAATTTGACGCCACCCCTGTCGCTTGCACGGTTGTTTGCTTTGTGAACTACAAAAAGAAGAAAGACAATAACTTGTTATGTTTAGACTAGCCATCAACCGGTAGAAAATGAGATGATATAGATCTAAAAACTATATGGAACGCGTAATCTAAGTTCATATGCTTGGTTGGTAACCTCCTACATTTTAGAAAATCCATTAACATGAAAACAAAATTACAAATACCCCACTGACAGTTGTTTATATATTACAAATTGCACCCTAAAGAATAAAGATGGGGTATTTGTTAGCAAATACAATGTCAAGGGGGTGTTTGTTATACTTTAAGAGTGTGTTTGTAATTTTGAAAGATAACTGGAGTTTTTTATAATTAGACTAAACCTCAGGGGTAATTTACCCTAAAATATAAGATGGATCAATTGTATGTTTTTAGCATCTCACCATCTCCCACAAATATTTTCCACCGCCTTCATATTGTAACAGATGCCAATTTGACTAAAATAAACAACCATGGCTTCCAGCATTTACCGAAACATATCATGAAAAGAATTTGGAATTTAATAGCTTTTACAGTCTTGACGACTGTCCAATTAGCATTGAGGATTTATAAACATGATGCATTAAGAATTGTAAGTTTGTTTCATGACTGTCCAATTGTATGTTTGCTTCTTGATGAGGATTTATAACATGATGCATTAACAATGCGTAATGAAAATCACCTCCACGCTTGCAATGCCCTCAACTACTTGTACTTTGAGTTCTGAAACGCCTTCAACTCCCTATAGATAAGAATCAAGATGTCAAAATGCATTGGAGCAAATAATTTATCTACAATTTGGAACAACTTAAAAACACGATCGTCCCAATTATTTAGTAAAAGTTCGCCCAAGGATACAACATTATCAGCCCTGGAATATGCAATAGGGTAAAGCAGACAGGTGAGATTTCAATAGTGTTGCTTTGAGATGGCTAGTTCACGCGACTGTATCAAGCACTCAACTTCCTATATCTACATTTCCATACATTTCACCGAGAACCAAGAATCAAATGGCAAGAATAAAGAGCAAATCATAACATCTCGCTAAAGTCATATTGTGCGAAAATAGTCCCTTTGTTATTCCATCCAACACCAGTGATACAAGCCGAACTTTTCTTTTGATGAATTTATATCAACACAAATAAAACTATAAAATCGGTTTACAATAGAAACCATTTCTCCCCTGAATTGTGAACCTGCCTTCTCGTTGAATCATTTGCTAGCTATTAAAGTAATAGGTGTTCGTATTAATCGAAAATAATGGAGTAATTAATGGTATAAAATTAAAATAATGGAATACCTCTAAACCAGTGGTAACTACAGGAATAGCTGCGTCCGCCATTGTTCCTTCTGCCTACACATATCAAAAGCAGAAACCCATCACACATTTTTACCAAACAATTGTGGGAAAATAAAAAAACGAAAAACAGAAACAACTACCTGAAAAAACATGGTGAGCACATCGGAAGGCGACACCGGGACAGATACAGTCTGGTCGGGGGCGGCGGCAGCTGGTGGCGGCGACGTTTCACCTTCCGGAACGAGGGTTTCTTCCTCCTCCGCGACGGCCCTTACTTTTGTAGGCCTTGATTTGCCATGCTTATTGAGCTTTACCACCGATGAATTGCAGGAAATGGAGGAATTCTTGAATCGGTTCTGAAATTTAATGTATGACAATTGGAACTGAGGTTGTGTCGAAGTAGATGATGGATAAGAAGAGGGACGAAAAGAAGAATTAGGTCTGGAAATTGAGAATGCAGAAACAGTAGCCATTGTTGAGTTTTTGGAGCACTGTTTATTTCTTCTATTCTATCCACAATGGAAGAAGATACCGCTAGAAATAGGAATTTTCTATCTCGAACTTATTTAATTGGTTTTTATTTCCTTTTTGCTTTTATCTGTATTTTGTTTTACCATTAACAACGAGTTTTTTCGTATTTTTCGTTCGACATGCAATCCTTTTTTTTTTTTTTCATTTTTCTTTGTTCCCTCCCCTTCTCAACTTTGACATTTATCCAATTTCGTTAAACAAAAAATTTGAGAATGAGTGAATAATATATTTTTTAAAATAATTAGAAGACAAATTACATTTTCGTGTAAAAAAATTTCTCTAGCAAAATAAAAATAAAATCTTTTTGTAGCCAATCGGTATCTAGATAGTTCTTCTCTTTTCGGGTGAATCGTCTAGCAAGTCCGTCATCTTTATTTTTTTATGTTTAGGACAAATCCTGATCGGGAAGAAAGCTAGATAAGAATCGAACCCAAATATATCTTGAATTTTACAAAACTCTTATCAATAAGCTACCAAGTGATTCACCGTCTTCTTTATTTTAGAGTATATTCATCATCACGAATACTCCATCCATCCCAAATATAGAATCTACTATTTATTTTTGAGATGTCTCAAATATATAGTCCACTTTCTACATTTAATAGTACTTTTTCCATTATTTTACTATTATAACCCTATTTAATATACATTTTGTAATTTACACTATTTATTAAATAAGGACAAATCAAGTAAATATTTAACATAATTGTAGTTTTCATTATTTTTCTTAATCTATGTAAAAAGTCAAAGTGGACTATATATTTGGTACGGGAGTAATAAGTTTTATCAACTAGCTCCCACAAATTTCTGATTCCAACTCACTTTTTGGAGAAAAAAATAGTGAAATAGTGAGATCTAGTGATATAGAAATCTTCATCAAAACCATACATACATTATACATAGGAGGATTAGGCTCTTCTAAGTCAAGCACCTAGGATTAAATTCATCACAGAGCAATGCTTTTAGATCCAATTTTTCAACAACAGTGTTGGTACAAAACATAATCCTAATAATAATTTATCTACAATTCAGAATTTTTCTGAAGTTTGTACCACATAGACAGAACCAAGTACATCTACTAGCATTATGCTGTCCATTTCTTTTTTTTTGATAAATATGCTGTCCATTTCTTGAAGCATTTGTGTCACTATTTCATGTCACATTCCACTTGAATTTCACCGGCTGCATAATCGTTACATTTCGTGAGGTTCTCAAAAGCAAAAACGAATACGGAAAATATCACCATTAAAAAGATCGAAAGGGATCATTACTCTTTAGATGTACTCCTAGGTTTGCTTGGGCGTCAGCTTCGGTGTTGTAGTCCTGACAACAATTTAAGAAAATGAGGGCTTTGTGGATGAGATAATATAAGAAATGAGAAAGGAAAAATAATCCACATATAGACAACTTGGCGTTCTTCGCTCGTACAATTTATTCAATTAAGAGGGCAAAGTTTTATTGGAACAATTGCACATTTCAACTTACTCTTTCAACATGGCATATCTGGAAAGACATAAACTGATCTTTGAGTTCTTTAGCGACCTTACACAACTCGGTCATATTCTGAGTTTTAGTTCTCCATAGACCCTGAACCTGGCAATGAGAAACAGTAATAAGTAAATAAACATATCATATTGAGACTAGTTTAATAATCGATATACAACGACTACATTGCACCACTTCAGGAGGGAAGAACTACTTCGAAGGGATAATAGCTGACTGTTCGAAGAATAAACATTACTCTTCACATAGTACTGACATAACAAGCCAGTTTTATCTTCTATTTCTTTTACTTTTGTCAGAATAAATTACAGAAATAAAAGAGCTAAAGATGATACGAGAGTAATATGCTAATACCTGCATGCAAACAAGTTTAGAGTCTCCTTGCACCCGTATATGTTTGAACCCTTTTTGAAGAGCATATTTTAACCCCAAAATGGCACCTCGATATTCAGCAACATTGTTAGTTGCAATACCCACGCCTTCACGCAACCGAAACACCTAGCAGAATTTAATGTGATAATAACATAGTCAGGTGGTATTTTGACCTAAGAGCACCACTCAGAAGTGAGAACAACTAATAGAAATATTCAAGGAACCGTATCATCCCAGATATTCAGTAGAAAAACAAATCTTGAGATAAAGAGGTAATTTAGCATATATGTAAGAGCGTATAGAGTTGGCAAGCGAGAATGATGTACCATGCTTCCATCTGCTGCCCGCAGCACAGCCCCTGCACCAGCTTGTCCAGGGTTGCCCTTTGAAGCTCCATCAAACTCGAGAATACACGAACACTGTACATGAAATGGGAAGTCAAGCTGTGAAATATGCATAGAACTACCTCGAATTAGATACTAACAAATATATAAAAAAGAAGAATTATGAATTTTTATGCCTTACGGAAAGGAAATCCACAATATGAGATAGGATCAGTGGTTAACACATCACAGCAATAAAGGGGTATTTAAGAAACAAATATTGCCCACACATTCTATACTAGGATTTCCAAACGCTTTTCCTTTTTTATCAGCTTGCCAAAGGATTACAAAATTAAGGTTAAAGCACGTATTTAGTTGGTACAAGAAATAGTTCACACATTCCTAAGTGCATTTGTATTGGAACTCAAGCACACTACAATACCTTATAGATGTTAGATATGTTACTCATACTATAAAATAAAAATAACACGTACTAGCAACTTACACAATAAGAAGAAACTGGAGGAACTTGGAGAAAATTGTCTAATTTTCCATGCTTTAGCTCATTCTATACTAGGATTTCCAAACGCTTTTCCTTTTTTATCAGCTTGCCAAAGGATTACAAAATTAAGGTCGAAAGCACGTATTTAGTTGGTACAAGAAATAGTTCACACATTCCTAAGTACATTTGTATTGGAACTCAAGCACACTACAATACCTTATAGATGTTAGATATGTTACTCATACTATAAAATAAAAATAACACGTACTAGCAACTTACACAATAAGAAGAAACTGGAGGAACTTGGAGAAAATTGTCTAATTTTCCATGCTTTAGCTGAGAATTTACTGGAAATGAAGCTGATCCAACGACATCCTGACGAGAAAGAGAAAAAAAAATGTAAGTTAAAAATAAGAAACTTTTTGTTGGAATCATACCCAATGGATAGAAAAGAAAATGAAAGTTAAGTAAACCAAAATAGGCATTTCCAAGGTCCAGCAGACTCATAGTTGCATAAGTACTTCAACATCACAAGTTCTAACTAGGGAAAGTATTCAGAAATCACCTGTAGCCTTTTATATAAATGATTCTTGCCAACTGATTTATCTTTAGAAGAATTTGGTTCCTGCATAAAACAAATTTGTCAATGGCACAAACATTATGTACAAAACCTTATCCAATAAATTATTATTGTCACACTTGCAAGCCGCCGTGCGTTGAACACGTACTACATACAGCTTAAGATGATCAATGGATTCAAAACATCCAAAACCAACAACATTTACATAATCTAACCCGAAAAGGGCAAGTGATAAGTTGGCCAAAAAGATCATCCTGCACATCGCTGGCATCAATACAATAAATAGCATTCTTAAGTCCGTGTGATGAGAGATAGTCCTCAGCCTCTTTAGACAATCCATACCCTTTAAAGACATTTACGGAAGGATCATTTACCTACAAAAGAAAACATTTATATAAAAATTAATATGATGCCAGTCGACATATTTTTCTCTTTCAAACAGATTGTTGCAAATTAACAAATATCTTATTACCATTAATTATTTCAAGTCCATATCCAAACTTGTAGTTGTGAACCAAATAGTGCAGTCAGCAATAGACAATTGGCTATGCTCATACTGAAAAAAATTGCTTCACCTAGCAAACTAATAAAGGGGGAGAAGGGGAAATTCACTCACATTTGGCAATCACCAATCACCAAAAATATGTGTGCCAAAAATCAAACCAGAAAATGAAGTTGGTAAAATCTTTCAAAATGTACCCTGCAATGTGTTTCATCTTTCAAAAAGAACACCATTCTCTACCCTGCTTCCAAAATGTACTAGAATAACCGAAAATATCCTAGGTTATATCAACAACCAGCTGTAGGGTGAGTCTTGCTCGGAAATACATAATGGAGCACTTTACAATCTTAAGCTCATGTGAACCATCCAAGCATCCAGATATTAACTTACTTGTCATATTTGCAAAAGAGTAACAACATACATGGCCTCTTCCATGCCCTAAATTTTGAAACTTTCAGCATGTTCACAATTTAGCATACCCTTATCTGAAACCCATACCTAATTTCAGTTAATATGGATTTTTCAACTCAAACGCAAATTAAAAAAACTAGGTTTCAACATTGAGCACATCAATTAAAATCATATGTACTCAAATTTTCGTCTCCATAACCAAAATTTGAAATATTGGGAAAAAGGTTCATAAGCACTGCCAAATACAAGGGAAATTAACAATAAAAGATAAAACAAACATCCCAAAGAAAAATTCAAACGCCTGTACTTGAAGTAGTATCACACAAAATAAAATGATGAAAATTGACGAGAAAATTACAGATGATCGAAGAACAGATTGAAGATCATTTATGCTTTTATACACTCCAACAGCATCCCCTTTCCGTACAACATAAAAAGCATCCTTTTCGTCCCCCATCTTTCTTGCTGCTTTTGAACTTCAATCGCTGAAAACATTAAATTAAAAATAACAAAACGAACTTAAAACCAACTCTAGAGAATCGCATAGCTCAATCATTCCCGTAACACGCTTGAGAAGTTGCAAACCCTAAGTAGCATAAAGATCAAATGAAGCGCGGAGAAAAAATCACGAATAGGAAAATTAACAGCCCGAAATCCCTTTCTAATGGATTATATACACGATTAAGAAACTAAAAAAATGAGAAACGAAAAAAAATTACAGAAAACAGATGAAAAGTAGGAACAATTTACCTCTGATCCTCGGCCTCGGTATTCAGCTCAGTGTCAAGAGTGAAAGTGATATGTGAGGAAACTGAAAAGAACTGGTTAAGACTGATACGTGGTTTTATGTATGGGCCTCTTGGCGGGAAAGTATAGGTGTGGGCTAAACCATAAGCCCAAATATAATGAGTGCAGCCCAACACATTTTGGGTCCAAATGATAACAATAAAACTTTACCTTTCAGAAACTCCAACCTAATCTTTAGATTTTTTTTTTGAGAATTTAGATCTTTTTTAAATAAATGAAAATATATATATAAAAAAGGTTCTGATCACAAGTCAAACAGGTAGCGAAGGAAAAACAAGGCTAAACTTCAGAAAAAAAAACAAAAAACTAAAATAACTTAAAGACGCAGTTTAAACTTTAAATGAAAGATGTCTATTTAGTCTCTTTTGAATAATTAATAAATCAAATTTCATTTTTTAAGTTTAATCAAAAGTCATTTATCTACTTGAATCGATTTTTTTTTTTTTTGGTTTCAGACTTATTAATTATATTACTTCTAAAATTGTATGAGTAACTCAGTTCATTTAAATTTTTTTCTTTTTGAGGAAAGTTCATTTAAATTTTAAGGGATAATTACAAAAACACCCCTAAGGTTTGGGCTAATTACAAAAAAACCCAGAGTTCTTTGAAAATTACAAAAAACCTTGAAGTTTGATTCCGTCTTACATTTTTCGCGGTGATTTTCGAAAATATTTTAAAAAAACCTTTGACATTTACATAAATATTACAATTACCTCCTTCAATTTAAGACAAAAAAAAATCTGAAGGTTTTTTTGTAGTTTTGAAACATGTCTGGGTTTTTTTGTAATTAACCCAAACCTCAGGCGTGTTTTTGAAATTATCCCAAATTTTAAAGACAAATACCTGCATTTTTTTTTATCTACTTTTTCCTACATTTCTGATGAGATATTTGTTAAGTAAAATTCAGTTCATGGCATAGTTTAAAATATTTGATTGAAGTAAAAAATGGTCCATGTGACAACTACTACCAAAACACCTTTGCCAACTGGTCAACAAAGCTGAACTTTTATGGAGCTTTTACAATCTAAAATAATTCAAGATGTCTACATTGGGAGAGTTAGCAAACTCCTTAAAAAAGTGATTATCAGCTTTCAGATGGAAAAAAAAAATCGTCTAGAAGCTGAGAATCACTTTTTTTTAGAGTTTGCAAATACTCTCATACTCAGAATTAGGTCTTGTATACAAGACTGACTTTAAGCTCTGATAAAGAAGAAAGAAAATCAGTCAAGAATCCCATTAAGGCTAACAAAAAAACCTTGAATTTAGAAGAACCACTATAAGCATTCGAGATCCCAATTCAGGAAAAGTTTCATTTATATTCAATAGTATATAACTTATTTGAAACACTGCATATCCTTGTAATTATACAATTAAAGAATCAAATCTATTTTTTCTGCTACCTCTCAAGTCTTGCTATATAGAACAATGGATATCTGTTCTTTATCCGTATGTAATACATTTCCAAACAAACATATAACTCCAAACAAATATACCAATCACCCTTTCAATCTCAGCTCACCTGCTCCCCGATTAAATCTAACCCGACTACCAAAAACGACAACCCCTGAAACAGCAAGTAATAGAAATGAATCCCTTGTGCCGACAACAAGCTTCTTGCAGCAGCAGTTAACAGTAGAAAAGCAAGTGCAAGTTCTTTCCTGAAAATCCGGTTTTTCTTCTTTTTCACAACGGGCGTTTTTTGCTCTTTTTGTTCGTTTAGTTTTCCGAGCATTTCTAGGCCTGATTCAGAGAGCCTTCTCTGAATCTTTTCTTCGTTTAGAGGTTTAGATTCCCTCTCAGCAAGGCTTAGAAGGTCAGATTCTGAGGCTCGGCCGGTTTTTTTTGTGACCACCCATTCGTAAGCACTTCCGAGCTGGAATAGCCCTGAGACCATGGCGTTGAATTTCGTGACGGACATTGTGTTTTCGAAGAGTAGGTATGGCATGAGAAACGGGAAAGATTTTGGCGCGGGGAGGATGTTGAGAATCGACATGGAAATCGGGACGTAACATAACCCATGCTGGTAGCTCAGCTTCTGGGATGAACATTGTGAGTGGGAGAATTATACAGAATAGTGTGAATGAGTAAAATGGAAGTATAAGTTTCCTTAGGAGAAAGAATAGGAATATCAAATTTGCTTTCTTCCAGACTGATATCTGCAGGAATAACAATAACAAGAAGATAAAACTTAGTAATATGCTGAAAATTTATAGTTAGACTCTGAAGGGTTAATTACAAATAGTACCTCTAAGGTTTGACCTAATTACAAAAAAAACCCAGCTAACTTTTAAAATTACAAAAAGTACCCATGAGGTTTGATTCAGTGTTAAAATTAAGGGGTAAACGGCAATATTTTTATAAATATGAAGGGGGATTTTGAAATTTTTACTTATGAAGGATTTGAATGCTAGACAAAATAAAACCTCGGGGGTATTTTTTGTAATTTTGAAAGTTAGCTGGGTTTTTTTTGAAATTAGGTCAAACCTCAAGGGTATTTTTTGTAATTAACTCTAAAATTTGGGATATCTAAAAAAAAAACTGAGGTTTGGGCTAGTTACAAAAAAATCCCGAGATGTTTCAAAATTACAAAAACAACCCTTAGGTTTGATTATGTCTTAAATTTAGGGGTTGATGGTAATATTTCTTATAAATATTCAAAGGGGTTTTTTGAAATGTTTTTGCTTATGAAGGAGGAAAATGTAAGACGAAATCGAACCTCAAGGTTTTTTTGCAATTTTCAAAAACCTCTGGAGTTTTATGTAATTAGCCCAAACCTCGAGGGGGGGGGGGTAATTATCCCTAAAAAATACCTCAAAGTCTAATTACAAATACTCCCTTCATATTTGTTTCCATTTTACAAATTGCACCTTTTAAGGTGTACCTCAAGGCGGCTATCTGTACTCTTTAAAAACAATTGGATTTTTTTGTAATTAGACTAAACCTCAGGGTAATTTTCGTAATTTACCATAATTTAAAAGAAATTCATACAAGAAAAGAAAGGAAATATCAATCAAATATACCTTGGAGGTCAATATTTGAGGGAGGCATAATCTAAAGAGCTGCATTGGGCCGGAATGCCAACGATGCTGTTGTTTCTTGTATGCTTCGTACGATTCCGGTAACTCACAAAGAACCTTAACATCATTAAGGAAAATGAACTTCCATCCATGTAAGTGGGCTCTAACTGCTATATCCATGTCCTCGACCGTTGTCCTTTCAAGCCATCCACCAGAGTCCTCTAAGGCCTTAATCCTCCAAACACCAGCAGTCCCATTGAACCCGAAGAAATTAAGGAAAAGACCGTTTACTTGCTGTTCTACCTCAAAATGGAAGCATAGATTGATGTTTTGAAGTCTGGTGAGTAAATTTTCGTCCTTGTTCACAAACGACCAGCGAGCCTGGACAAGTGCTATATCGGGTTTTCCCTGAAATGAGTTAACAAGAACGTTTAAGAATAAAAGATTGTTTGGTGAATAAATTGTAAAAGTGCTTTATTTGCATGATTTACTATAGTAGAAGTAAAAGTAGTTGAGAATCAGAAGTTGATAGTGTTTGCAAATAGAATCAGAAGTTAAGAATTTTTGGAAAAAAAGTTGTAAAAGTCAAACCAGAAGCATAATCGGAAATCTAAACCACCAATCTCCCTACTTTAAGATTTTGATTAATTGAAGCAGAATCAGAGTTGCATTTGCAAACACTAAAAAGTGATTTTTTTTTCCAGCCAAAAGTAGAGAAACACTATTTTATTAGTGAATGCAAACACTCCCAAAATCGAATTAGAAGCAGAAGCAGAAGTTGAAGCACTCTTTCAATGCTTATAGATTTCCATTAGTGCTTTAGACTTCTAATTATATTATACAGAATTAAAAGCATAAGTTGGCATTTGAAACATTAAAAACTACTTTTTTTTAAAGCCAAAAGCTGAAAATGACTTTTTTAAGTGTTTTTAACACTCGGTTACCTTAAAATGTGGCACGGTGAGTTTAAGAAAATCGGGATTGGGTTGGAAATCTGCGTCTAAAATTGCAACAAATTCGTAGTCTTTGACATAATCACAAGCCATGGCAGATTTAAGGTTGCCAGCTTTGTAACCGGTTCTGATAAACCGATGTCTATAGACTATGTTCACCCCTTTCTCCTTCCATGACATAACTTCATCCCTTATCAAATGCTGTAAAAGTTCATCGTCTGAATCATCCAAGACTTGAACCAGAAATCGGTCCTTCGGCCAATCTAGCTGGCAAGCAGCAGCAATCGATGTCTCGTATACCTTTTTTTCCATAAAATGCAAAACAAATTAGTACAAATGATTGTTATAAGGAGTGAAAAATACTACAAATACAGTCAATTTAAATGATTAGAAGCTACAACAAAACTCTTTTAGCTAATCATCACTTAATCACAGAAACCTACTCCTAAAAGACCTTGTGTTTTATAAGAAATATTTACAAATATTACCCTTGAGGTTTAACCTAATTACAAACACCCCTTAATGTATGTTACTATTTTACAAATTGCATCTACCATGGTCCATGGGAATATTTCTAAAATAAACACAAGGGAATAGGGATAATTACAGAAACTATTACAAATACCTTTTAATGTATTTTACTGTTTTACAAATTGCATCTACCGTGGGTATATTTCTAAAATAAACACAAGGGATAATTACAGAAACTACCACTGAGGTTTGCGATAATTACAAAAAAAGACCAAGAGAAGTTTTAAAATTACAAAACCTACCCCTCAAGTTAGATTCTGCCTTAAGGGGTCAACTGTAATATTTCCATAAATATAAGGGGCGCTTTTGAATTTTTTTTTCCTCGAAAAAATGTAAGACGGAATCAAACTTATCATTACCCCAAACCTAAAGGTAGTTTTTGTAATTATCCCTAAACAAAAACCTCAAGGGTATTTGTAATTTTAAAAAATAACTAGATTTTTTCGTAATTAGGCTAAACCTGGGGTGGTTTTTGTAATTATCCCTAACTATAATTCTCAGATGCAACATGAATTCACAGAAACAGAGCATGGATTATTGACAAGATAACAGAAAACAGAACAAATAATGAACTGAAAAAAGGATTAAAACAACTCTGTTTTTAACTTTTCTTCCAATTAAGGGTGAAAGGTTTGACCTAATTACCAAAAAAAAAAAAGCTAACTTTCAAAATTACGAAAGATACCCCTGAGGTTTAATTTATCTAACATTTAAACCCTTCATAAGCAAAAAACATTTCAAAATCCCCCTTCATATTTATAAAAATATTGCAATTTACCCCTTAATTTCAACATTGAATCAAACCTCAGGGTACTTTCTGTAATTTTAAAAATTAGTCAGGTTTATTTGTAATTAGACCAAACCTGAAGGGTACTTTTTGTAATTAACCCTCCAATTAATTACCTCTTTCTCATTGCACATAGGGATCTGAACAAGAACCATAGGAAATCTTGATCCATCCTCAACATCATCACCATCCTCCTCATTCACAACAGGCTTCAACTTCTTGAACTTAATCCAGAAACACCCCATACACTGAACAAATCGATCCAACGACTGAACCATGAAAAGCACAATACAAAATTTGGAAAGGAAAACAATCACAGGAGCAACATAATCAACTCTGAAACTCAACCAACCCAAATAGCCCCACTGCACCAGATTACTCTGAACCTCCCAGCTCAAATCCCACTCATTAAAATAAGCAAACACTTCAATAACCAAAGCTATTACCGAAACAGCAAGAAACGCTTTAATAAATATGTACAATCTCCCTCTGTATTTCGGGTCCTCCTCGTTCGGATCCGATGTGGCAATGCGCTTTCTGATTGACCCAAAAACTGTAAAAATACTCAGCGCTAGCCATGGTATGCAGGCTAGAACCCTGTGTGCTTTCAGGAGAAGAACCCAAGTGAACTGTTTTGGGCTCGCTGATTTTTTTTGCTTCTCCTGAAAAATCGATCCAGTTTTTGATCCGTTCACTTCAATCAGAGAAATGTTCTCGGGCTTCTCGAGTGTGACTACCACCGTGTTTGGCGCCATTGGAAAAGCTTGCAAAAAGGGGAAAATGGGTTTTTTACCTGAGAAAAATTCAGCTGGGACTTTTTACAAACACTTGTCAGGCCATCATTTTCTTTGTAGAATTCTATACTGTGACATAATGGGTATATAAATATATATACTGTTTCACTAAAATCTGGATCTCAAACAGAAAAAAAGAATGGCACAGAGCCCAGAAATTCAGTTGGAGCTTAGTTTCTCCAAGTCAAACAAGAGAGAGAAATAAATAGTGGGAGAAAGGGGAATATGCTATTGTGAACTAATAAAGAAGCTGGAAAAATGGAAATTACAGGTTCCAGTGTCAGTGGTGAGGTAGATGGAAGGTTCAGGGGCTTACATTAAATAAATTTGGCAAAGATGAAATCTTTTATTTAAAATAATCCAAATTTTTTATTTTTTCTGAATAATTTATTTGTTAATGTGCAAGAAATTAAATTGAGGCCCCAGTCAAACTTAAAAAAGTACTTTTTCCCACTTTAATTACAACCAATATTTCCATTTCATATGAAAAGTCACAAGATTCACCACTCAAAAGTGTCGGTGTACATTAACAAGGCAGTTAATGACAACTAATTACAGCCAAAATGGAGATATAATTCTCCTTAAACCCAGTTTAGAACGTTCATGTCTTGTCTGGTGACTTGTAGTAATAACCTATAATATATATATATTTTTTTTTATAAACCAGCTTTCAGGATTAGACCTGATTATGTCTAGACATAATCAGCTATGACCTCTCATCGCCACCGGGAAAGAAATTGTGAGATATCCACGGACTAGCCTTTATTGTGGTGGGGTTTGAGACATCAGATTACTACCAAGATAAAAGCTGAGATGAGATGTCTTGTGATTTAGTTTTTATTGTGGTGGGGTCGAGGATCACTCACCTCTCTCATCATATTTTATCGCCAAATAAAAAAGCGTGGGATGTACTAAAGACGCGTGTTGTGGTGGGGTCAACTGACGTAGAATAAGTTCTCCAATAAAGAGAAGAAGTGTATTCTCGATCTTTGAAATTTAATAATAATTGATATCCCCTGAATTGAACTACACGATTCAGTATGAGTTCATATCAAATATTAACGAGTTTGGACCTGCTCCATGAGCAAATTAATGTTCTTATTTTCATAGTTTTTTTTTCATGGACGGTTGTTTACTTGTTTATGATTGGTAAAAGAGACTTGTCTCCTACCTCGATATTCTTGCTTGCCAAATCATGAATTAAATCGAATTCTTTTAATTAATTTGTTTTTAATATACTGTAGAGACTAGAGAGAGCTAAAAATATTGTTAGATATTTTGATCAATTGAATGTGTGGCAATTTAAAATTTTACAAATCTCTAATTGGTTGACCAAAAGTGTCAAAATCACTATTAGAATCTTACAATTTTACAAATTGAATTTTATTACTGAATCGTGTGAATTCCCAAGGGTTGTATACTTGTATTCAAATAGGAGGATTTTGGATTTTGAGAAAAGAATTTGGGTGGATTATTTCAAAGGGCACATGTAAACTAAATTTAAAATCTACTTACTCAAAAAATAGCTTAAACTATATAAAAAAAATCAGTATTCTATTTATTATAGAGTAAAGATCTTTTACTCAAATCCATTTTTGGAGCCTCTGGAAAAAAACATTGATTTGATAATCCATGTGACAACTTTTAGCAAATGAAATTTGAGTTAAGTGAAACTAATAAGAGACTTTTTGGGAGATCGCACCAAAAATATACGTGTTACTCTAATTTTATAGTAGTTCATTAGCTAGATATAAGTTTTAATTTAGGTAAGTCCAGCATTTAATTAAAGTCATTCTTGTTATAGGCTTATAGCTAGCCATCAATATCATGATGCATGTATTTGATTATTTCTCTAAGAAAATCCACATAAAAGACCCAAACTATAAATATATATTTAAAAATAGCTATTATGATTAATGATTGAAATTACACAAGAAAATACAAATTTTCATTTGATGGCTCAATTACGCTTTAATTTTTTTTAGCAATTTAGGAATTCGCGTGTTAAAAGTCTTCAACTGCAAGATTGAATTCCGGATGGGATCTTCTATTCCAAAACCGTGTTCCATCTCCTATTCTAATCGTGTGGATGATTGACACGTGTATTACACTTAACATTTTAGAACCCTACAATTTCTGGTTGATTTATGCTTGGAAATTATGAAACACGGTTTTGGAATAGAAGATCACATCCGGTTTAATTCGTACTTCATCTGACCTTTATTGTATTAATTTTGACCTCCAATCATGGCATGGGTTATTCCAGCAATCATGAGTATGCAGTATTTAACTTAGGAAAGGTAATTAGTACTTAGTAGTGAAATTGAATGTCCAATCAATTGTTAGATAGATTGGTATTCCAAAAAGGCAAAAACTAGGTAAAAACTAAAAATATACTCCCTTATTCAAAATAAGTGACGTTTTAGAAAGAAAAAAATACACATATTATAAGGATTATGTTAAAATACTCAATATAACCTTAATTAATCATAAATGTTGCTCTGGAACAAAATAAATTTAGACATTAGTGTTAGTTGGAAAATAATACATGTAAGGGTAATTTGGGAAATTTTTTTCTCACCAGCCTTGAAAATGTCAAAACGACTTTTTGAAGAATTTTTTAAGTGCCAAAACGTCACTTATTTTGAATTAGAGGGAGTATGACTGATTAAAATGAACGGACGTTGTTTATATGCTACAATTGATTTTACATGCATTTGATTTAATCCACCATTTAAATGCATAATTTGTTGGGATGAAACACTTGTTTTTCATCTATATACACTAAGTATACCATTGGTCCTATACTATCAATTATACAAGTTATTTGAATAATAATAATTGAATCTATTAAAGTAAAAATAAAAGAATTTGCAAGTTTTATTATTAGGAAAATTGATTAAACAAATAAATAAGTGAGAAATTGTTAGAGAAAAGTCATTATCCAAAATGCAAAACACGCAACAAAAGCATAGCAAAATAGAGAATTATGGGATGCAATAATGGCCAAAAGAAGAAAAAGACAGACTATGTAAATACCTGGAAGCAGCTACACATGAAATTCAGTTTCGATTGTAAGACCAAATTTTTGTTCGTTTCTCACTACATGTGCATGGTTGAGTAAATTGGGACTTTACAAAAACAGCTGCTATTCTAAAATATCAGACCCTATCGATTCTTTGGCTTGAGTCGAACTTTAAAATTAGGTCCTTTTTTTATGTACAAACTTAAACATAAAATAAAACAATAAAAGAAATGATAATGTGCATTATATAAAATAATTTTATTGTAGCTAAAATGATATGACATATATGATCAAAAATCAAAATAATTATTTACATACAACTCGTCTTGCAGTTATGAACTTAAGAAAATTAAGTGTGATAATTTTGTTAGTAGGGCTGATGAATTGATCTGAGCCATTCATTCTCGGTCGGAGAGCTCGATTACTAGGTCGCAATTGAGAAATTTTAATTTTTTTATCTACATAATTAGTTATTCGTTCTTGGTGCGAAAGCTCGACTATTAAACTGCAATTGAGAACTTTTAATTTCTTTATGTATATAAAAAGTAAAAAAAAAATCTTGTGGACAACAAGATTTGAACCTAGGCTGCTTTTCAAAGTTTCAAGTTTGGGGATCACTGTGCTGGATTTACCCGTCGTATAATTTTATTTATTTTATATATGTATTATATATAAAAGGTATACAAAAATTTTGAGTCCATATATTTCGTAATTGTTTCGGGCACGAATCGACCGACTCTTTCGCCTAGTAGCGGACCTAGTGTCAGACTATAACAGGATGCAACAAAATTTTATTATTACCATCTATAATAACCATATATAATTCCCACGAAATTAAGATCCTAAAAAATATCATTAGTTTGATTCACTAATTGGGGGTGGGGCGGTTCATATGACGTGATTTCAATTCATTCAGAATTGATATGTCTGTTCCTCAAAAGAGTCATGGAAGGGTGTAATTTTATGAATATTGAATAATAAGATTAACTGAATCTGATATACAAATTAATTTAAATAGATCATAGATGCACTATGTTTGACCATTTTTATTTTATTTTTTGCACCGTTCACGCCATGATTGAGTCCACATAATGAATTTTCAGCAGCACAATTTTCTCTCGAAAAAACGTGTTACAAAAATATCAGATTTAGATCTAATCGCCAAACAGTCAACTAATGTTACGTGAATAAATTGAAGTACCGTCGCAAAATTTTAATTTTTCAAATTGTTTTATTTAATAAAACTTTATAAGTTTCATTAAATAATCTACTAATTACGTACATACTAATAATCCAGCCATACTTTCAAGTTGACCGTCAGAAAAAAAAAATATTTTTTTAATTTTACCTTAAGACTCATAAAATCAGTTCCCACTTGAACTTATTATAAACCCCTTTAAAGTCAATTAAGCATGGCTTAATGATACTTAAGAATCTGTTTATAACTATTGTTATTGTAATTTATGATCCTATTTTGGCCTGCTTATCATTGACATTCAATAATAAATAACACCTTAATTTTCAAAGAATTGGTGGAAAAGTGGGAACTCATAATGAATAACATTCGTGTGGATTCGATTCAGGGGAGATCGATACACTTTGATTAAGGGTGTCGAATATACTTGTTTTTTTTACGTGGGAGGATCTGGATGTACTTCAGTAGACCCGGCCCCATCAAAAACACTAGTCAGTTCGTGCACATCCCACAATTTTCATTGGTGGTTGTGATGAGAGGTCGGAGCTGTTGCGCTCAGTCGTAAGCCTGAAAATTAAGTTAAATTATATGAATATTAATTTAGAACACCTTAATTTTCAATGGAATAATAATACTAGTATTTTAGTGATTAAATGGGCTGATGTGTCAAACTGTCACCGGACCCTGAGTGTACATGCTAACATGCACTGCCTTCATGCGTGTACAAAAATCAGTGCATTTTAATAAGTCCAAACAAATTTTAGCATAATATTTGTTTTCTAAACAAGGTAAAGTGTCATGGTCTATTACTATTTACTGATAATGACACCCTAACTTCTGTCCCTCTTATTACCTCGTCACTTTCTTCATTACTTTTTTAATATTCTATAATTAAATAACCTTCTTTTCTTTTTTTTAATAACAAGCTAAAGAAACCATTATGTAACGCAATTTGCCCGATTTTCTGCGTTAGAGCCACGGTTCATTCATTAAAACCTTTTTTTAAAGTAAAGTGACAATTAGCTTTAAATCACATCACAAAACATAACTCTATTCTCTGAGTATGACCCCCAAAATAAAATAAAATAAGAAACTATATTTTCCACAAAAATAATATCAAGTGGAAAAACAGGTTTATGGAAGTTAGATGTTAGATGCACCCCATCCACCACGCAATGTAACAGAACCCTCAACCATTAGAGCCCACCAGCCAATTGGGGAGCCAGGAAAATACCGAGGATGAACCAATACACGAAAGTGAAATGGATCAGATGGAAAATTAAAAAAGAAATTCTTAAAAAAAATTCTTAATTAATGTTTTTTTTTGGTAGCTCAGCTTCCACACTTACGTCTGACTATGCCTGAGGACAACAGCTCCGACCCCTCATTGTTGCCGCCAAGGTAAACCGCGGGATGTGCACGCACTGACTAAAACAATATCGATGAAAAAAAAAACAGGGCACGACGAATAACCGCAGATCCTCCCAGGTAAAGAGAACAATAATGTTCGACCCCCCAATCTATTAATAATGATCTCTCCCCGAATCGAACCCACACGGATGCTATTCAAGATGAGTTCACACAAAATCTTCACCAGTTCACATATGCCCCGGGGAGCAATTTAAAGAATGGGGGAAGGGGCCCAGGTTCCCCCTCCAACCATTGCCACCAACATAGGCACATATATGAAATTTTTCGTTTTCCTTTCGCTATAGAATTTTTTTTTATTCCAAAAAGCGATTAATTGTGAAAATTTTCATAAAACACGCCAATCACATATACTCATCTTTTAAAATAAATAAATAAATAAATCAACTATCCTTACTACACACTCTCACAAATCTCAAAGTTCACTTACTCATTATATATATATATATATATATATATCCCAATTACCAATCATATTTAATTATTATTTTACTATTTCTATATTAAACTAACTTTCATATTATATGTTAATCTCATCTCTGTTCAATCTCTCAAAATTCAATCATTTTTCTTCCAAAAATTTTCTCGCACTATTTTCTAGTAAAACAAATCAAAATTCAAAAAATATCAATTGCAAATTAGCTATTTCTCTTTCACTCTTCTCAACAGTATTTTCTTGGCAATTGGCATCAAATAGAAACCAATGTGCACATCACAAACCCCCATGTGTTAGCTACCCTGTTCTTGGCTGTCCAAATAAATTTATTTTAAAAACCATAACTTAAAAATTAATTCTAGTAATTAATATTTTCTATGCAAAAACACAAGAACCATTACAATTAATTATTTTGGCGTAATCAATAATCAGACAGTATATGCAAGGAAAGAAAGTACAGTGCAATTAATATCCACGTTGCTTGGTTGATTAGTGGGAGCAGCATCTCATTACAGCATCTGCTCCACATGCAACTGTTTTTAACTATATATATATATATATATATATTATGTATTTCCTTAATTTAGTAGAGTGTGTCATTTAAATCATATGGGGCATACCCAAAAACACACTGTTAAGTGTTTGAGGAAGTGTTTGCAAAAACTTCAATGATTTATTATAGCATAAATAGAACTGTCAAACCTAGCCCAATCCGATCGGCCTGGTTACACAGTGGGGCTGGGTTGCGATGTTGTAAACCCGAAAAGAGCTAGGCATATTTAGCCCAGTCATTTCGTGTGTATTTTTATGGCTTGGGCTGAGTTTGGCCTCAAAATTAGTGGTCTAATAGTTTTGGTCTAGCCTGATTTTCTCTTTCGCCCGATGGATCGTCATCGACCCGGCAAAATCAGAAATTGAGAATGTTTGGTGAAAAAAATTATAAAAACACTTATTTGTTTATAAAAGCAAAATCAAAATCAAAATAAAAAATATAAAGCACTCGTCTCCCTACTTTTAATTTCTAATTAAATGAAGTAGAATTAGAAGCAAAAGTTGCATTTGTAAACACCAAGAAGTGATTTTTTTTAGTCAAAAGCTTAGAAGCACTTTTGCAGTGATTGCAAACACTCCCTAACTTAATATATATTTCAATTTAGTGTTGTATTTCGTATTGAATTTTATAGATATACGTCGATTGTATGTAATTAACTCAATTTAAAAGTATTTTTCCAAAAATATTTTATACACTTAGCATTTTTATTCTGTAAAATATAATATACTAAATTGATAAATGGAGTCATACGAGCATATTTATGATTCCTGAATGGCAGCTTTCAGCATGCGGGGCCTTTGTGTGTTGTATATTAATTGATCAATATTTTGGTGGGATGGTGAATTACTGTCAAATTGGCACTGAAATGTGCCAATTGGAACACTGTTTGGCTGATAAAAATTAATAAACTCAAACCAAAAACCTTCAATATCCATCAAGATAACGAAAAAAAATAAAATTTCGTGAAAACAAAAAATACCATTATTGAGTAAACACGAAATTTCATCATTCAAAGCATGTTAAGCAGATACTATATATGCAGTTTCAAAGTAACAACCAACAAGATCAGTGATTGATGTGTTCTGAAATAGGTTAAACAACGACTTTTGATATTATGGTATTTAAGGAAAAATTTATTGTGTTTAAATAATTAAACCCATTAATAGCAGTTTAATTTTCGGACCCTTTGGCTAACAATTTTGTTTTTTTTTTTTTTCCAAAACTCGAGAACAAAATTACAATATCAACTGGCAAAAGGGCCACATTGAACAAACATAGATGTCAAGGGAAAGCTCCGCACGAGATGAAAACAATTACTTATTGAGGGAGTAAAACATGACTTAAAGAAAAACAAACTAAAAACAGCAAAACCAAAATAAAAACTAAGCACCCCTAATACACTACAATCACGCAAACCTATGTCAAAAATACATTTAAAAAACTATAACCAAACATATTCCCATTTTCAAACAGAAATTCAGACAATAAACCAAACATAGTCCCATTTTCAAACAGAAATGCAGATAACAAACCAAATATATTTCTAATTCTCACACGAAAATCAAAAAAATTTGGAAATTCATTTTTCAACACTATAAACTGGAAATTGGACTTGGAAATACATCCATACAAGGCCAAAGACTCCGAAAAAAAAAATGTATATCAAATGATTCTTTGAGAACATAAATTTCAATTTTCCACTTAAAAAGTTAAAATTCACAGGCTCCCATGGGATCCAGGAAGATGCCTTAATTCGAGTACAATTATGTCGCTTCTGCTTATAAGCTTATTACACGACACGAAAATTATGTAATTAGTAGAACAAGATATTGATGTCCAATGAAAATAACAAAAAGGTGATTGTACATAGAAAGACTAAGGACAAAAGGATCAATTGACAAGACCAAAATTCAACAATGTGCAACTAAGGCTGCTAAGTGCCAATCCATGTGTAAGTTGCTTAAACTGTAAGAATGTTTTCAGTAACAGAACAAGAAAAATACTGACACCAGCTAACTTCTAACACAAGTTCCAAATAGCACTTGCTATAACTTGTCTTTTGCTTCTTTCATAATCGTCTCCGTTTGTTTTGTCTCAATAGGGTCGAGGATTATGAAATCAATTCACGATCCTTGACTCCAAGGGCGGAGCCAGGAAATATTTCGGGATGGGCCGATACGCGAAAATGGGGTGGGCCGAATAAGAAAATCATATAAAATATACTTAAAATAATTTTTTTTTTAAATTTTATAGTGTAAAATTTTATTTTTTTTAAAAATGGGGGGGGGGGGGGCCAGGTTGGCTCCCCCCTCCCACTGCCATTGCTTGACTCGTTGAGGCATATCCCTCGATTCACCTCCTCCACAAAACTCTAGGGACGGGGCAGTGGGGCCCTCAGGGTTAGGGTTCGTCCTTTAACTAAGACTTAAGAGTGATGAACCCACAGTTTAAATTTACCATTGCAAATCAACCACCAAAAGGTTAACATCAAGAAAGAAAAAAGAATAGCACAAATTGCCCTAATATATAGCCATTGAATGTAAGTATCAAGATTTTTAACTTGAACATCTTCGGCAGTGTACAATCGGATTTTCTACTCTCCTGGAAAAAAACAATACCTTTCCCGGCCACATTCATACAAAAGAAACAACGTAAAACAAATAAAGGAAAAATAATATCATTGAAATGCAAGAGTTTCGAGTTTTCTTATTACGTTCACATAAAACAGGAGTATCGAACAGGTTCCAGGGGCCAACACAACCGACATGAACATAATTCATACAAAAGAAACTCTGTAAACAATTAAAAGAAAAATAACATCATTTTCATGATCTGATTAATGAATTTGATTGTGGGTGATTTCTCATTACGTTCACATATTCAGACAAAAACAGGAGTTTCGAATTGCTTACCAGGGCCAACACAACCGACATGGACATTTACAGCTCTGGCCATTTTCTTTATTTTCCTAGGAAGGGAAATACCATTATTGAGACCTGTCAATTGTTGGAAACAAATGGTACGGACAAAATTAATGCTCTTACCAGGTGATTAACTTTGTTTCAAGCCAAGGATGCACAGGGGGACTGAGTTACGGATGCATTGTCATATTTCGTGCAATAATAGATACTACCAAAAGTAATCGCATATATGATATATGTCTCTTCAGTAAGCGAAAGTAGAACAAAAGCGAGCCACAAATTACGTATGGTGTAATTCAGGAACCAAAGAAGCAAGGGCATACTTTAACAAATAAAAAATGCAATGATAACAAACCTCTTTGACATCAATTCTGAAGACAGAAGCTTATCCATGGTTGACGAACAGGAGATGACAAATAGAAGAACTTGTTAAAATCATAAAGTTACCTTAAACCAAACACCTTCAATATTTATCAGGATAATAATAGAAAATTTGTGAAAATAAAAGTACCAAAAGAGGAAACAAGAAACTACATCATTCAGAGCATGTTAGGCAGATACTATGCAGTTTCAAAGTAACAACAAACAAGAGTGATGATGTGTTCCGAAATAGGTTGGAGGGTCAAAAGGCAAGGCAGAACTTTTGATATTATCGTACTTAAGGAAATTGTATTTCATGTTTGGGGCCTTTTGGCTTACAACTTCAAATCATGTAAAAATGTATTGCAAATTATTCTTTTATTACTCAACAATAATATTACTTCATCTCATATTGTCTCCCATGGGATACAGGAAGGCGCCTTCATTCGAGTACAATTTTGTTGCTTCTGCTTATAAGCTATTACGACATGAAAATTATGTAAAAGTAGACAAAGATATTGATATCCAATGAAAAGAACAAAGAGTGACTGTAGAAAGGTAAGAACAGAAGGATCAATTCCATGCTAGGAAGCGACATGATCAAATCCATCAATGTGCTACTATTGGCTGCCAAGTGGCAATTCATGTGTAAGTTGCTTAAACGGTAAGAAATGTTTCCAGTAACAGAATGAGAGAAAACTGACAGCACCTAAATTCAAATGGAAGTTCCAAATAGAACTTGTTAACTTGTCTTTTGCTTCTTTCATAATCATCTCGGGTTTTTTTTGTCTCGGCTAAGACTTAGAGAGTGATGAACCCACAGTTTAAAATTACCATTGCAAATCAGAAACCAAAAGGTTAACATAAAGAAAGAAAAAAAACAGCACAAATTGCCCTAATATATAGCCATGGAATGTAAGTATCAAGATTTTTAACTTGAACATCTTCGGCAGTGTACAATTGGATTTTCTACTCTCCTGAAAAAATCCCGACCACATTCATACAAAAGAAACGACATAAAACAAATAAAAGAAAAATAATATCATGAAATGCGGAGATTTTTTATTATCTGAGTTTTGAGTTTGATCATGGAGATTTCTTATTACGTTCACGTAAAACAGGAGTATGAACAGGTTCCAGGGGCCAACACAACCGACACGAACATAATTCATACAAAAGAAACTATGTAAACAATTAAAAGAAAAATAACATCATTTTCATTATCTGATTTTTGAATTTGATTATGGGTGATTTCTCATTACGTTCACATATTCAGACAAAAACAGGAGTTTCGAATTGCTTACCAGGGCCAACACGACCGACATGGACATTTACAGCTCTGGCCATTTTCTTTATTTTCCTAGAAAGGGAAAGACCATAATTGAGACCTGTCAATTGTTGGAAACAAATGGTGCGGATAAAATTAATGCTCTTACCAGGTGATTAACTTTGTTTCAATCCAAGGATGCACAGGGGGACTGAGTTACGGATGCATTGTCATATTTCGTGCAATAATAGATACTACCAAAAGTAATCGCATATTTGCCTCTTCAGTAAGCGAAAGTAGAACAAAAGCGAGCCACAAATTACATATGGTGTAATTCAGGAACCACGAAGCAAAGGCATACTTTAACAAATCAAAAATGCAATGAGAACAAACCTCTTTGACATCAATTCTGAAGGCAGAAGCTTATCCATGGTTGACGAACAGGAGATGACAAAATAGAAGTCCGAAATTTCAGACCCAATTATTCTTTTATTTTTTTGTTGCGAAAAGGCAATAAATTCAAGGACAACATACTCTTCTTAGAACGTATATCAGTCAGAGGTCAGAACCATCCTCGTGTACTTCAGGTGGTTATCAAAATGAAAAAATTATCAAAATTACAAGATGTTAATAATAATACTTTTTGCAATTATATGCTACAAAATAAAAGAACTTGTAAAATCTTAAAAGTTATCTTAAACCAAACACCTTCAATATTTATCAGGATAATGATAGAAAATTGTGGAAATAAAAGTACCAAAAGAGGAAACAAGAAACTACATCATTCAGAGCATGTTAAGCAGATACTATGCAGTTTCAAAGTAACAACTAACAAGAGTGATGATGTGTTCCGAAATAGGTTGGAGGGTCAAAAGGGAAGGCAGAACTTTTGATATAATCGTACTTAAGGAAATTGTGTTTTAAATCCATCAATAGAAAAGTTCACGTTTGGGGCCTTTTGGCTTACAACTTCAAATCATGTAAAAATGTATTGCAAATTATTCTTTTATTACTCAAACAATAATATTACTTCATCTCATATTGTCTCCCATGGGATACAGGAAAGTGCCTTCATTCGAGTACAATTTTGTTGCTTCTGCTTATAAGCTATTACGACATGAAAATTATGTAACAGAACAAGAGAAAACTGACAGCACCTAAATTCAAATGGAAGTTCCAAATAGCACTTGTTAACTTGTCTTTTGCTTCTTTCATAATCATCTCGGGTTTTTTTATCTCAGCTAAGACTTAGAGAGTGATGAACCCACATTTTAAAATTACCATTGTAAATCAAATACCAAAAGATTAACATCAAGAAAGAAAAAGGATGGCACAAATTGCCCTAATATGTAGCCAATGAATTTAGGTGTCAAGATTTTTAACTGTAAATAGAGATTTTCTACTGTCCAGAAAAATACTTTTCCCAGCCACATTCATACAAAAGGAAACTACGTAAACAAATAAAATAAAAATAAAATATCACTGAAATGCAACTGATTTTTAATTATCTGATTCTTGAATTTGATTATGGGAGATTTCTCATTACGTTCACATATTCAGACAAAAATAGGAGTATCGAACAGCTTTCCAGGGCCAACACGACCGACATGAACATTTACAGCTCTGGCCATTTTCTTTATTTTCCTAGAAAAGGAAAGACCATTATTGAGACCTGTCAATTGTTGAAAAACAAATGGTACGGCAAAAAATTAATGTTCTTACCGGGTGATTAATTTTGTTTCAAGCCAAGGATGCACACTGGGACTTGATAGGCCTTGTCATATTTCGCGCAATAACAAGCACTACCAAAATAATTGCATATATGTCTCTTCAGCAAGCGAAAGTAGAAAGAAAGCGAAGTGCAAATTACATATGGTGTAATTCAGGAACCACAAATCAAGGACATACTTTAACATAATAAACAATTGTTGAAAACGAATATAAAAAAAAAAAATGAGAACGAACCTCTTTGACATCATCATATGGAGGCAGGCACTATACGATTGTTGTATCTCCATTCCAGGGTACGCACAACCACCAACGGCTTATAAGTTACACCGGAGCTTATCCAAGGATGACAAACAGGAGATAAAAAAATTGAAGTCTGAAATTTTAGACTCATTTTTTTATATATATATATAGTTTTTTTCAAAAAGGCAATAAATTCAAAGACACCAAAGCATACTAATTCGTCTTGTACTTCGGGTGGTTATCTATATCCCTATGGTGTTCTCACATACAAAATACTTAACAGATGTTAATTAAGCAGCCTTTAAGTTAGGATACTATACTAACATCATGAGGAAAAGATCATCTTATTTTGTACACTAATATCAGGTAAAACTTAGATTATGAGACCGTCACACAATTATAGAGGACTAAAAAAGTTTTCACTTTAGATTGTATAACTCAGAACAAGCTGCAAATAATTGTAAGTTTGTATCCTGGAATCCAAACGGACAAAAGATTGTTCAACTCCAACTTGTCTTAATATCTACACCTATCAGTGAAACAAATCCTTAGAGACAGCAAAAACAGAAACTTACCAGAATATGTTAGAGTTTCCATGACATAATGCAACGGTTTTAATTGAAAGATGACACACTGAAAATCAAGTATAGTTCTCCAAAACTGCTAGCAATCTTATGTCGTATCCAGGGGCGGAGACAGGGCTGGGCCAGTCTGGGCCCTGGCCCAGCCCTTTTTTTTAAGAAAAAAATTTTTATAGTGAGAAATTTAAAAAAAAAAAAAAATTAGTTATAATTTGTATTAATTTTTCTTGGATTTTCTATCCGGCCCACCCTATTTTCGTGTATCGGCCCACCCTGGTAAAGCGTCCTGGCTCCGCCCTTGGTCGTATCCCGTGTATAAAATTCGTGTTAAAATATGAAGGCAAACCACAAAGGCAGAATAGTCATAACAATGAAAATATGACCATATTATCAACATTACAATTCCTAGACCAACCTTCATGAGTGATGGAATTAAAAAACATAAACTGCCATTGTTATAACGCGGATAAAGCATACACGTTATTTTGTTAAGTGCCAATGCCAATGTGTGGCATTGCATAAGAATGTCATCTTCTATAACTCCTCAAACAATAAGTTTTTGAATCAGAAATAGCAGCTATAGCACAACCATGGCATAGAATGATTTTAACATGAATTGTGTACCAAACTAATTCACCAAGTTTCTGAATATCCTGGAACTCTAAAATCAGAATAATCAGCATTGTTACGGGGAAAATTGTATAATAAAATATTAAAATTTACCATCCTTTCTCAATGGCTAGACTTATAATACTCCACAGAATTCTCTCTTAGGACAAATATCAAACAGTTTACACCCAATAACACTTAAACAGCTCAAACTTATACACGTTCATATATTCTACCAACACCCGGCAATTACCATAATCAAAACTCAATCGTTCCAGCATCCGATGCCTTTGGATAACCATTGTACTCCAATTTCACATTCAAACTGGCACAAATAGCCCTAAACTTAAGCCTCAACGAATCCATCATATCGGAAACGGACTCGTTTTCCGGCTCCGAAATGGGGTACTTCTGAAGCAAGTCATCCATTTGCTTGATCGTTCTCTGAATTCGGGCCGATACGAAATTCGGGTCGACCCGTATGGCGGAGCTCCAAGCATCTACGCATCCTCTGTAAAAACCCAATTCCTCGCCCACTCCGAACCCGGTTTTCAGACCCACTTGTTGGCCCTCTTCCTTGCCGGAGATTAACCCGTCTGCGTAGCCCTCATCATAACCTTCTTTGAAATGGGTTTCCTCTAAATTTATAGAGGATTCGAAGATGTCTTTTATGTCCATGCAAAAAGATATGGTAGTGTTTCTTAATCACTTCTTCCCACTATCTAATTTCCGTCAGATCAGTTTTCGTGATAGAGTAATACCAATTTTGTTCGTTGGTAACTTAGAAGTAGCACTTTCTCTCTGAATTTTTTTTTTCCTTTGAGAGATGAAAATGTTTTATTTTAGGTATAATTACAAAACATACCCTTGAAGTTTGACCTAATTACAAAAAAATCCACCTAACTTTCAAAATTACAAATAATACCCCCTATGTTTCATTTTGTCAAGTATTTAAATCATTTATAAGCAAAAATCATTTCAAAATTCCCCTTTGTATTTATAAAAATATTGCCGTTACCTCTTAGTTTTAACATCGATTCAAATCTCGAGGGTACTTTTTGTAATTTAAAAATTGGTGATTTTTTTTTGTAATTAGGTCAAACCTCAGGGGTATTTTTGTAATTATCCATTTATTTCATTGCACTAGTTCACATCTAAATTTATATTGTTCAAAATAATTTTTTTCACACTTTATCTCCGAAAATAGAAAAAAATGATACGAAAGGTCAATCAATTATTCCATTAATTTTTAAGTTCTACATAAATTAACAAAAAATAATTGCAATTCTTTTTTGTGATAGCCAACATCGGAGGTAGCACACGAAAGTGGGGTAAACTGAATGAAAATCTAAAAAAAAAAATCATATAAGCTCTAACTAAATGTTTATAGTTATTATTATTGTTGTTAAAATTATTATTATCTTGGTGAAACAAATTTCATTATTTTTGAATATAGTAAGCCAATTTATAGCCTTATAGGGACGAGCCCCCTTCACAAAAACAGTTTACTTCGGCCCATTTTGAAAGAGAGTGGGCTGCTTTGTTTTCGGTGGTCTGTAAGTCCCTGTTTGGGCCCATACACTTGATCTTTTTTTTTTTCATTAGAAAAGAAAAAAAAACACGCAGTATTAGGTTTTTTTTAGTGCAAGAATTTCTCTCTAAATACTGGTTTTCCCGATCAAATTTAAGCATAAGAAATATTTCCTTCAATTATGGTTCTAGCACAAAAGTACGAAGAGAAATATATGCAGATAATCTTTTAATAGTTTATATATTTACTTCGTTTGTTTTTCAAGACAGCAAGTGTACGTTGAATATTGTAGTCAGAACGCATGATTATTTTTCATAATGATGCAATAAAAATAAATCATCGATGTAATTCAATCAAAATAAATAAGTAGTTGGTTCAGAACTCCACTCCATCAAATTTCTCCTCATGCCATATGCGAGCTGGTGAAGATTTTATGGGAACTTATACTGAACAACATCCGTGCTGGTGATAATTTGGTGGGAACTCAAACTAAATAGCATTCGTGTGGGTTCGATTCGAAAAGAGATCATCTATTATTACATTTTGGGGGGCGGAACATATTTATTCTCTTTACTTTGGAGGATCTAGTCGTACGTTAACATACTCTACCATAACACTGACGAGTGCATGCATATTTTACCTTAATAGCAGCGATGAGGAGCCGGAGTTGTGGTCCTCATGCATAGTCAAACGTAAGCTTGGAAGTTGAGTTATAAAAAAACCAAAAAACATCCCAACAATTAGATTGCCCAATAATCTAAACTCATTCTCTCTAATGATTAGGGGTGTTCATTCGGTCAAACCGAACCGAATCGAACCAAGATTTCGGTTAAATGAAAATTCGGTTGTCGAAATAGAAAATCGAAAACCGAACCATATTAGACAGTTTGGTTCGGTTCAAAACCATTTTTTTTTCGATTTTCTGTTCGGTTTTCCGGTTAAACCGAAATTTAATAAAAAAAATAATAAAATTTTGCACAAAATCATTTTTTTGTATAAACACCAGCATCTACCAACTTTCCACATGGATCTGCTGGAATCTCCATCCACCGTGAACTGATGAAAAATTGAAAGCTTTTATTTGTATAATTTTTGTTGTTACAAAATTAGACCAATTCCATTGCTGCACCTCTTCTACAAATAGCATTATTTGATATCCATATATCCAATACAAGAAGTAAAACCAAGGTGCTATCTATTCCAGAGACCTTTTTCATATCATGAACCTTTTTGATTTTTTCTGTATTTTTCACTTACGAAAACTGGGTAGATTAAATCAGATTTTAAGGCTTTATGACGAAGGCATACAAATATATTTTTATACATTAGTTATTAAATAATAGAAATTACAAAAAAAAAGAGAAATAAAACAAATTGGGTTTTCAGTTCGGTTAACCGTGTAAGTCCAAGCGGCTACGATAATCTAGAGGTGGGGTGAATAGATTATCTCCATCTTTTCGATTTCGCCCTCTTTTTGCAATCGAATGCTCAAAGACAATAATAAAGGTGCGGAATGTAAACAACACACGTCAATTTAAAGAGGTTCAACCCACCTAGGGCCTAATCTTCTACCACCCCAAAGATATCAGGGATGGATTTCAAAAAGAAAAAGAATTTTATTAATTACCAAAATTAATACAAATTCAACTTACAACACCTTGAAGAGCACCACACTCTTCTTCAACACTACCTTTGGAGATTACCACAATCTCACTTTGAAGATTACCACAATCTTCCTTCAACGGCACACTTGTGAAGATTACCACAATCTTCAACCTTGAAGAATACCAAATTCTTCAACACCTCAATAAGAAGATCACCACAATCTTCTTGCACCTATCACCTAGATCATCCAAGTGTGCTCTTTCCACAAGAACACTCACAAGGATATCTTGTGTTTGAATGATAACCAAAAATCAAGATTACAACTCAATAATGAATATTACAATTTGAGTGCGAAGTGTAATCAAGAATAGCCTAGACCTCAAAGATGTGAAAGTGATAAGCTAGGCAATTTTACAACAAGAATAATAACAATGAAAGACCAAGTATTTGCTTGAAGTGTATCTTGTTGTGTTGTATCTCAATTGTTGTTTTGGTTGCTCCAAAACTTCCTCTATTTATAGGAGATGATTGATCAAGCATAGGCTCCTCTTGGGGATTGAAAATCTGAGAAAAATACAATTAAAATCAAGAATATAGTCTGTTAGAAATCAATCCCACAATTTAAGGAAATGTGTCTGTTTGTCAAACGGTCATATTTTTTTTGTCAATATACAGATGACTCCGGCCGCACGTAAATAAGAGAAATGAGAACACTAAAAAAAAAACAATGGCACCGGCCGGGCGTAGGCTTCGATCGGTCGACCCTGCCTCAACCGGTCCCCCTAATCAAAAAATGAAGAGGTTTTGTTCTGCTTTCAAAAAGGAACTTGCAGTCAATTTGGCCGACCATCACGGGCGGCATCGGCCGACCGGACTCGGCCGACGCCAGTGGCGACTTTGGCCGACTTACTGTTTTTACCTCCGTCTCATTTTTTGTTTCTAAAAACATCTTCGTGCACGGGTTGCCCTATGCATTTACCTGGTCGACCACGAGAGAGTAAATGTTGTCCAATTTTTGTCGAAAATAAAACTCAAGAAATACTCGAAAATTTAGTAAAAACATTTTAAACCGATCGAGAGTATTTAGACAACATTTAAGAACCTGTTATAGGAGTAAAAACTCATTGATATAAAACCAATAAAAGTGTTGTCCATTAACAAAAAAATAAACTTGAGGAAATACTCCGGAAAATATTAAAACCATTTTAGATCATTTAAGAGTATTTGGACAACCTTTAAAAACATTGTTTTGGTGATAAAATAAAATCATCAAAATTAAGATAAAAACATGTATCAAACAAACCGAACCTTAAAACCGAAAACCGAAAATTTTAAAAATCTCAAAACCGAAAATCGAACCGAATTTTTTCGGCTCGGTTCGGGTATGAACACCCCTACTATTGATTATGTTAAGTGGTCTCATGTTGATTTCTGGAGTTAATATTATTGCATTAATTGCTCATAAAAAGAAAAGGTAAATAATTCTATCTTAATTGATTAGAACTAGGAGTGGAACCATAAATGATGACATGCTCATAATTCTATACACATTGTCACTATGCTAGACTTATTAGTTAACTAAATTATGTGAAATGTGACGCCCTTAAACAAGTTAAGCTGGAATCATAGAGTTGATGTTGATGTATAGAATGCTCTAAACATCAAGTTGCGTCCGGAGCCGGGGGAAAACAACCCCAGCTCCGGCCACCACTAAAGAGATGAAGGATGCGGTGAGAATCGCGAAGAGCTGCCATTAGCTGAAGAATCCCAAGATGCTGGTCGTGGAGCCAGGAATTTGCAAGAATAGGAGAGCGCCGTCTCCGCCACAACCAAGAAATGCCACTCCCCCTCCTCCTGGGAGGGCTCCGCCTATAGAATAAGGTCACTGGACACGAAAAGCCCTCCAATCCCTGTTTGAGCTGCTTTGAGAAATCATGCTACGGCGGAAGCCGCGATGAGACCTCAAGCTCCGCCAGATGTTGAAGACCCCAGCCTTAGGGAAGAAAATGGAGTCCGGCATTCCACAATCCATACTCACAAGCCCACAGAAGAGACATAAGTGATGCACATTAGCCAAGCCAACTCGCGAGACATCTCAATAGGAGGAAGTTCACTGGCCCCTGCCATCCTGGCCAAGTCATTGCCCTCGGCATCAAGATCTCCAACTTCCCGGAGTATGATGGGACCGAAGCTCCCCCAAGAGTACTTAGACAAACTCTGCCCACCGAATAAGTCGGTTAGACCCAGGAAGCTCTTCAACTCAATGAAGATACTTGGAATGCTCTAAGATATCAATCCACTCCCGGAGCCACCCAAAGACATCTTTGAGCTCCGTCAGCTACTAAAGACCCCTCGTAAGGGCACCCTGCCGTCGCAGGCCGCAACAACAACTGCATGAAGAATGACCTTCATTCAACTAGAACGGAAGAGAGGAACAATGGCCAGAAAAAACAACCAGACACTTAAAAAACCATCACGTTGATGGAGCACAAGTAAACCTTGAAGCCCAACAAGGATATTCGCAACTTGACACCCAGGCTGAGGAGTCAAGAGCCATCCAAACTTCCCTAAAAAAAAAAAAAATTCATTCAGACTAGTTAAGCTACCTTTGGAAGACCGGAACAAACAAACCCTTACAAAAGAGCATAACTCCCCGACAACTTGTCAACGAACCATACTCCAACTAAAATCATATAAAAAGACTCACATATTATGGGAGTCATTAAAATCATTTTCGGGAGTCCAGATATAAAAAATCACTTAGGGCCCATTTGGATGGAGGAATTTAAAATTCCAAGGGATTTCAAATGAATGGATTTCAAAGTCATTGGATTTGAAATCCACCGCTTGTTTGGATGATGTAGATTTGTGTAAAAGTTTCAAATCCATTGTAAGTTTTGATAAAAAAAATTAGAAGCTCTATTTATTTTCGTAATTGATATGAAATAAATAAAAATAAAAGATATAATCTTATTATTTTGTGTGTAGTGTGTGTAAATGTGTGCAGTGTGTATAGTGTGTGTAAATGTGTGCAATGTGTGTAAGTGTGTGTAAATGTGTGCGGTGTGTGTAAATGTGTGTGAATATGCAAGTGAGCATAAAGGGAAAAAAAAAGAATGGATTTCAAATGACTAGGTTTTGGTAGGAATTTGAAATCCTTTGAAAATGAACTAAAAATTAAAGAGGGATTTGAAATCCATTGATTTGGATTTATATGCCAAACATGGGTGTGATTTATCTAAGGATTTCAAATACCTCCTCCCAAATCCTCCCCCAAATCCCCCCATCCAAATGCATCCTTAAATCTGCTAAATCAAGATTCCCAAAAAGTCAACTTGAAATTATATCCACCATCCAAGATCTTAGTTGTGAAAAAATGTCTACAACGTGACAAAAAAAAAAAAAAAAACTCTATTGATTGACGCCGTGAGACATGCTAAGCACTTACTTCATTATTATTTTTTGTGGAGGGAACTTGACTTCAGTATTAAATCTATAAACATGTTGCTCTTTTTTTATTCTCTGTGTAAAACACACACAGATTCACACACAGTGGACAAGGACAAAACATGAAATCAGCATCATACTTGAGAGAGAAACAACAAAATAATTTCCTCAAGAAAGAAAATTTTCACTCATTTTCCAATACATTTTCTCTGTTCCTCTATATAACATGCATCACTATAACCATTCTCTTCTGTTTTCACCTCCTTTATCACAACATAAACAACAACACTTTCATTCAACCCAACTCTAAAAGCGCTTTTGCAAATAGCGACAACACCTGCGATTTATTCAAGGGGCAATGGGTTCCAGATACAATAGGTCCATTATACACAAATTACAGCTGCAAAACAATACCATCCTTCAAGAACTGTTTTTTGCACGGACGAAATGACACTGATTTTCTTCACTGGAGATGGAAACCAGACGGATGCGAACTTCCACGTTTCAAACCCGAAACTTTTCTTACAACACTACAAGGGAAAACAATGGCTTTCATAGGCGATTCATTGGCCCGTAATCATATGGAATCGCTTCTCTGTCTCCTGTCAACGGTCAGTCCCCATAATTAATTTTTATTCTTAATCTTCAAGGTTTAAAGAGTAATTAGGAAAACGGCCCTAAGGTTTAGCTTAATTAAAAGGGATAATTACAAAAAGTACCCTGAGGTCTAACTTTCAAAATTACAAAAAGTACCCCTCAGGTTTGATTTAGTGTTAAAATTAAGTGGTACACTGCAATGATTTTATAAATATGAAGGGGGATTTTGAATTTTGTTTTTGCTTATGAAATGGTTAAATGTTAGAGAAAATAAAACCTCTGGGGTATTATTTGTAATTTCAAAAAATAGCTGGGTTTTTTTGTAATTAGGTCAAACCTCAATAGTACTTTTTGTAAGTAACCCAACTAAAAAGAAACAAAACCCTCTTGGGAATATTTGTAAAGTAAAGGGATAATTACAAAAACACCTCTGAGGTTTGGGCTAATTACAAAAAAACCCAGAGTTCTTTAAAAATTACAAAAAACCACTTGAGGTTTGATTCTATCTTACATTTTTCCCGGTGATTTTCAAAAATATTTCCAAAACACCCCTCACATTTACAAAAATATTACAGTTACCCCTCTTAAGTTTAAGACAAAATGAAACCTGACGGGTTTTTTTGTAATTTTGAAACATCTACGGGTTTTTTTGTAATCAACCCAAACCTCAGGGGTATTTTTGTAATTATCCCTAAAGTAAATACAAAGTTCAAGGGTATTTATAATTTAAAAAATAACTAGAGTTTTTTGTAATTAGGCTAAATTTCAGGGATGTTTTTGTAACTATCCCAAATTTAAATTAAAGCTAATACATTGGTTGAGATCATGGACACCACTTGAAGTTGTCTAGTTCTTGAAAGGGATAATTTCATTTTTCATACCCAATATATACCCTAATTTCACTTTTGATTCCCCTGTTTTCAACCTAATCAAGATTGGTACCTAATGTTCACAAAATTAATCATATTTGGTACCTTTCCGTTAACTCTCCGTTAACTCTAACTTGATTTAACTGTTATACGGGTTTCTTCTTAGAACAACCTTTCAATTTCAAAGACCTAATGTTTTATGAATAATCTCTTCCAAAGACCCATACTTTACTTCGCTACAATAATGGAAATAGTCCATTACGACCATATCAGCCCAACATGCTTCCGTAAAATTAGTAGATCCCTTAAAATTCATACCTCTTTTGACCGAAACACCGCCGGGTTAAGTGGTTTGCAACGCCACCACCGGAAAATTATCGCCCCGGATCGTTTGACAAACAACTCCTCACTGTTCAACCTCACCTCGGGGAAGATGATCCGCAAGTTATCCGACTCCTTCAAAGACTCGGCCAAAGACGGCCTTGGTTCGTTTCCTACTCCAGCGTAAAAGTATTTCTTCAAAGGGATAGATCAATAGAACACTATGAACACATGTTGAACAAAAGCCTTTATTTTATTAAGAACTTAAAGAAAAATTTATTACATTAGTAATCTCCTTTTGGGAGAGAAAACTTGTTTAGCCTCTCATTATTGAGGCTTGCACTAAAAATACATAAATTTAAAAACTAAACACTCAAACTTATTACAAATTTTCACTCAGATTTTATTGTAAGAAAACTAAGGGAAATGTTCGATGTCCTCGCCTTCCTTCAAATCCTCGCATTTTATAGAGGTAAGTCCAGGACTTCAAAGGCGGACTTCAAATCTTGTTGATATATATGACGCCATCGCTTACGCGTCATATCCCACATTATTGCCTCGCCAATTTGGTTTTCTTTTTTCTCCCGCGTGACTCAACCCATGTGATGTTTGTCGGGAATCTTTTAAAAATTTAGTTTACGTGGTCCCCGAGGATAACGCGTCTTATGAGCCGGGCCCTTATCCTTTCCACCGTGCATGATCTTGTCGGTCGGGTTTGGGTCGGAATCCTTTCCCAAACTCGGGTTCCTTTTGTTCGGGGCATGCTTGACAGATCCTGGTCGACCCAACGGCCAACATGCGCCATGTTACGAGAATTCCAGTAAGTTTCTTTGCTTGCCTTTGGAATCTTGTTTTCAGAGAATTCTTCTTTTGGTCTCAAGAGTTCTTCCGCGCAAACCCCGTGGTTGATCCAGTCATCGAATTCAAAAGGAAAGATCCATTCGCCGAGTCGGAAGAACTTGAATGGATATTTGACTTTGTCCATTTCGATTAGACAAACCCAAAGACCCATGCTCGCCCGGTAGAAGCTTCGTCTTGAGTAAAATGCTCCTACTAACATGGTCCTTCTTAGGTGAAGCCGCTTTAATATATTTTAAAGCATTTCCATCCTCTTCTTAGCTTGATGAAATGAAAAGCTTCATTAAAGCTCTTTCTTTTGGTTCGGAGATGCACCGATAAAATACAGTTCCAAAATATCTCCTCCGGCCAAGTGTGGATTATCGCCCAGTCTAAATCGCTTCCCCAATCCATTTCGGTAATTTTGAAATTTCGGGAATCCTGGTGACACGGTATAGATTGAAGCTAAAGCTCCAAAAGTATACCATTCCCCGTACTTCATTTGGATGACTTCCTGGTTTCATCCAAACTCGGGATACTTGCCGAGATATCAACCATTGTTTTTTCCGGTTAATACCTTGTCTTGTAACTAGTTTCTCCCATTGCCTCCGATATACCCGCATAGGAGAAATCTTAATCTCGTCATTTGAACCTTAGATTTGCACATCTCGTGGCCTAAGATTCAACTCTCCTCTTTTACCCCAGGTCTTTGGGTTGACTTGAAGACTCGGGTTGTGACACCGGAGCTTCAACATTAAATTCGCGATTTGTACACCTCGGAGGATGCATCACCCGCAACACTTGTGATTATGGTACTTGAATCCATAACCTCCGGGTTAGAGCCCGTACTCTCTCGGCCCCTTTTTTGCACCGTAGGAGATGCGGCTGGAAGAGAGGCCTCTTGCAGTCTTAAGAACAATTGTCTCGAAAGCGAATCGGGCATGCTCGTATTTGACTAGAAACGGATTTTCGGTCACTGTTGAAGTCGCCCAAAGAAACACGCATTGAGACATAACGCCCCAAAATCTCGTTCTAGACTCTCCAGGTTTTCCCGAGATGTCTTACTCGTTTAAGGACCTCGTCACCAACGCGTCCTTCCATCTCGTGTCAAGAAATCGCAAGAATATTTTCATGAGATTTTATAATGACAATATCATAATCATAATATTGACATTGACTTGCCATCTAAGTAATCGAGCCTTTTCTCGGTTTTGATTCAATTTTGTTTTTTAAAAGCCTGACACTTGAATTATCAATTTTTAAAGTAAACTTTTTAGCCAAGTAAAAATAGAGGCCATTTTTTAAAAGCCTTTCGATCGCAAAGAATTCTTTCTCGTTGATATGCCATCTTTTTGCTTTGGGTGTGAATAAACCACTACAATATCTGCATGGCACTTCTTCATTTGGTGTGACCTTAGTAAGAACTCGCCGCCACCAATCATCACCGGCATCGTGTAAAGAACGATTCATCCTCGTCTTGGGAATCGCAAGTTTTGGAAGCTTTTTACAAACTTCTTTAAGTTGCTTAATTCCTTCGATGTTCATCTTCCCATTTGAATCGTGATTTTTTTTTAAGTAATGGGCTAAACACCTTCCTCGTAGTATGCTAGATTGTTAATAAACATTCCAAGAAAATTAACAACTCCCTTAAAACTCAAGTTGTTTCTTGTCTTTAAGTGTATCCGGAAATCCCCTCAGTATCTTTTCCACAATATGATTAGTAGAATAATTCCGATTCATCGATTTCAATTCCGAGGAATTCAATCTGTCTTGTTGCGATTACACGCCTTCTTTTCCGAAAGCACTAATCCTTTTTGTGACAAACATCCGAAAATAATTCCAAATGTTTGAGATGCTCCTTCATGTTCTTTGATGCGATTAGAATGTCGTCGATATACACGAACATGAAACGAAATAATCTTTGAAAAGATTATCCATCTTTCTTTGATATATCCGGGGTGCGTTAGCCAATCCCATAGGCATCACGTTCCAAATATAGTGTCCCCCGTGGTGTGTAGAAAGTCAGTAAACTTCTTACTTTCTTCCTCCATCTTAACTGGTAGAATCCAGACTTGCAATCGAACTTTGAGAATATCTTGGCACCTTTGATACGAGCTTAACCGGATGTTTCTGCTTGGGATATAGTATCCGTCGAACTCCAAAATGTTATTAATTCCTTGTAATTAATAACAATCTTCGCTTTCCTCTTTTGATTTCTCCATGGTTTCGACTAAGAACCCGGATCGGCCTTTGTATGGAGAAACTCATGGTGAAATTAACTTAAGGTCAAGATGTTCCTTAAGTATCTTCTCGCATATCCTCACGATCTTCCCGATTCATAAGGATTGGTTTGAATCTTACGAACTCGTACTCCTTTCCAGGTTTAACCTTTAAGGAAGCTTTAAGCTCGTTCTTATCCCACCAAGCCAAAGGATCTTCATTGTAATTCCTTTGGATCTTCTTCGATATCCTCGAGTGAAATTTGTTCCTCTATGGTTACATCACTCTGTGGATTCTCCATTAGACTCATCCATAATTCCGCAACGGCTCGGAGTGACTCGATTCTTCTCCTTGTACTCGAATGAATACAAGTTATTATCCCATATCTTCTCGATCCTTCTACGGATGGAACCAAATTGTCTATAGGATAATAAAGCTTCACCAAATTTCCTTCGATCCGCCATTTTTGGATTGCGAAGTTTGGCTTCATCACCACGCTTTCTGCGAAAATTAATGGGCATTTTTTCAAAATGCTTCCGCGATCTCGGACAATAATCTTATGATCACATAAGGTTGTGAAAATAAGTCTTCTCGTCTCGTTCTCTTGTGTGAACCGCTTGAATGTTTGCGGAAATTGTTTCCTAGCAAAATATCTCGCACTGTATCATGGAAATAGATTGGTGGCGTCTTTACTTTGTACCACGGGTAAGTCTTGCCCGCTCCTCCGATCATTATTTTCGCTTGTTTAATTCCCTGTTAAGGATAAGAATCCTTTTAGAGAAATCTCTTCCCGCAATGGTGGTAAATCTTCTCCAATTTCTTTAGGAAAAACATCCTTTGCAAGTACATATTCCGGCACTGAATCAAATATAGGCGGCGAAATACTCGGCCTTGTATTCGGCATATAACATTCCAATAGAAATGTATATGGAGAATGGACTAGTGGTCATCGATTCGTATCTTTTATTAGCCACTCGTGAACTCCATTCCGTCTTGTAATCTTTCCCAAGGTTTATGTTCCTCAAGAAATTCAATTCCCAAAGTATTAATTGTTCGGGACCTTTCCCCGCCACTCCTGTGATAGTAAGCTCAATTTCTCCTATCTTCAAAGCTTTCGATACCTTCCAACGATTGGTTGTTGGAGATAATATAAAACATCACAAGGAAAAATGTTATCCTTTTGAGTGATGTCGAATATTACTTCAACCTCTCGCCATCTTCTCGGGACATTTATTCTCTCTGTTTGTTTTAAAAACATCGGGGATGCTTTACGAATCGTATTTTGGTCTCCTTTCTTCCCAACGGCCGCTACTCACCATTCTCGTCTTTGGCCGAAAGACATCCTTCTGTGCTCAACTCGAGACTCGACTTTTGTGAAGATCGGTTGATCTTGAATTATCATATCAATCTCCTTAATAGTTGGAGATTCAATGATTTTCGGTAACACCACCCTAGCAAAGTCCTCAAAGATTCTAGGGACTTCAATAAATTCCTTTCTCAAGAATACTTTGAATGATGGGTATTCGAGAGAGCATAGGAAATCTTGTATGTGATCGAGTAAGGCTGTTTCCTTCTTTCATCAAATCGACTCTTTTGAAATCTTGATGAAGGGTTAGGACTCTCAAGTCTCGATCTCCCAAATTGTATGCAATTTAGGATAGACATTAAATGCCAATTTCCCGCATACAAATTTCTCAGAATCGCTCCAAGGCATGAATCCTTGAGATGCGAGATTCGCTTGTCAAAGACAAGCAAAGATTAAGAGGCGAATCTATTCCTTGTTTGAATGTTGCTTTAATAATTACTCTTATGGCTCGATATGAATCCATGAGAGTGTATTTGCAACTTCTCTTTTAACTTTGCCTTTGATCTCTTGTATTTCTCTAATAGGGACCAAGCGCATCTCGATCAGTTCTTGGTAAACTCCATCGGAATAGCAAATTCTCCGGTTGTTACCCTGTGGATAATTTGGTGTTTTACGTTACGAAACCCAATTTTATCCAATGCTTTTTCCATAGCTCCAATTGTAAATCCATCATGACTTGAAGCTTTGGATCTTCCTTCATGATTCTCATAAGAGTTTTATGAGAAACCGTCGTGTGAGAGAGGAATCCTGACATATCCTCCCTGACTGTCTGCTGAAGAATTTCTTCTTCACTCTGATTCCGAGCTGGAGTCACTTCCATCGTCGAATAGATCTCTTCTTCATAGATGCTTTCATCCGAGGGAATATCCTCGAATTGATACACCGTATTAAATCCGATAATGATAATAGACAGCCTTCTTCGATTTTCGGTGTAGCCTCGAATCGTCTAATTCCTCGTTTGGTTGTCTGCGGACAATCCGATTTGAGATATGTCCTCTTGCTCCACAGTCCAAAGAATTACAATCTCACGAAACTTTCATTAGCTCGGGTATGAGCTCGTCTCGAAAGTTCTTCTCCCGGGGTTCTGCTGTACTTGCTTGATTAGAACCTCGATGATGAGGCTCTACTTCTGCTTGGCCAGTTTGGTCTTTGCCCCGATTTATAACCGGGCTTTTTGTTTTGACAGAACCTTCAGGTCTCCATGAAGACCGCTTTTTCTTTCCGCTACTTCCTCGGCGGTATGGATGGCTTCGCTCATTCTTCCTTTTGTGCCGCCTTGGTTGACCTCCCACAACTGTTGGGATATCATTATCCACGCAACATAGAGGAACTGTTTTGTTAATTCCTCTTAATCTCTTGTAATTCTGTGCAGAGTCGCTTGATAGCATCATTCGGATAACTTGGCCTTTAGGAAAGACATTTTTCTCGCCACGATTTTTACTTGACTCCACCCCTTGTATTCCCCGATAAGCATTTCTCTCCGGGGACTCGGGATCTTGGCAAAGAATAGCGTGCGGCCTTCCTTTTCTTCAATCTTGGATTTCCACCGGTATTCGGTGAACAACTTGATATATTCGTCAATATGACAAATATCCAAGAACTTCAGGCTATAGAGGGTTTGTTTATATTTCTTTCTTTTTTCCTCCTCTAATCCTCAAAATAACCCGTCTTGGCCGATGAATGGATTTTGAATAATTTTGCCATACCATCGACAATTCCTTTAAGTGATTCCCCGATGTGACCGAACTTTTCGTACTAAAGATCGGTCATATCCCAGCAATCTTCACCGATCCTTCAAGACTCATTTCAAGGAGTAAAATGAATGAATCCTTTGTAAGATCGAGGGTTCTCTTTGAAATTCTCATAGTCAAGCCCATTCATCAATGAGAAACCTCTGTTTTTAAAATCTGGGATGTCCAGATTTAACATCAACCCATACGGATGTATTGGGTCGAGGTGCGATCGTCCATAAGGCGTCGATAAACATTCGCCTTTAGGTAGGTTATGCAGTTCCCTTGCAAGAGGGTTTCGTCCTCTTGTCCCCGAAAGTGGATCACTCCCGGTCGTGAAATCCCCAAAGATGTGGCATCCTCTCGCCCCGAGCTCCATGATGTGAACCCGCATTTTTCTTCGACGTTAGGATTAATCGGTGGCGGTGGTGGAGGAATTGGTCTACTTGTGGGTCATAGGTAACCAAAGTTGATTCTCACTGCGTTCATCTTTAAATCTACAATACCTAATCCCGAAGGATTCTCACAGTCGTGTAGATCTTTAAGATTCATCTTTTCCATATCCATCTTTTTAATTTTTGATGGATTTTCCTTTGATGAGAGCAATGAGCTTTTCCTCATCCCTCATTTTTCGTATGACTTCGGTTGGTTTCCCTTTTAGTGTAAATAGGTCTTGCCCCAAAATCAATACGTTTCCTTCAGGATGAACTTGGCTGTCCTCCGGTTCTTGACTCGTTTGAATATCATGAAGGAGTTCAAGAGTTTCTTTCGATATTTCACCATCGTTTCCATCCAGGTTGGATCGATGAACTTGTCTTTGGTAGATGAATATGGCGGTTGCCATAAGTCGCACCGTCTTCGGATTTCTCTAAGATCTTGGAGATCTTAGATTTGTCTCGGGAAGTATCTCGTTCCACTCACGGTACTCCATCGGGAATCATTGTTCGATGGGAATTTTCATGAACGCGTTTCTTGAAGGTTCATCAAGTGAACATATAAGTGCAGTTAAGCATCCGAATCGCTTATAATATTCTCGCTTTCGCATTTTGCATTGCCTTAAGGTTTCCCGTCGGTTCTGCTGTTGTTCCTTTTCTTCATGTTGGTATTCCCGATATGAAACCTGGTCAGGTGTTCTTTGTGCATACATCGTCAATATTTGACGATATGTCTGTAAGGGTACATCTCGGACATCGGTCAGGATCCATAATCTCGGAGTAATTTCTCCTCACCAATTGTTAATTACATAAATATAATAAATTTAACTAAAAGTTCTTTAATAAACCAGGCTTTGATACCATTTTCGTGGCCCAAAGTTAAAGAGTTGAGTCTTGAAAAGATACGGTCCTTTGAATAAAAATTAAAATATCTAGGGACCAAATTTGATAAACCAAGAAACATAGGGTACCAAAAATGATACATTCGAAAGTTTGGAAAACCTTCTACAACCAGTCAGCAGAGTCGGTTTTTAACGAGTTATTTAACGGCAGTATCCGAATTGATTAAAACTCAAAACGTTGGGTACTAAAACTGATTAAACTGAAACCTTGGGATCAAAACTGAAAACTAGGTATAATTGAGGTACTAAAACTGAAAATAACCCTTCTTGAAATCTTCAAACATACATCGGCATTAGCCTTTTATTTTGTGACTGAAATAATTATCTGTGAACCTAATAGGAAATAATATCAAGCAATCCAAACTATAAGTGCAACAAATATTCAACGCAAATATAAAAACGACACGAGCAATTTTTACGATTGTCCTAATTGTTTAAATGATTATATGTAGGTATTAATGTGTCTTAATCCGCAGGTTAATTTTTGTCATTGCTCACAAAGTAACAATTATTATTCTCCCAGATTTTGCAGACTTGTTCTTATTAACCAAAATTTCAAAAATTATGCTTGGAACCGTTGTTTATCAATGCCAAACCACTATTTCTTATCAGTATATATGGGGAGTGTTTGCAAAAATTTATTTATATTTTTAGAAGAAGTAATTTATTGTCGCACAAAAATAGTTGAAAATCATAAGTTAGTAATGTTTTCAAATCAAATAAGAATTTGAGAGGGTGTTTGGGTGAAAAAGTTGTAAAAATGTATATTTGTTTTGCAACAGTCATATCAAGCAAAATCAGAAATCTAGACAGACGCAAAGGCCGTTGCCTCCCCAAAATTTTCCAAATTTTTTCCCCCAAAAAAATTTTCCAAATTATTTTTTATAGCTAAAATAAAAGAATTAATTTACAATTACCTCCCAAAACTTTGATAAAAACTTTAAGTAGTTGTGTATTACAATATTATAAAAATATTAATTATGATTAGTATATGAATTTTTTTTTCTCATAGTTTAAATTTATGAACTCGGTCCGTCTTTCGCCCCCAAAGCCAGAATCTTTCGTCCGCCACTGTCTACTCGCTTCTAAATTTTGAAATAAATGAAGCAGAATCAGATGCAAATGCACTAAAATGAAAAATGCACGATTTAACATCAGATAATCTTGCAGGTAGAAACTCCAAAAGCAATACAAAAAGACCCCGAAGACCGATTCACAACATGGGTATTTTCGGAACACAATTTCACCTTAATGTCACTCTGGTCCCAATTCCTCGTCGCCTCCACCGAGCGAGTAATCAACGGCACCGCCACCGGAACCTTCGACTTGCACCTCGACAGAATCGACCCCCACTGGTCGGAAAAGCTACCCTCGATCGATTACGCGGTTTTCTCCGACGGCCACTGGTTTATCCGGCAGAACTACCTGTACGAGGGCGGCCGTCTCGTCGGCTGCATCTACTGCCAGGCCCCAAACTTGACGGATGTCGGGCCGGGCTGGGCGATTGGAAAAGCATTCCGGGCCGCGTTTAGGGCCGTCAATAACAACTGCAGGAAGATTTCCAGTTTGTTGGTGACGTTTTCCCCTTCGCATTTCGAGAACGGGACGTGGGACACGGGAGGGGGGTGTAATAGGACGAGGCCCCTCGGGAGGGACGAGGTGGACAGGGGAGGGCCCGATTGGGATTACAGGAAAATTCAAGTGGAGGAAATTGAGATTGCGAGGAGTGCAGGGGAGGAAAGTGGGAATAGTTTTGGAGTTGTTGATGTTACAGGGATTATGGCGGTGAGGGCCGATGGGCACCCAGATGTGCACTGGGAGAATAGTTGGGTGAAGGGGTATAGGGATTGTGCTCACTGGTGTTTGCCAGGCCCGATCGATGTGTGGAACGAGCTTATGTTCGAGCTGATTAAGAGACAGATTAGGTTATAAAAGTTTGGGATAATTACAAACAACCCCCTGATGTTTGGGCTAATCACAAAAAACAAAAAAAAAAAAAAAACCAAGAGATTTTTCAAAAAGGAGCCGTTATTTGCACCCCTATTTTTTATAAATACATCCCATCCCCTATTTTCATAAAATTAAAATTACTTAAAATGACTATTATGCCCTTACTATCACAAAAAATTCTAAATACACCCAATCTTTTTTTTTTTCCAGATTTTTTTTCCTCCCTAGGGTTTCAGTTGCTGATTTTCATTTTTAGCTACTGTGCATTTTAATTGTAGTATTAAGTGCGAAAATGTGTCATTTTTAATAGATTAAAGGTTTTATAGGCTGAGTTCGAAGTGGTGTTACATTTTTTGGATTTTTTTGTTTTAAGATCGTCCATTTTTTTCGCCATGTTCGAATAGGCACGATCGTGCCACACTTTTAACATCGTTTTCCTTAAGAAACTGATGTAAAAAGTATGGCACGATCATGCCTCATTTTTAGGTGTGGAACGATCTTGCAATGTATTAATATAGAACACGATCATGACACACTTTTAACATCGGTTTTCTTTAAGAAACTGATGTAAGAAGTGTGGCACTATCGTGCCTTATTCTAAACTGTGGCACGATCGTGCCAACTGCCATGTATTAAAATAGGGCACGATCGTGCCACACTTCAGAAAAAGTGGCGGGGTGTATTTTTTTGACAATAAGGGTATACTAGTCATTTTAATTTTGTAAAAATAGGGAGTGAGTGTATTTATAAGAAGTTGGATGCAAATAAGGGCTCTCTTTTCAAAATTGCAAAAAGCTTTGATTAAGTCTTACATTTCTCTCTTCGTAAAGAGAACCCATGATATTTCTAGAAATATTACAGTTAACCGTTAACTTGAGTTTAAGACAAAATCAACATTGTTACAAGACAATTGTATAATAAAACAGCATAACTGACTTAAAATTCACCATCCTTTATCAATGGCTAGACTTCTAATACTACTCCACAGAATTCTCTCTTAATATCAAACAGTTGACACCCAATAACACTTAAACAACTCAAACTTATACACTTTCATATATTCTGCTAACACTGACCAATTAACATAATCAAAACTCAATATTTCCAGCATCAGATGCCTTTGGGTAACCATCTGCTTGACATTCATTTCACATATACAAAATGACATTTAAAAAGAATTCTCACAAGATAATATGATACAACAAGATAAAGTTCATCTAATTTAACTTATAAGGTCCATCATAATTCACAACCCACAACCAGTTTTTACAACCCCGGTTCAACATTAACAAAAAGACAACCTCAAACCTCACTAATATAATGCGTACCGAGAGTAAAAGAGAATAGTTCACGAACAGGCGGGTACTCAACCAATGAAATCTCCAATGCATATCCACTCACTGGCAACTTCAGATCACGCAAAGCCGTAAATGCCTCGAACATACGAGTCTTTGGAACACCCTCAGCCACCGGACAAAAAGGAATCCATATGTCTGGACGGTGCTCCAACCCAATCTCAATACCTTCTTTCTTTATTGCATCACACAATTTCTAATGAAACTGAAGGAGAGACAGAGAAGGAGTTGGGTCAAGAAACAAGACATTGTTGTCATTTGGAAACCTTCCAATTGAAGAGAAACACACAGATAATGGTTCTTGTTTTGCGGCAAAATTTCTAAGTGTATTCTCTAGTTTAGCAATATCAATAAAAGGGCTTGAAAACAATGTAAGGTGGGGCCTACATTCAATCTCAATTAGCTGAGTACTGATTTGCCGTCTAGCCAACACATTCCATGCTTTCAAGACCTGGTTTTCCAGAGCAGGATCAAAGTAAAGTTCAATTGCGTAGCCTTGGGACATTATCTATGAACATTTCAGAAAAGGCAAAACACAGTGAATCAGAAACATACAAAACGAACCATGAAAATCAAGAAAGCACAACTGAAAAGCAAGAATTAAGATCTAAAGATTACCCATCAGCTAAGAATGCAACACAATAGATTGAAAACAAAACCCACAAACCTTGAAAAAATAATTCACCAAGTTTCTGAATATCTTGGAACTCCAAACTCATCAATAATCAACATTGTTACAGGAAAATTGTATAATAAAACAGCATAACTAACATAAAATTTACCATCCTTTATCAATGACTAGACTTATAATACTACCCCACAGAATTCTCTCTTAGAACAAATATCAAACAGTTTACACCCAATAACACTTAAACAACTCAAACTTAAACACGTTCATATATTCTGCTAACACTCGGCAATTAACATAATCAAAACTCAATATTTCCAGCATCAGATGCCTTTGGGTAACCATTGTACTCCAATTTCACATTCAAACTGGCACAAATAGCCCTAAACTTAAGCCTCAACGAATCCATCATATCGGAAACGGACTCGTTTTCCGGTTCCAAAATAGGGTACTTCTGAAGCAAGTCATCCATCTGCTTGATCGTTCTCTGGATTCGGGCCGATATGGAATTCGGGTCGACCCGAATAGCGGAGTTCCAGGCATCCGCGCAGCCTCTGTAGAAGCCCAATTCCTCGCCCACCTCGAACCCGGTTTTCAGACCCACTTGTTGGCCCTCTTCCTTGCCGGAGATTAACCCGTCTGCGTAGCCCTCATCATAACCTTCTTTGAAATGGGTTTCTTCTAACTTCAAAGAGGATCCGAAGATATCTTCCATGGTGTCCATCCAGCAAGATATCTTCGATCGGGTGGGACGAGGTGGACAGGGGAGGGCCCGATTGGGGTTACCGGAAAATTCAAGTGGAGGAAATTGAGATTGCGAGGAGTGCAGGGGAGGAAAGTGGGAATAGTTTTGGGGTTGTGGATGTTACGGAGATTATGTCGGTGAGGGCCGATGGGCACCCGGATGTGCACTGGGAGAATAGTTAGAAGAAAGGGTATAGGGATTGCGCTCATTGGTGTCTACCAGGCCCGATCGATGTGTGGAACGAGCTTATGTTCGAGCTGATTAAGAGACAGGTTAGGTTATAAAAAGTTTGGGATAATTACAATAAAGACCCTAGAGGTTTTGGACTAATTACAAAAGTTTTTTTTCTAAAAATTGCAAAAGGTCCTTTGATGTTTGATTTCGTCTTACATTTCCCTTTTCATAAGCAAACCCATGATATTTCTAAAAATATTACAGTTAACCGTGCACTTGAATTTAAGACAAAATCAAACATGTGGTTTTTATTTTGTAATTTCGAAACAACTATGGGTTTTTTGTAATTAGTCTAAACCTCAGGGGGGATTTTTGTAATTATTCCTAAAAAAATTTAGACACTCACAATTATATATTCGGGAATGAAGTGAGAATAAAATGGACATTCCAAGTTCATTTTCATTCACACAATTCATATATTTTAAGGTTTGGAATATTCATTCTCATAGGAATCTCTATACCCCATAATTTTAGTCATTCCCAATTTATCAAGAATAAAGTTATTTTGTTATGGACAATATTATCCTCTTATTAAATTCATAAAAAATATTATATAAAACTAAACATACACCAAAATTTAATATTTATTTTTATTTTTTACAATTGAATTTTTTTGTTAATAATTTTAACATGATTCTCTTTTTTTTTTTAATTTAAGCATGTAAATATCCGTGTAATTGACACAAAAAATTTTTAATTTTGGGTTATTTGATAATTCGAGACCTGATAAAATAAAATTGTGTCATCAATGTAAAATGAATAATTTATATGAACTTAAAAATAAATAAAAATGATTCTACTATATATTTTTTTGGGAAAAATGAATTCTTTAAATTTAAAGATAAAGTTAATAAACATATTGAAATCATTGTTTTACCAAAGAAAAAAAATGCTAAAATGTAATTTGGACATTAAAAATGTTTCATTACATTTTCATCATTTATTTTTAATTACCAATCATGAAATTGGAATGAAGCCCAGAATGACTTAGCATAAGAAATCAATTCGTTTATCATTCCATTCCCTTTGTCATTGCATTTCTAAATTCATCCAATTATTATTCAATTCAATTCATTCATACTATCATGCAACCAAACTCCATTAGGATGTTTACACGTGTCCACTTATGACATAAACAAGTGTATTGTTTCAAAATAAAAAATAAAAAAATAGACACATATAAACATCCCAATGAGTTGGGCACTATCTAATTGGGTAGCATTTAATTACCCGCAAAGTAGATAGGAAAGGACAAGGAGGGCAAAATATTGTAAAAACTTGAAAGCATGCCCAAAGTCTATCAAGGCCACGCATCATGTTCTATTCCAAGTATTAGGGGCGTCAATGTGACACGACACGAACCTAACACAAGTTTAGCAGGTACATGTATAACCTTTAATAGGTTCAGGTTAAACTCAGGTCAGACACGGCTAACACGAAAAATAAATAGGTCAGGTCGGTCGAAATGGTCGACACGATTGACCTATGTAACCCATTTAATTTTATAGTGACATATTATTTTAATATTTTGTAATGTTTTAGTTGGTTATATGATGATGAAAAAATTATTAAATGCATTTTTTAATAATTTTTAATATTTAATATATTTTTTATTTGTAATTTCAATTTTTTCTCTATTTTTTTTTAATTTTTCTCTCGTCAACTTTAAATTGGATAGTTTTTTTCGTGTTGTGTCGAGTTACCCGTGTCATAAACGGTCGTGTTTCGTGTCGGGTCGAGTTACCCGTGTCATGAAATGGGTCGGGTTCGGGTTCGGGTTCGTGTCAGACCTGTAATAATACCTGTGTCAGAACATGAAACACGACACGATTGACACTCCTACCAAATATGTTTCTTCTCATATTTTAAAGGAGCGTTTGCAATCACCGGAAAAAGTATTTATCTACCTTTGGTTGAAAAAAAAACAATTTTAGTACTTGCAAATGCCAACTTCAGATTCATTAAATCAGAATTTAAAAGTAGAAAGATGAGTAATTTATATTTTTTATTTTACTTTTGGTTTGACTTTTACAAACAAATACTTTTACAACTTTCTTACCAAATACCAAGGTTGCAGAAATCGCTAGGCGCTCGTTAGACAGTGGCCCAGCGCCTAGGGCACCCATACCGCCTAGGCGGGCGTCTAGAAATAGCATTATTTTTATCTTTTTTTCTTTGTGTCTTTTTTTTTTTTAATTTTTACCATTTTTGACCGATTTTTTCCGCCTAGGCTCGATTTCTGGTCGCCTGGCTTGATTTTTCGCCTGAACGATTTTTTCCAACGATTTAGCAAAATCGGATCGGCCTAGGGTCGCCTAGGCAGTCCATGCTTTCAAGACCTTGTTTTCCAGCTCAGGATCAAAGTAAAGTTCAATTGCGTAGCCTTGGGACATTGTCTATGAACATTTCAGAAAAGGCAAAACACACATAGTTAATCAGAAATATACAAAACGAACCACGAAAATCAAGAAAGCACAACCGAAAAGCAAGAATTAAGATCTAAAGATTACCCATCAGCTAAGAATGCAACACAATAGATTGAAAACAAAACCCACAAACCTTGAAAACATAATTCACCAAGTTTCTGAATATCCTGGAACTCCAAACTAATCAATAATCAACATTGTTACAGCAAAATTGTATAATGAAACAGCATAATTGACTTAAAATTTACCACCCTTTATTAATGGCTAGACTTATAATACTACTCCACGGAATTCTCTCTTAGAACAAATATCAAACAGTTTACACCCAATAACAACACTCGGCAATTACCATAATCAAAACTCAATATTTCCAGCATCAGATGCCTTTGGGTAACCATTGTACTCCAATTTCACATTCAAACTAGCACAAATAGCCCGAAATTTAAGCCTCAGCGAATCCATCATATCGGAAACGGACTCGTTTTCCGGTTCCAAAATAGGGTACTTCTGAAGCAAGTCATCCATCTGCTTGATCGTTCTCTGAATTCGGGCCGATATGAAATTCGGGTCGACCCGAATAGCGGAGCTCCAGACATCTACGCAGCCTCTGTAAAAGCCCAATTCCTCGCCCACCTCGAACCCGGTTTTGAGGCCCACTTGTTGGCCCTCTTCCTTGCCGGAGATTAACCCGTCTGCGTAGCCCTCGTCATAACCTTCTTTGAAATGGGTTTCCTCTAAATTTATAGAGGATTCGAAGATGTCTTCTATATTGTCCATGAAGAAAGATATGGGGGCGTTTCAGCTTTATCAATCTCCCTCAGTCCCCGCTATTTACTGTCAATTAGAAAGCTTTTCGTGAAATCCTATATAAAATTTGATACAACGAGGTGGGCTCGAATTAGAGGATAAACTGGGCCGATCCTACAGTTTACTATGGCCCATTTCACTAAAGAGTGAGCTGTTCTTCTTTCAGTGGTTCTGTAAGCCACCGTTTGGGTCATATCCCATAACTTTTAATTTTTTTTGTGTACATAATTCCTAAATATTAAGCACCAAAAATATTTCTTTAAATATTCAGAAGGCATGCTTATTTTTTCAAGAAATAAAATAAAAATAAAAATAAAAATAAAGATGCAATTCAATCAAAATATATAAATTGATTGAATCCCACGAATCCAAACATAAAAAATTAAACAGATATACATTTTCAACCAAAATCAGGAATGTAACATCGTTATCTGTAATGATAATGTCCAGTGGAATTAATATCAGTGGCAATAATTGTTTAAGAAAGAGAAGCTAAATATTTCTCTCTTAATTAAGGACAAGGAGTGTTACTATACATAATGACAAGATCATAATTGTTTGCACATTGTTATCATGCTAGACACACTTACTAGTGACATACTTACTAGTGAACTAAATTTTGTATAAGTTGAGGTCAAAGCATACACTTGATGTTGATGTAGCTTAATGCAATTACATATTATAAATCCATGTTAACATTAAATTGTGATTTTTTTTGTCAATCCAGAGTATCCCACACAAGTCGGGAAACAGATTCCAAGCTTCATTCAGACTATGGAACATCCACTTGAGGAGAAAAGTCAAACCCCAATCACTTAGCATTAGTTGTCTATAGTTGAATATGTTTCTTTTTTTTTTTTAAAAGAGTATCCCGATGGCGAAACCCCCCACCTATACCACCTTGGCCATTGTAGATTGTAAATGAGGGATATGCAGGAGTGGTAGCCCTGCAAGGGAGATGACCAACGAGATACGATTACACGAACCAAGCAACAACCCTTACAATATTTTAGCAAAGAACTATCACCACACAAATTCAAACTCGCAATTTCGGAGATACTCCAATCACCTTTACACTTACCAACTCTATTTGTACCCTATAGCTATACTTTCTAAGTGGGAGAAAAAAGTATAGAATGGACTATAAAATAGCTACGCCATACTGATTTTAATAGACACTAATCTTTCTTCCCAATGTGGATGCACATGGACAAGGAGTTGGAGTCAATAATGGGCATCAAACTTAAACAAATATTAATCAGACAAATAATCTTATTAGATCTACCTAATACATGAACTGGCATCAACAAAGAAAATTTCTTAAGACTGATAAAAAAAAAAAAAAAAAGAAAATTTCTTAAGTTGACATATTTGCCTATTGTGTGTTTCTCATAAGTACGGACGAGAGACAGATAGAGAAAAGTTATTAAAATAGCAAAACACTAAATTTTACTAATTCAAGATTCCCAAAAAATCAGATAAAAATAGGGATAATTACAAAATCACCCCTGAGGTTTGGGCTAATTACAAATAAACCCAGAATTGTTTCAATATTACAAAAAAACCCATCATGTATGATTATGTGTTAAATTTAAGGGAGTAACTGAAGTGTTTTTATAAATATTATGGGGTTTTTTGATATGTTTTTTTGCTTATGAAGGGGGAAAAATGTAAGACGGAATCAAACCTCAAGGGATTTTTCGTAAATTTCAAAAATTTTTGGGTTTTTTTTGTAATTAGCCAAACCTCAGGGGTGCTTTTGTAATTATCCCTAAAAAAACCACCATACAAGATTTTATTTGTAAAAAATTTCTAGAACTTGACAAAATTGTAAAAAAAAAAATTAAAAAATTACTTGGCTTCTCTTTATTGACGCCACAAGACATGCTGAGCACTTGAGTCTTGACTCCAATATTAAAGCTATAAACATGCTACACTTTTTTCTTAGTCTCTTTTTCTCTCAAAAACACACACAGATCCACACACAGTGAGTGTGAAAAAAACATGAAATCAACATCATATTTCAGAGAAAAACACCAAAATAATCTCCTAAAAAAAGAAAAAATTCACTCTTTCTCCAATACATCTCCTCTGTTCTTCTATCTAACATGTATCACTATAGCCATTCTGTTCTGTTTTCACCTCCTTTATTACAACAACAGAAACAACAACGCTTTCATTCAACTCAACTCTAAAAGCGCATTATCAAATAGCGACACCTGCGATTTATTCAAGGGGCAATGGGTTCAGGATACACGAGACCCATTGTACACAAATTACACCTGCACGACAATTCCACTCATAAAGAACTGTTTTTTGCACGGTAGAAAGGACACTGATTTTCTTCACTGGAGATGGAAACCAGACGGATGCGAACTTCCACGTTTTGGGCCCGAAACTTTTCTTACTACACTTGAAGGGAGAACAATGGCTTTTATAGGCGATTCATTGGCCCGTAATCAAATGGAATCGCTTCTCTGTCTCTTGTCAACGGTTAGTTCCCGGAATTAATTTTTGGAATAATTGCAAAAATCCCCCTTAGTTTCGAGCTAATTACAAAATACTCCACAGGTTTTGAAATTTACAAAAAAGCCCTCGAGATTTGATTATATCTTATATTTTCCCCTTATAAGAAAAAAAAAGTATTTCGAAAATACCCTGATATTTTTAGAAATATTTCAGTTAGCCGTTGAATTTAAGACATAATCAAATCTGCAGGGCTTTTTGTAGTTTTGAAATATTTCTTGATTTTTTTTTGTAATTAGACCAAACTTAAGGGGATATTTTGTAATTATCCCTTAATTTCTTTTCTTAATCTTCAAATTTAAATTTGGCCAATACATTAATGAACAGGTTTCTTGTGAGACGGTGATATATTCAGTGTAAAAAGTGATACATTGTCTATTTACACTAATTTAAATGTATTTAGATAAATATCACTTTTTACATTAAAAGTATCACATCTTACGGTCTTACGAATTTTCACTTGTCTCATATAAGTTTTTGCATTGAGAATTTGAGATCATGGACAACTTGAATTACTAGTCTAATTCTTGAAATCTTCAAACCTACATTGGTTTGGAGTTTTTTTCGACTAAAAAAAGGTTTGGAACAGTAGATTGTCTATAAACTAATGATGTAAGTGACCAATTTGGCATCCAATGGAATAAATTAAATGTAAATCAGCAAATTGAACAGCAAAAAGTTGTCACTTACAGGAAAGAACAACTACTTTTTTAGATTCTCCTAATTGTGCAAATTATTATATGTATGTAGGTAATGTGTCTTAATCTGCGTGTTAATTTTTGTCATTGCTCACAATTATTATTATTCTCCAATCTACTGACCAGTTTGCAAACTTGTTCTTATATATTAACTAGAATTTGAAATTACTATTGTATTAATGAGAGGATATTATGAGTTTAGTAATAATGAGCCAAGCGAATAAGGTGGGTTCACGCATATACAATATTGGGCTAAATTTACGGTTTTAAGTGTAAAATCATGGTCGATTTACCTCCCTCTTGCGCAGACAATATAGTCGCGACTCGAATTAGTTTTGCAAACTCTACCTTACCATAATTTCCTTAAATTAATTAGCTTGTCAAACTTCTAATTTTCTCAAATACCAAATAATGAAAACATGTTATATTAAATGTCTACCTATTCTTATAGAGTGGCTCAAGCCGTCCATTTGTTTCCTCATGTGACTAGAGTCGAGCTATTATTTCTCTATGTAGCTAGAGTTGAGCTATTGTTCCCTATAGCGGCTTGCTTGTCCCCCTACTCGGACTATTTCGTATTACCGTTGGAACAGTGGCGCAGCCAGGAAATATTAGAGGATGGCCCGATACACAAAATTGGGGTGGCCCAGATAAAAAACTAAAAAAAAAACCATATACATTTTACCTAAAAATTTTCTTTTTAAAAAAGGGGGGAGGGAAGGGGGAGTCTGGGCCAAAGTTAGCCCCCCTCCCTCCGCCACTGTGTTGGAAGCTTCAGTCCTATATATCATGGACACTGTCATTGTGAGAACAACAACGTCAGACTACACCATTCTCTTCTCGGGTTTTGTTGGTTGCATTATTCATGTGTTATTGTTGTTCATATTTTCCGTTGAATCCTGGAGGATTACACAAATAAATCCTTTAGGATAGTGCAAACATTACATACCTCGAAAATTCTTTTGTTGTTTCAAACTCTATACAGAAGTATTTGTTAACAATTACTATTCTCGAAATTATGGATGCACCAAATGGCAAATGCCCTACTAAATAGTTTTTTCTAAAATGAAATTTCAGCTTGTCTACTGGTGAAACTAGGGGCATAACCAGAGTAATTGTGATACAAGGAACCATATTGAAAAATCATTCTGGATATTTGATGTATTCAATACCAAATTAATTCTTAGAGTCGGTAATATTGGTCAAAAGTTGCAAGTTTGTTCTTATTAAAATAATTCCTTGTGACAAGAATACTACAATACTACTAGGGATAATTACAAAAGACCCCATGAGATTTGGGCTAATTACAAAAAAAAAAAACAAGAGATGTTTCAAATTTACAAAAAGCCCCCTCATGTTTGATTATGTCTTAAATTTAAGGGGTAACTATAATATTTCTAGAAATATCATGTGTTTTTTTGAAATAATTTTTCCTTATGAAATGAGATAATGAAAAATGAAATCAAACCTCAATGGGGTTTTTGGAATTTTAAAAATATCTGGGTTCTTTTTTGTAATTAGCCCGAACTTAATGGTTTTTTTCTTTTTTTCTTTTTAATAATGATCCCATGCTACTATTTATTGGCAAAACAAAAGCATTAGTGTGTGTATATACCACTAGCTTGTAGCTCAAGTGGTATCGTTCACCCTTTGTAAGGGTGTTGACCGGGGTTTGAACCCGGTATCTTTCAGTTTCTTTCAAGTTTATCGCATCCTCTCCAACCAGTAGTCCCAACTTATTTAAAAAAAAGCATTGTGTATATTTTTTTTTTTTGTACTTTAATTAGATCAAAATTAAAAACTTTGCAATAAATGTATATAATGGCTGCCTTTATTTCATTTTATGTAACATGCATAATTCTATACCTGATGATGATCTTTCAGGTAGAAACTCCAAAACCATTACAAAAAGACACCGAAGACCGATTCACAACATGGGTATTTCCGAAACATAATTTCACGCTAATGGCACTCTGGTCCCAATTCCTCGTCGCCTCCGCCGAGCGAATAATCAACGGCTCTGCCACCGGCGGCTTCGACTTGCACCTCGACAGAATCGACCCGCATTGGTCGGAAAAGCTACCCTCGATCGACTATGTGGTTTTCTCCGACGCCCACTGGTTTTTCCGACAGAACTATCTATACGAGGGCGGAAATCTCGTCGGCTGCGTCTACTGCCAGGCGCCGAACGTGACAGACCTCGGGCCGGGCCTGGCCATCAGAAAAGCATTCCGGGCCGCATTCAGGGCCATCAACGACTGCAAGAACTGCAGGAAGATTTTCAGTCTGTTGAGGACGTATTCGCCGTCCCATTTCGAGAATGGGACGTGGAACACGGGAGGGGGGTGTAATAGGACCAGGCCGATCGGGAGGGACGAGGTTGACAAGGGAGGGCCCGATTGGGATTACAGGAAAATTCAAGTGGAGGAAATTGAGATTGCGAGGAATGCAGGGGAGAAATGTGGGAATAGTTTCGAAGTTCTTGATGTTACGGAGATTATGTTGATGAGGGCCGATGGACATCCCGGTGTGCACTGGGGGAATAGATGGATGAAGGGTTATAGTGATTGTATCCATTGGTGCCTACCGGGCCCGATCGATACGTGGAACGAACTTATGTTCGAGATGATTAAGAGAGAGATTAGGTTATCTTCAGACAGAGAGGTAGGAGCACGATTATGAGTTTTGCCGGGACGAAAAGTTTTTTCGACACTCGATGCGATATGCAAAGGAGAAAGGAGGACAAGGGAAGCAAAATATTGCAAAACGCGCCAAAAATCTATCAAGGCCACGCAGTATTTTATCTCGTATTCCAAATATCATTCTACATGTCAAGTGCCAAGTGTATTGATAACGTACATTTGGCATGTATTTAACGAGATGAAACACAATTTAGAATATAGGATCCGAGCAGATCATCAGGCGACTTGCCTTAGCCCGATCATTTTCCTAGTTTGGTCTCTAAACAGAGAAGTGGTTATGCTGGTGTACCTGATTTAACACATGAATTGTGTTTATAAATGACATTCGAATTCGATGATAAAACTTCCTTTACGCACTAATGGAAGAAAAGAAGCACGATACACAACAGAATATACGACAATGCAGCCTATAAACTTCTTTTCTTACAATTATACTACAATGCAGCCATTAGAACCAAAAAACATCAAGCTTTCACAAAATTCAACATATGCATCACATATTGAGCTCCAATCATGCACACCTAAATATATGGACGTAAAAAGCGCATTATCAGAATCAATCCGCATACGCTCACCAGAACCCGACATAATGGTGAAGATGTTTTAAGAAACATACGCAGAAGAAATAAGACGACCCGCAGGTTAAAGTGACAATTATGTACCCAAACAAGTTATAAAGACAAGATAACATAAAATGAGGCAGTAATGTATTTAGATATAGATTTGCAAGACATTCATTTCACATATACAAAATGACATTTAAAAAGAAATCTCACAAGACAAGATATTTCTTGATTAAGGACACGATATGATACAACACGATGAACCTATGACCAGTTTTTACAACACCGATTCAACATTAACAGAAAGACAACAACCTCAAATCTCACTAATATAATGCGTACCGAGAGTAAAAGAGAACAATTCACGTACGGGCGGATACTCAACTAACGAAATTTCCATTGCATATCCACTAACTGGCAACTTCAAATCACGCAAAACCGTAAACGCCTCGACCATACGAGTCTTTGGGACATCCTCAGCCACTGGACAATAAGGAATCCACGTATCCGGGCGGTGCTCGACCCCAATTTCAATACCTTCTTTCTTTATCGCATCACTCAATTGCGAATGAAACTGAAGGAGAGACAGAGAAGGAGTAGGGCCAAGAAACAAGACATTGTTGTCATTAGGGAAGCTTCCAATTGAAGATAAGCACAGAGCTAATGGTTCTTGTTTTGCAGCAAAATTTCTAAGTATGTTCTCTAGTTTAGCGATATCGATAAAAGGGGTCGAAAACAATGTAAGGTGTGGCCTAGATTCGATCTCAATAAGGTGAGAACTGATTTGCCGTCTAGCTAACACATTCCATGCTTTCAAGACCTGGTTTTCCAGTGCAGGATCAAAGTAAAGTTCAATTGCGTAGCCTTGGGACATTGTCTATGAACATTTCAGAAAAAGGCAAAACACATAGTGAATCAGAAATTTACAAAACGAAACAGGAAAATCAAGAAAGTTAAACCGAAAAGCAAAGATTATATCTAGGGCTGTAAACGAACAGAGCATTCGCCAAATTACTCGTGAACAAGCTCAGATATTGTTCGTTTATGTACATAAACGAACAAATTTTAGGGCTCGTTAAATAAACGAACAGAGCTTGAACAACCCTACACTCGTTCATTAATAGCTCGTGAACAAGATCGTTTAGTGTCATTTATAAATGGTTATGTACAAGCTCGTATAGTGTTTGCTTAGAATTGTTCGCGAACAAGCTCGTTAAGGACTCGACTATTAGCTCGATTATTATTCAATTAATAATAAATAATATTATTTAATTTAAATATTGATATTTGTTTGTTCGTTCGTGAACAAAATTATTGATTGCACAAATTTGAATATGAACCTGTTCACGAACACGTAATGAACACGAACTCCAATATGAACATGTCCATGAACAAATTCGAACATTTCAAAAACTAAACAAACGAACACCAACACAAATTTAACAATCCAAACCAAGCTCGAGCCCAAAAATAAACAAACATTTGACAAACAACGCTCGGCTCGGCTCGGATCGTTTACAACCCTAAAATTTATATCTAAAGATTACCCATCAGCTAAGAGTGCAACACAATAAATTAAAAACAAAACCCACAAACCTTCAACAAATTAACTTTCCCAAGAAGCGTAAACTGAACATGAAAAAAGCTGAAGAAACCCCTGAAGAAATGAAAAAACCATTGAAAGGATCAAAATCGAAACATACCCAAATGAAATTGGAGACAACTGAGGCAGAACAGCCGGAAAAAGGACAGCAAATCCTGGAAATTGCGTCGGCAAAAGAGATTTACTAACGAAGAAAAAGATAAAAAAGACTGAGGTTTTGATAGTAGTATGGAGAAATGGATAGCTGAATTAGAGGGTATGTGGAAAAAAAAACATTATGTTAGAAGATGAAGTTTCAAATTGGATAGGACCGAGGGAATAAGAGCTCAATAAAGGGTTTTTTCTCAAGTGGGTTCAATAACCAAGAAATTTCTGGTAGTATATAACTATATATTGGCAATATTGATATGTTTTTTTATCCATTCTTCTAAAAATTATTCTTGTGTGCTAAATGAATGTAAATCGTGGATCGAGCTCAACTAGCATCATTTTCCTAACAAGGCATATATATTTCTACACATAAGGTGCCACAGTGTCACACTGCTCCTTCAAGCCCTCAAGGAGTTGGGATTCGAACCCACCATGCCATTGAAAATTGAAATCAGTATAACAATATTGATTGGTCAAAATTACAAGTACTCCCTTCATATTTGTTTTTCTTTTACAAATTACATGCGTGTTGTTTGTTAGGTGTATGCAAACCTCAATTAGAAGGTGTTTGTAATACTATAAGGTTTTCATTTTTTTTTGTAATTCTAAAAGATCATGGAGTATTTTATAATTAGGCTAAATCCCTTTAATACTTTAGTCATATTACATGTATATTCTTAAAAAAATATTTTATACATTATATATATATATATATATAAATGACCAATAACTTCTAGCTCAAGTGGTACCGTACCGTTCACCCTTTGTAAGAGTGTTGACCAGGATTCGAACCTTGTATCTTTCAGTTTCTTTGGAATTTATCTCATCTCCTCCAATCAGTATTCCCAACCTATCAAATATATATATATATATATATATATATATATAAATGCAATAATAAAATACAACAATATATATGTATAAAAGAAGAGAAATCATTGATACATTATAAATGGTGGTTGGTTCAATTAAGGTTCTAAATGCAACAATCAAGTTTTTCCCAATACTTTTCATTATTGCTAAAGTGCAGGCTAAAAGGTCAATCATCTAATCTTAATCAAAGATAAACTCCAAAAAGTCTCACCTAAGCCATTGAATTAATAATAGCAAGTGTAGAATCTTCAAGTAGACAGAACGTATTATTTGCTTGTGCCCAATTTGAAAGTACTACTTGATCAAATAAATAGTGTTCTAGTCTTCTAGAACTATTTCTGTAATTTTTACCTGTTTTGTGCAACTTTTTTCCTCAAACATTTGTCTTTAAGTTATAAACTACCAGTAAGTGTCTTGTGAGACGGCCGTACCGTGAAACGACGTGCGATGGTGATACTTTGTCTGGATACACTAATTTAAGTGTATTCAAATAAAATATAATTTTTACACTAAAAATATTACTGCCGCTCGTACTGTCTCACACAAGTTTTTGCGATGAACTATTAATTTTTCATTGATGAATGTATTAAGCCTTTAGGGAAAAAAAGAATATTTTTAGCAAAAATGCACACATGCAAATTAATTGTCACAAATAGTTGATATGAATTAAGTAGAATTAATAGCTCTAGTCCATTGTGTTGTTTTAAATCATAACGGGATTGATATAATATTATTGTCATCGAACGAACGGTATGCTGTCTATATGTCATAAAGATTGTAAATAAAAAAAAAAGTCATATTTTTTGGTCCTTTTAAAACAAGTGAAAAAAATATTTAATTGAGGCGAAAACTAATTTAGGTCACGAAAAATAACCCTTACAGATTAGTTGCTCCATAAAGGTTCGTACACGAATAACTCAAAGTTGGTAAGAAATTTTGTAATTCACATTAAGGGTTAAGACTTATTTCATAGTGCAAAAATATATTGGCCATACCCATAGACAAGATGTAGAATAATTTTATTAATTCCATGCCTTCTTTTCTTCTTCTCATTTGGTAGGCAAGCGTTTGATCGATTTGCCAATTACTAATATGAAAGTGTTTGTATAATCAATATTAATTTTATGATTTATGATGTTGAGAACCTATGAAACACTGAAACGATATGGTATAGGGGTACGATACGGACACTGGTTCGAAAATATAATATGTTTTGAAATTTAAAGGACACAAATACAATATATACATACATATAAAATTATATATTGTTATATTATTGAAAATACAGACGTAATAGGTATAAGTAAAAACATAATATTTCAAGCATAAAAAAACTAAAATTTCATAAATTGTCAAATCTGAAATGTGATAACTCACATAGATACAGAAAAAATGCTAAAAATATGATCAATATAATAAATTTTATCTCTTCCAATGTGTAGATGCATATTCATGGAATATCCATTAAATATCGGATAAAGTATAGTATCAGATACAAGAACGGAGCCAGGAATAAAAACGGGGTGGGCCGATACACAAAAACGGGGTGGGCCGATACACGAAAATTATATAAATTATAATTAATTTTTTTTTAAAAAAAAATTCAAGGGTATTTTTTTAAAAAAAAAAATGGGGGGGGGCCGGGGCCCGGAGTGGCCCCCCCTCCCTCCGCCCTTGATCAGATACGTATCCGATATGAGTACGTCATCCTTAGAGAAATGTCCGTTTATTAGTTGAGAACTGCATAACTCACACCGTAATTTACCAACAGTTTTACATTTGTAGATAAATAGTTACCTATAATGATATTACCTGTAGATTTTACATACAATTTACAATCATTGTAATATTAGCAGCGACCCATTTCACATACAGTTTCTAAACTATATACTGTGTCAACTGTCAAGAGGGGAAGACACGATAAAATAAGAATACATAATAGCTATTGTTATTAGTAGTAATTTATCAATATATTCTAATAATTATACATTTATTGACACATGGTTGTAATTTCCATCTTCAATAATCACCTCTTTTGCGAAACTTCCGTTTCGTAGCTTTGTAACAAGGGATATTTTTGGGTTGTGGACGACTCCAAATCGGTAGTAACATCAAAGTCACCAAAATCTTCTTTGGCTTTGCCCCACATTACCGTATAGAATCCAAGGGCTATTATTGCTGCCCCAATTATGCTGTCACACAATTTGTTACACCAAAAAATAAATAAGAGATACATAATTACCACAGTGATAATCACTAGTACATTTGTTTTCGAGATAAGGGATAATTACAAAACACCCTCAAGATTTGGGTTAATTACGAAAATATCCAGAGATATTTCAAAATGACAAAAAGCCCCCATATTTGATTATGTCTTAAATGTAAGAGAATATCTGCAATATTTCTACAAATATTTTGGGGGTTTTGGATTAATTTTTATACTTATGATTATAGAGCTGCCAATTCCCAGCCCAGTCCGCACTTTGGCTAGGTTCTGATAATCTTTGCCCGACAAAGTTCGGGCCTACACGGCCCAGTTCGATCGGCCCATGGGCCGGGTTTGGCACAACCCGATCATACACAAAATATATTTCCGGGTTGCCCAACCAAAACCGACCCGGTCCGAAATTCCAGCCCTGCCCATTGCCAGCTCTACTTATTTACGAAGGGGGAATATGTAAGCATAATCAAACCTTAGTCCGAACCTCGGAGTTTTTGGGTAATTTTAAAAAATTTTTGGGTATTTTTTGTAATTAGTCCGAACCTCGGAGTTTTTTTTTTTTGTAATTATTCTAGTGATAATCACTAGTACAAATGAAGTTCATTTATCTTCGGGATAATTAAGTACCTTCCAAGATAAAGGGTGTCACCAAGGATAATAACTCCCATGGCTGCAGCTATGGCAATTGAGAGTGGCTTAAACATAGCTACGTAAACGGGCCCTCTCAAGTGCAAGGCCCATGTGTGAACAGCATTGTTAAGGCAGCAACCAAAAACACCCTATGCAATTAGATTAGATTAGGAGATACTTAGGACAACATGTCATCAATTAAGAAAAACAGAAAGACATTAGTCCAAGGAAAATAATTTCTTTGGTTACACAACTTGGACTATTATGGGATTCAGTCTTCTAAGTTGTCTCATTTAAATTTTAGTCCAATATCTTTTAAAAATTTGGACATTTAGTCGTATTTTGACCAAAATTGTATAATTTTATCGGGAATTGGTGACTATGACCCGTTAGGTGCAAACATGTAAAAAAATTGGGGATTTTGTTAATTTTGGGCAAAAACTGCTGCTACCAGAACATTTTTTTTAAAATAAGTTGAGAATAATAGTTGGAGAGGAGGGGATAAATCTCAAAGAAACTGAAAGATACAAGGTTCGAACCCTGGTCAAAGTGATATCACTTGAGCTTAGGGATGTCAATGGGTCGGGTCTGGGGCGGGTCCGCCTGGACCCGAGACCCGACCCGTTAAGAAAACACAATACCCATACCCATACCCGCCTCATCTAGACCCATACCCGCCCCGACCCATACCCGTGTCTTGCGGGTAAGACCCGTTAGACCCATTAGACCCGCCAACTTCATATATTTGGCCAATTTTTTTACGATTTTTACTCAAAATGGTGCACTCAAAATTTATGTTATTTATATAATTTTGTATATATTATATAAATTATGAAATAAACACCAACATATATAAATCAAGAGTCCTTGAACAAGAATAATACAATATATTCATTATATATAAAAATAAAAAACTAAAATAAAAATTATATGGGTCGAGTCTGGGTCGGGTCCTGCCATACCCGTTACCCGACCCATACCCGCCCGGGTCTAAAACTCAATACCCGTTACCCGCCCCATACCCATTTATTAGACCCATACCCGCCCCAAATGAGGCGGGTCCGGTTCGGGTCCGGGTCTTACCCGGACCCATTGCCATCCCTACTTGAGCTGAGCTACAGGCTCGTGGTAACTGCTACCAGAACATTACAATCTCCAAATTTTATGTGTCAATTTTTGCTTCAAATCACCAAAATCCCTAAATTTTTTAGACACATTAGCATCCATCGGTCATAGTTAGTAATTACGTTAAAATTAAATAATTCTCACAAAAATCGGACTAAATGTCCACGTTTTTGAAAGGTATTGGATTAAAATTTATAGGTAACTACTTAAAGGACTAAATTTCCAAATAGTCCAAGTTACTATACCAAAAAAAAAAAAAACTATTTTCCGCATTGGTCCGAGCAACATTAGGTTTGATTCACCACTTACCGAGCATAAGATAGAGGCCAAAGCAATATTAGGTTTAATTATCCATTTACTGGAGTCTGGTTCTGCAAAAAATCCAACACCAGCAGCTAAAATGCTCACAAAAGATGTGTAGAAGAAGACCACAGTCAACTCTGCAGGGTATTCTTTCATAATATGTGCCTACATGCAATTTTACAAATTATGAAACTTAGTTTTAGGAAACAAAAAGGAAAGGATGGGATAATCATGAATTCATAACAGGGATAATTACAAAAACACCCCTAAGGTTTCGGCTAATTACAAAAACAAACTAGAGATGCTTCAAAATTACAAAAAACCCACATGTTTAATTCTGTCTTAAATTTAAGGGGTTAAGTGTAAGATTTTTATAAATGTCATGGGGTTTTCTGAAAGGTTTTTCGTTTATGAAGAGGAATATGCAAGATGGAATCAAAATTCTAGGGTTCTGCAATTTTCAAAAACCTATGGTTTTCTTTGTAATTAGTCCGAACCTCAGGTTATTTTTATAAGGGATAATTACAAAAACACCCACAAGGTTTGGGCTAATTACAAAAAGGTCAAGAGATGTTTCAAAATTACAAAAAAAACCTCAGGTTTGATTTCGTCTTAAATTTAAGGGGTTAATTTTCCTCAAAAAAAAAAAAATTTAAGGGGTTAATTGTAATACTTCTAAAAATATCAGGGTGGTTTTTGAAATTTTTTTGCTTGCTTATGAAGGGAAAAGATGTAAGTGAAATCAAACCTTAAGGTTATTTTTGCAATTTTCAAAAATCTTTGGGTTTTTTGTAATTAGCCCAAACATCAGGGTTTTTATGTAATTATCACTTTTTGTAATTATCCCGAATGGTCACCTGAATAATGTACCACACGGGCACGAGAAAATATTCGACAGAGAGAAAAAGACTGCCAATCATCCAGTTCGATTGGGACGAATGAAGCGATTGGTGCAGCGAAGCAGGGGAGGAAGGGGGTGCATTCATGCTTGGACCTTTGTAAAATGTTACTACAAATGCTCCTGATATTGAGACTATGGTGCCAACAATTTTGGCCCTGCTGCTTGTGCTTGATAATGCTAGGTTTTCCATCCTACATAAATATTCCAAACCAATTTCAAGAATAGTTCTTTTATCAGATATCATGTTACAGCAGATTGGACTGTGTTTAAAAGTTAGGTCGATTCCGGTTTCAGTTTTGGGACAAAGTAGTTAATTTCGTCGTAAATGGCTAAATATAGGAAGGGGTGTTTACATTTGATAACTTGAATTTCTTTTAGTTCTGTTTTTATAACTTTATGTGGTTTAGATATTTATTCAGCTTGTAGAATGAGCAAAGTTGGTGGTGACCATGACCATGAACTTAATGGAGCTCCCAAGGAACCAAAATCTTAAGATAGAATGCCTCATAGGATTTGGGATTTGGTCTAGCATCCTGCCTGCAATGGGCTTTAAAAGAGGCGCGAGGCGCGGCCCGCGATTCGAACTCGTGAGCGCTGGATTGCATAGTTAAAAGGATAGCTTAAAGGATATGATTTGACTACCTATACCAACAGATGCATCTTCTTTTCTGGTGCCCATTACATAGAACTCTGAGGTTAAGCGTGCTTGACCTGGAGTAGATATGGAATGGGTGACCCCCTGGGAAGTTTTCCAGGGTGCGCGTAAGTGAGGACAAAGCGCTAGAAAAGACTCATGTTGGTTTGTGGGGACGATCGCCAATCCGAGTAGTCTTAGAGGTCCAACAATCGGTATCGAGCAGTCACGAGTTCGAATTCCCTTGGAAGACGCTGCATGGAGGTTGCCAGGAGCGGTGGGGCGAGATCGGGCGCAACGGAGGTAAACGGACGGAATCGAAGGGTAGGTTGCCAGGTGGCCGTAATCGAGGTAAAACGGATCGAGAAGGTGTAGTTCTTTGGGTGGACCAGAATCGAAGGGTAGGTTGCGGATGTCCTGAATCGAGGTAAAATAGATCGAGGCCCGAAGGTGTAGGTTCTTTGGGTGGACCAGGAATCGAAAAGGTAAGTTGCCAGGTGGCGGAATCGAGATAAACAGATTGAAACTAAAGGCATAGGTTCTTTGGGTGGCCGAAATCGAGAGGCGTTTGCGTGACGCGACGCTTGAAGAAGTTGGCGTTAGAATCGGGAAGTTTGGCGAGCGGCGGAGGTTGCCAAGCTGGAGCTAAGATCTTGGCAGTCTTTGGGAGGGGATTGTTGGGATTTGGTCCAAAGATCTCCGCCCGCAATGGGCTTTAAAAGAGGCGCAGAGGCGCGCCCGCGATTCGAACTCGTGAGCGCTGGATTGCATAGTTAAAAGGATAGCTTAAAGGATATGATTTGGACTACCTATACCAACAGATGCATCTTCTTTTTACGGTGCCCATTACATGTAAAACTCCGAGGTTAAGCGTCTTGGCCGGAGTAGATATGAGATGAGTGACCCCCTGGGAAGTTTTCCAGGGTGCGCGTGAGTGAGGACAAAACGCGCTAGAAAAGACTCATATTGGTTTGTGGGGATAGTCGTCAATCCGAGTAGTGCTAGAGGTCCAATACGATGCAAGATGTTTACGTTTTAGGGGTAATTACAAAAGCACCCTTGTGATTTGGGCCAATTATAAAAAAACCCAGAGATAGTTTCAAAATTAAAAAAAAAAATTCACTCAAAATTTGATTTTGTCTTAAATTTTAGAGGGTAACTGTAACATTTTTAAAAAAGTCAAGGGATTTGAAATATATTTTACTTATGAAGGAGAAAGTATAAGACGAAATCAAAGGGGTTTATTGCAGTTTTTAAAAAACTATGGCATTTTTTGTAATCAGCCCGAACCTCAAGGGTTTTTCTGTAATTATGCCTAAACTTTAATAATCGTGTTGAATGACCACATCATTTAAAAAGCTTAAATTGTTAAAGAGTAAGTCATTTAATACTACTCTAACACGCTCCGTCACATGGAGATGGATTGTTTATGAAATATTTGTATGGGTGGCGGTAAAGCTTGAACTCAAAATCTCTTGTTTGGATATCATGTGTCATCTAAAATAATTAAAATTATTTAGAGATTAAGTCATTTAATATTTAATTACTATAACATTTATCTCGCGTAAACATCAATGAAGCTTGGTCCGATGTAACGCATTAACATTATTGAGGCACAATAATAAAATAAAGCGCAAGTGCAAGTTACACAAAAGCGGCAATAATAGGAGAAAAGCACAAAAAAACAGGATAGCAACTAAGAACGCGCCAAAAAAAAAAAGAGTAAAGTAAAAGTACCTGAAAATGATGGCCAACAAAAAGGTAAACGCCGGAGCCAGGTTGCTCATGGCTGAAGCAAGCGTCGGAGAACCGTAATTGATCCCCGTATACCCCATTATCTGCGACGTATATCTAACAAAAACAAACATCAATTGATTTGACGATACAATTTTGATTTGAAATTAAGTCAAAAGTTTCGATCAAAAATTAATTTATTGCAATTTTGAACCCCAATCCCGATCGCTCACCCGACGACTCCGAGAAGGAAAATCTTCAGCAGAATCGAGAAATTCAAGGCAGGCAAAACACGTGATCTGCCAAAATTCAAATCAATTTAGCATTAATTCATCAAAAATTACCAAAATCAGAGGCGAAAAAACACTAATCTAAGCTCGGAAATTCAAACATTTCATAATTTTTCACGAGAGAGAGAGAGAGAGACAGAGAGAGATCGGACCGGCGGGCGAAGAAAGGGGCGGGGACGAGAACGAAGGCGGCGATGGCGTAGGCGTAGACGAGGAAGACGTGGCGGCTCATGCCGTGGCGCGTGGCGAGTTTGAAGAGCGTGTTGAGGCCGACGTTAGTGCACTCCATGGCTACTAACGCCGTGAATGGTAGTGCTTCTCTGTAGCAGTACCTGCTGTGATCCCCTGCTCCTCCACCTCCTCTCGCCATTTTTGCTCTGTTTTTTCTGTGTCTCGTGTTGCTGGCACACGCAATATTTAAGCTAGATGGAATTTGATAATTTTTTGATTATTGTAAAACTGTAGAGTGTGGAGTGTGTGTTGTTATTGGGGTATTTGGGACCCACGCGACAGAATTGAAAATTGATCCGCCATTGATGACATTTGCATCCATTATGCGAAAGTTAACTTACGGGCACGCAACATAAATACTTTTTTTTCCTCCTATTTCGATACAGTCCAGTTTTTAATCCATGGTGCTAAAAATTATGCAGCTCACATACAAGTAAGATATTTAATTTCGGTCTGAAATCCAATTTAAATGTGGGGAACCGGCTTGGAAAAACTCTTCTACGCCTAGGAGAAAAATCCACATAAGGAAAATTCAGTACTTATAATTAGAGGTATCAAACGGGAACGGACGGGACAGGTCGGGCGACCTTGTACCGGCTTACAGGTCCAAAGACAAAAATTGGGATGGGCTGTTTCGGGCCAAAAAGTGACCGTGCCTCTAATTTTGGAGTTAGTTGAGCCTAACTCATGAAAATACACTTAAAAACATCGCCGATCGTAGTCTAATGGGTCGGGCCAAAAGCCCAATTAATTTTGGGCCTCTAAATATAGAGCCCAACCTGGTATTTTTTACCAGGCTGATCCAAAATTGACAGTTCTACTTTATGATGTGTGTTTAATGGAAAATAACGAGGGAGTGACTCTTTATATCTGAGACTATGGGACGCTTAGGCTGAATATACTGAAATTGAACTTTTAGGGTCTGAAATTATGGGTTGAGTTTCATGTGCTTTATTTGATAAATTGGTCTTTGTATGCTTTTTTTTTTTTTTTTTTGATGTGGTCCAATACATAATTTTTATTGACTAATAATTAAGGCAATCCAATAAAATATGCTATAGATTTCACTTTTACTTTTCGTTACTTCCTTTATGCTTCATGTATAACATTTAAGTGCGTTTCGAGTTCGAACAGTGTATTGCCCATATGGTTATGCAATATTTAACATGTTCATATGTAAAGAAAAAAAATCGTCATTTTAAATTAAGTTAGTAGATGTGCTGATAAGGTCATATTATTGGTGTTTTGCTTAACTAATGGTATTAGTGAAGAGACAAAAAGATACATGTGGGTTGGTGACTGTGACGTGTAGGCCGGTGAGGATTTGCGGTAACCTATGGTATTGTCTGGTATGTCGTATGACACGACATAGTGCTGCCTAATCATAATATATTTCTTAAATTATAACAACTTTACATAATTAGAGTGGAAAAATAACTTATCATAATATGTATGAAGTGAAAGGAACATGGTATTCTACTATCAGCATGTCTCTTGTGAGACGCGTGAGATTGTAAGACGATCATACTTTCTAGTGTAAACAGTATCAAGTTATACTTTTAGTATAAATAATGATACTTCTCAAAATACACTGGTATTAGTGTAGTTAAATAAATATCACTTTTTATACTAAAAGTATCACCGTCTCACGGAAAATCATCGTCTCACATAAGTTTTTGCGTTCTACTATCGTTTCCATCGGATGGGATCTTTTATTGCAAAATGGTGTTTCGTATATATCTTATTCTACCGCACGGATAATTACCACGTATATTTATGATTTAAAATTAATATAATATGTTTTTTACACGTGACAATCACCCACAAATAAAAATAGGAGATGAAATATTATTTTACAATAGAAGACCCCATCCGCCATTTCCGAGATAAGATTGAAACACAGTAAAACATGCTATTTCAAAAGTTGGGGCTCAAAATATAATTACCCTGAGTACCTTTTCATATGATTTAACAAAAAATAATGATTTTGCTAAATTCTGGTCAAGACAAAATAATTCTTAATTACACTTCTTAGATTATTCTTAATTTATAGAAATGATGTTATAAAATGAAACCATTGGCGAATTCAGGGGCCTCCCAATATCCCAAAATTTTTTCAATCCCATTTTATTGAAATATATCACTTGTGCTTCTTAAATAAAAAAGAAATGTATCATTTGTGAATTATCCCACATTGATAATATAAAAGAAGGCAAAAACTTGCGTGAGACGGTCTCACGAATTTAGATCCGTGAGACAGAGCCCTTACACAAAGTTTTAAAGGTTTTTTTTTTTTTTCAGATTTTATTTTTCTTAGGGTTTATATTTATTTTTTTAGGGTTTATTTTTTTTCTTGGGTTTATTTTTAATTGATTTGGGTTTTTAGGATTTTTAGTTTTTTTTAGGGTTTATTTTTTATTTTTTGGGTTTATCTTTGTTTTTCGGGTGTAGGGTTTATTTTTGTTTTTTCATGGTTCATTATTATTTTTAATTTTATTTTCATCGTTCATGTTCTCAAAACGAAGCGCTTAGGAGGTCCGTCTCACGGATTTAGATCCGTGAGACCGTCTCACAAGAGACTTGCTCATAAAAGAAGAGAGTATTGTTAATAAGTCAAACGAACTACTCATCGTATTACTAATTGATTTTAGGATGGACCTCACTTGGCGGTTTTGAGATCTCCCTCTTTTATTGGATACACTTCATGTTTGTAACCAGACAAAGTCCTCCCGAATTTAACACTTTTTTCTAAAAGAAATAATATAAAATAAATTATATGTTTTTTTAAGGGGAAAAATAGTTGAGCTAAAAAGAAAAAAAAAATTGAGCTAGGAGTAGCCGAGCCGGGTTGGTTACGCCTCCAAATGAAACCAAACTAAAGTAGTAGTTATTATCTGATCCTACATGCTATTGCCTACATCTGGTGTATAGTAGTTTGGGCAGGGAGAAAAACAAATTGAGCTAGGGTTAGTCGAGCCGGCTGGTTACGCCCCTAAATGAAACCAAACTAAAGTAATTATTTTATGCTCCAAGCTACATCTTGTGTATGGATGAATGCAACTGTTCCATTTTACAGAAATGAGTCTCGTGTATGATAAATTCACAATGAATGTACTTACATAACACCTATATAATTAACCCTAATATGATTGATCCCTCCATATGCATAATCGTTGCTGGTTCTGTCCAATTTTCTTCTGTCTCATCCAACCTTTTTTCCTTTTTTTTTTTTTTTTTTTTTTTGTGTGTATTGTAGTATTCAGTTTGTTGGGAGTTGGTTTTGCGTGTGGGATTCAAGTTCTCAATCTTTATCCATGGTTTTGTTTTTTACTCTTACCACACATTCCTCAAATATAAAACAGATACAATTATGCTTTATTTATCTCACTGTGTTTATATTGCGACTAATCACTTAATATAGTCATATTGATTGGATTGGAGGAATAATCGATCATTTCCACCAATAAACTCTAAATTAATCTAATATTTATGTTTTATATATTCGTGCTTCGGCTTTTTATGCCTAGTAATAATTCAACAACAAAAATAGAAACCACGAGCTTGTAGCTCAAGTGGTATCGCTTCACCCTTTGTAAGGGTGTTGACCAGGGTTCTATCTTTCAGTTTCTTTAAAATATATTCTCTCCCCTTCAACCACTACTCCCAACTTATTAACAACAAAAACATAATGCGACATAAACAATAATTTTAACAGCCAGAAGGGCAATTATGGCCATCACAAAACAAAACTGGCAACAATTCAAAATTTACTTACAAGAAAATTTGGTCGTGGTAACAGAATTCGGAGGTTTTTTTTTAATAAACTGGGAGTACTGGTCGGAGGAGAGATGAGACATTAATTATTCTATATTTAGCTTTTAACGGAACACAAATTGTTCTTCTGATCTCCAAAGACTGATATTTTGTTTGTGGCTATGTACTTGCATGGTCTTTCAAGAGGGGTGCTGTTGAATTTGGCAACGATTCAACATCATAACCTTCGGATTTGTCTCCTGCACTCTCTTCTTTCGATTTCCCCCACACCACGGTGTAAAAACCCGAAGATATGATTATGGATCCAATGATGCTACAAATTTGAATCACGAAATATAATCAGCTTTTCTACTAGGTTTTGGATCGAAATTAAGAAATTAGGTGCAAAAAAATTACCAGCCAAGATAGAGTGTGTCACCGAGGAGAATTACGCCCATGAAAGCTGCAATAGCAATGGTCATTGGCAAGAATAGTGCCACGTAGACAGGACCCTTAACGTGTAAACCCCATGTATGTACCAGGATAGATAGTCCTGTCCCCAATGTTCCCTGGGTAAAAAATGTGCAATTATAAACCATGTTTATATAAGGATAATTACAAAAGTACCCCTAGGATTTGGGCTAATTACAAAATGATCCAGAGCATAGATGTTTCAAAATTACAAAATAACCCCTCATACTTGATTTTCTCTTAAATTTAAGGGGAAACTGTGATATTTTTATAATTGTCAAGGCGATTATTGAAATGTTTTTTGCTTATGAAGTGGAAAAATCCGAAAATGTAGGAAGGAATTAAATCTTAAAGGGTTTTTTTGCAATTTTTTAAAAAATCTCTGAATCTTTTTGTAATTGGACCGAACCTCAAGGTGTTTTTTTTGTAACAACATATTTATATACATTTCATCTTTTATTGCAAAAAATATAAGGGATAATGAACACGGCTTCGTATAATGGCCGAGCCGTTATAAAGCACGACTACGAATGCCCCTGCTATCGACAAGATTGTGCCGATGATCTTGGCCTGGCTGCTTGAACTTCGTAATTCTATCTTCTCCATCCTAAAATATAGAGTTCAACTTAAAATGTATATCCAAACATGAAACATTGAACTTATAAACTTTACTGATTACCCCTATATAATTTGAATTGTATCCTAGCTTGGTATTTTGGTTTACTTTGTAATCAAATACTTAGTTTAGTAGTACTTTCTAAGTTCATTTTGTTTAGTAAATTTAGTATTACTGTTTGGGGATACTAATGGACTTAAAACTAGAGTTCATATGTGTACATATATTGATGTTTAGAGTTCATATATTTTTAAGTATGCTTAATTTCCATATATAGTTTAGTACATTAAGTATAATTAATTCTAATTAGTTACTTAATTTGATATTTTATAAAGTATTTCTTAATATGTTTGTAGTCTGTACTTTAATGGACTTAGTAGTTTTATTTTTATTTCTTTATTAATATGCGTTTGTTTGTTGTTTACTAAATATCATGCAAATATAATTAAAGTGATTTTACTCGGCTGCGTACCTTGTGTGCCTAAATAAATAGCATTTACCTACCTATTTAAATCTCATAGGAATTTTAAAAAAACATAAGCTATTTTTATTGGATACTTTTGATTAATAAAATTAGCACAATTAACTAAGTGATTAAATGCAAAAACACAAGGACAACACACTTGATGTTTTTATTGAATATAGTTTACTACGAAATTTTTTCGGAATTCCAAGTAAACGGTGTGTATAGTACTCTTATAAATTTTGAATTTATTTTTTAGTATTTTAAATCTTTTATAACTATCACACACAAATTTGCGATACCAAAATTTTATCTTCGGACAATTACACAGTCTAGTGAAGTACTAAAATGTAAAATGAGCACATAGGCTGGTGGGGTTGTAATGGGCCTGGGCTCAGATGGGCTGGTTCACAGGCTGGGCTTTAATCTACGAGCCCAATACGAGCCCACTACAATATCCAAAAGCGCCTATATATCTTGATACTGTCCATGGGTTAGTTAGTCCTAGGCTGGGCTGGACCGCCCACTTTAAGTTTAAGATTTTATTTCTAATAGGGAGAATTACCAAAACACTCCTTAGGTTTGGGCTAATTACAAAACAAACCAAGTGTTTTTTAAAAATTACAAAAAATCCTTGAAGTTTGATTCGATCTTACATTTTTCTTTGATGATTTTCAAAAATATTTCAAAAAATCCCCTGAAATTTACAAAAGTATTACAGTTACCATCCTTAAATTTAAGATAAAACTAAACCTAAAAGATTTTTTTGTAATTTTGAAATATCTTTTAGTTTTTTTGTAATTAACCCAAACCTCAGGGGTGTTTCTGTAATTATCCCTTTCAAATATGACTATCTTATGTAACGGGGATAATCAGATTATGGCACAAAAACTAAAGCATGCGAGGAAAATACCATTGTCACATTCATCCTTCAGTTTTGCACCAATTTAAATGGAAAGTGAAAGAGGAGAGTGTGGGGCTTTTTGGAACTGTGGCCACAAAAGAACCCTTTTGTCTTTTTTCAAATATGACCCACAAAAAATAGAAAATTCCAAAAAAGGACAAAAAGAACCTGAATAGAATGGCGAGAATGAAAGTAGTAGCAGGGGTTAGATTACTCATGGCTGAACCAAGTGTTGGACTGCTCAAAGCAATGCCAATATTCCCAAGATATTGCCCTACAAACCTGCAAATTACAAAATTAACCACACCAAATTCATCCAATCATTCACCAAATCAAGTCCTAATCCAAAAACAACTAATTAATCAAACATATTTAATAATTAATTAACCAACGCACCCTAGAGCTCCGAGCAGGAAAAATTTGAACAGAAGGCCGATCGTAAATTGGGGAAGCTCTGTTTTTCTGTAAACGAGCAAAAATTAATTACTGGAAATTTGTGATTTATTATAGATTGATTTGTGAAATTGGAGAAGGTGAATCGATCGATTAAATTACCTGTGGAAAATGTAGGAAAGGGGGATGAGAACGAGGGCAGAAATGGCGTAAGAATAAAGCATGAAGATGTGGTAGCTCAAACCCTTTACGACCGCCGCCTTGAAGACGGTGCTACTTCCGACGGTGGTGCATTCCGCCACCACCATCGCCGCGAATGGAAGGACTTCCCGGTAACAGTAGTTCCTTTCCCGCGCCATCTCTGATAGAGCTCTCTCTCACACACACACACACACACTTGATTGTGTGATATGCGAAAACGAATGGAGACGAGGGAAATATATCCAATCGGAATTTTGATTCCAAATATCAGTAACAAAATGTTCCCCTATTCACTGTTACATCGGGTTTTAATAATCACAGTAAAAACAAAGGTCTAACTGTAATATAGTTTAATGATTTTAGAATTAAGGAGTTTGAATTAAATTTATTGAACAATAGCCCCATCGCTGCTTGTCAGTAGGGACTAGGGATGCCAATGGGCGGGAACGAGATTGGTATTGGGCATATCATTTCCGACCCAAAATCTCATATCAAATATCATTACATACCTAGGGGTGTAAACGAGTCGAGTCGAGCCGAACATAATATTGTTCGAGCTTGTTTGAATTTTAATCGAGCTTCAAAAATTGTGTTTGAACTTGTTTGATTATTAATCGAATCGAGCTCGAACGAGCTTTGGTCGAGCCGAACATGAAATCGAGCTCGAGTAGCTTGATATTTTTACACATATTTTATTCTTTTTTACTAATCGAGTCGAGCTCGAGCCGAGCTTTATAGCTTATCAAACGAAAAAATGTGTTCAAGCTTGGTTCGTTATGTTAACGAACCGAGCTCAAACGAGCTTTTAACGATCAACTCGAATCGAGTATCGAATAGTTTGGTTTGTTTTTCAGCCTTACATGTACCATTCACCACTTTGGGTTATTGGAACGGGGAACGAGATCCCCACGGGAAATTTGTTTTCCCATTTTGTATTTAATAATAAAAAGAAATAAAATGAATTACTTAAAAAACCAATAATTAAAATAAATAAAATAACATAAATTCATGATTTGTATAAAAAACAAATAACAACGAGTAAAATTATAAAGACTTAAGGAGTTAGTCTTTATAATTAATAAAACAAAACATTATAAATAGAATTAATAATATATATATATATATATATATTACTCACAGTATATAGATTATTAACTATACATAAATATATGTATCTATTTAATAAAAAAGAAAATACCCACGAGTCACTCGAGTCCCACGAGGGACATGATAATTTTCATTGCTGAAAGAAGAAAAGAATAGCAATTTTTGGAAATATTATATTCATAGTTTATATTAGTTTAATTTAATTAAAAATAGGGTTGAGGTCATTAAATTTCTGAAAGCAACTGTCCTATACTCCTATAGACATTTAACCCTCAGAAAAAATTATTAGTCCCGATATTGTATATTGTATTATACGTTAGGAGCATATCGATAATGATATTTTTATATATTTTATATATTTATGATATTATGATTAGTGGTGACCATAGGGCGGTTTTACAATCTTTTTTATATCAAATTTCAAATCGGATCGACTTATTTGATTTTGGGCATTATGGGGTGCAGTCGTTGGACCGGTTCGGTGGTTGAATTAAGAGAGTAAATTATTATTTTATAGCAAATTGATATTTTAATCAATTTTTTAATTTAGAAAATAGAGCCGTATTTTACAATATTAAAAATAATATACATAATTAATTTTAAATATTAAAATATATATATATATATATATATATAATAATTCACGTATTAAAACACGTTGGAATTGATTGGACTTTGTACGATAAAACAAAGTCCACTTATATCATTCAATCAAAGGCCTACGAGGAGAAAAGTTGGCATTAAATTGTTAAAAAAATAAAAATGGTTATTTGCTGTGGCCTAGTGGGAAAATTATAAAATGTGCTTGGAAGTACATTACTAGCTTGAGCATCCATGATAGAATAAACATCAAAATTCTTTCACTTTCTTTAAATTTAAGTAATGTTTTTAGTTCATATCCTGATGGGATGAGTGATGAGAATCGAATCAAGTCTGGTCTTGAGAGTCCACTTGAGTAGTTAATTAGCTATCATAAAAAAAGAGCAAATAAAAATTGGCAAACAATAAATAACCACCGTCCCGAAAATTATATTTGTACAAACAACTCCACACTTTTTCCTCCTCAAATCCAACATCCAAATTAACAAACACTTCCAAAAGGGGTATTTTTTCCACATCAAATTCAAAAATCGCTTTACCAAACTAAGACCAAGTGCCCTCTACTGGGAAGAGATGTGATCTCTACTCCAAATTTTCACCAACTTTCCAGTAAAATTCCACATTTTTACTAGGGATAATTACAAAAATACCCAAGAGATTTGGGTTAATTACAAGAAAACCCACAATTTTTTGGAAATTACAAAAAACCCCTTAAGGTTCGGTCTTACATTTTTCCCTTTCATATGCAAAAAAATATTTGAAAAGCTCTCATTAGTCCTTACATTTATCAAAATATTACAGTTACCTTTTTAAATTTAATACACAACCAAACCTCAATATTTTTTTGTAATTTTTAGAAAACCTCTTAGTTTTTCGTAATTAGCCCAACACTTAAGGGGCCTTTTGTAATTATCCCTTTTTACTCTATACTTTACAATGTGCTATAAGCCTATACTACAGCTGCATTTTCCCGAATCGAAACTGTGTAATGTTTTAGGAGAGGGACCTTGGCATCATACGACGACGTTTCTCCAATATAATCTTCTGAATTTTCGATATTTTCTTCCTTCATTTTCCCCCACATCACAGTGTAAAAACCCATGGATATTATCACGGATCCAATCACACTGTAAATCAGAAAATCAACAGTTTTGTTAATTCTTAAGTAATAAAATCATAATTCCAACTGTAAAAAAAAAATTGTATAATTAAGTAATATAATTGTTGTATTTTTACCTCCCGAGATATAGATTGTCACCAAGGAAAATAACACCCAAAATGGCTGCAATGGCAATTGACAATGGCTTGAACAATGCAACATAAACAGGGCCTTTTACATGTAAGCCCCATGTGTGAACAATGGTACTAAATGCCGTCCCCATTATTCCCTAAATTTTAACCAAAATAATCAAACAATTAGGAAATACAAATTCATTATTGTACATGTAATATTCACATCGTGTATTGCAACACCAGATAAAATAAGGTTGAAAATAGAAGATCTGATTGCTCCAAGGGGTCACACCGAGTAAATATAATATTATGATGTCATAATTGGGAATTTTTAATTATCCAGTGTAACTAATGATATGGATGTTTATTGGTATACAAAATGCACGTGTGACGTTTATCTGCAAAATGCATCACAATCTACATCCACATTACTAATTCCACTGGAAAATTGAAAGTCCTCAACTAGGATGATAATGTGGCGGTCACGTTATCAACTTCTAACCAATTTCCAAATTTCTAGTTGTTTTTGTCCTGTCCTTAATGTGCCGGATTTTTTTTAATTAAAGTGTTATTTGCAAATTGCAAAGAGAATAAATAGAAGTCCTACAATGCCACTGTCCTAAAGTTACGGTACCAATAATTTTGCAATTAAGCATAGAATTTCCCAACCTAAAAAAGTTACTCCTTAAAGGCGAAGGGGATCCATTCACTTATTTCTAGTGTTTTGTATGAATGTCACGTGTATAATATGATTGTAGCTGGTTTATTACGTATAATAGAAAATAGGATAATTTGAATTGCTCTAAGGGATCTCACCGAGTACAAGATTGCTGTTAGTTTTATATCCATGGGCACTTTCCATGCCCTCAAATTCGGTTCAGATGCAATTCCCACAGGTAGAGATACAATGAAAGAGGACACATTGTACCAAAACACTAATATGAATTCTGCTGGATATTCCGTCACAAACTTAGCCTGCACCAAAACACAATTCAAATTCTTGTAGCAATATTGACAAGGGATAATTACAAAAAAAACCCTAAGGTTTGAGCTAATTACAGAAAAACCCAGAGATGTTTCAAAAATTACAAAAAGCCTCTTCAGGTTTGATTATGCCTTAAGTTCAAGAGGTTAACTGTAATATGTTTTGAAAGATGATGGGCGTTTTGAAATATTTGTTAGTTATGAAGGGAGAAAATGTAAGATGGAATCAAACCTCGAGGAGTTTTTTGTAATTTTGAAACATATCTGGGTTTTTTTGTAATTAGCCTAAACCTCGGGTTATTTTTGTAATTATCCCTATTGACAATGGTTATCAATTCCACATTTTTATGGGATAATTACAAAAATACCCCTGAGCTTCGTGCTAATTACAGAAAAATCCAAAGATTCCTTAAAATTAAAAAAACTCCTTGATGTTTGATTCGTTTTACATTTTCCACTTTCATAAGAAAAACATTTTAAAACATTTATAAAATATTACAATAACACCCATAAATTTAGAGCATAATCAAATCTTAGTGTTTTTTTTTGTAATTAACCCAAATTTAGGGGTATTTTTGTAATTATTCTTTTTTTTTTTTATTTGTTTATATACCTGGAGAATGTCCCAAATAGAGAGTAGTATATAGGCAGTTGCTAAGAGGGCTCCTCCGACAATCCAGTCAGCTTTCTCAGACATCCCATGAAGAACATTTGACAGAAAAGATAATCTCGAATTTTCGTGGTGTGGGGTAATTACCATAGGGCCATTGTAGAGCACCACAACTAATGCACCTGCTATTGACACCAATGTGCCTATGATTTTGGCCTGGCTACTTAGACTTCTCAGTTTTAGTTTTTCCATCCTAAACATACAAGAAAAAACATAAGTTAGGTCTTGGAAACATGGTTCTTACTAATTTATTGACCAACAAAAGCCATTAGGTTTAAGATTAGCTCCAAACATCTCAAGATTTTGACTCGAATTAATGTAACACTAATTAGGATTTGGTCACAATTACTCATGTCCAATCTAAAATAGATTACTCATTGATAGCTCTATGATTTGGAATTTGGATACTAATCAAAAGGATGATCACTCAGTTTTGAATATTGTTGTCAAAATAAGTCTAACCGGTAAAATGATCGGATTGGGCTACAATTTTAGAGGTCTGAAACCGAAAAGTTGGTCCATACCAGTTTGTCCCATCTTTTCATGTGTATTTTATGGGTTGTGCCAAACTTGAGGCCTAAAAATAACATCCGACGGAATTTTGGCCGACACAATTTGGCCCAATTTTTCTCTTTGTCCAGCGTGCCAACACCAATCCAACCCGGCCCATTTGACTCTCTAATTTTGATTATGTTTTATTAGTCAATTCAAAATCATCATGACTTAATTATAAAGCTTTTAATAAAATTGCCTATTCAATAAATTTAAGGACCCGACTATTTTGTTGAATTTGAGGCCTTCCTTTTTCTAACACAATTTTTTTTTTGAGAAAACATTTTTGCAATATTGTAAAAAGCGCTAGGCGGCAGACTGGGGCTTAGGGGTCTAGGCGGAGCCTAGGCGGGGTTAACAAGATTAGGCGGGCCTGATTGGAAAAAAAAATCGTAGGCGGATAAAGAGGGCCTAGCACCTAGGCGGGATTTTTACAACAGATTTGTAACACATTAATCACGTAATTAAGGACATGTTCCCCTAATTGGGAGTTAATATGTTATTTAGGGCAAACTTAATTTTGTTAGTCGCTTTCCCAATCTCTATCATGGTTTTGACAAATTAAATGTGGAGATGCGTACATATTATGCCGAATATTTTGAAGTTTGGTCGGCAATCACATCACATTTTGTGGTTTATGGTAAAGAACCACTTTACTTTCCCTACAACATGTAAATTAGCTTCTCTGTATGCATCAAAACAAGGAATGTGAAGTGGCTCTTTACCATTAACCACAAGTGAGGCTATGAGTTTGCACCTATTGCTTTAATGATTTAAAAATTGACTAATATAATTAGTAATAGTTCGAGAGTAGAAAATTGTTTTGTGTTAGGAAGATGTCTTACATGAAACCGTCTTAAGAACATAAATTATGAGACGGATCGTACAAAAAAATATGGGTTTTAAGTGGTAGGGGATTAGATGGTCCCCGCATGAAAAAAATAAAAATAAATATTAGTATCCTTATTGTCAATGTTGTAAAAAACGCTAGACGCTAGTCGGACGACAGATTGAGTCCTAACAGGTGGAGTTTTGACGGGGTTAAGTGGGACATAAGCGGGGTTGGTGGGGCCTAATCGGAAGAAAAACGTAAGGATACAAGGAAAGCCTAGCACCTAGTCGGAAACTAATCGGAGTTAACGAGAATTTTTACAACAGATGTAATACTTACCCACTCAAACAAAGAAGAGCCTTTTGATAATAGACATGTCAACCGATTTCTCCGCCTTTAAAGGAAGAGGCATATAACAATTTTGTCAAACAATAACGTGACTCCCAACATCAGTTCAGTGTAAACCACCGATAAACAGAAATTGAAAAAAGTATTTCTCAACCAACACTATGTATTGCAATCTTAACCTAATTAATCTAATTTTTTTTTTTCTTTTCATGACATAAAAATTAGCAGAACAGAATAAAAAAAAGAATGAAATAAAAACCTGAAGAGAATGGCAAGAAAAAAGGTCGTAGCAGGGTTGAGATTGCTCATGGCAGAAGACAAGGTTGGATTGCTGAGTTCAATCCCTTTATATCCACAAGACTGCGAAACAAACCTAAATCACCCAATAATCAACCAAATTAATTCGATCATTTTCGGGTACGGACGCAACTATAGCATGGGGGCAGAATTAAAAATATTTGAAAGATGAGTGACTAGATTAGAAATTTTAAGAAGATACATAACATTAAAAATTTGAGAGGACGCCATCTTCTCGATCAGACCCTGAATTCATCTTGGAAAACTAAGGCCATATATGGTTAGGTTTTCAAACTCAATTTTCCATTTTCTAACTATTAGGAAAAATAAATTTATTTTTATTTAGGAAAGTTCTTAATGGAAATGAAACCATTTTCAATTTTTATCTTTTTTGAAAAGATTCTTTTGGAAATACAACTAAACAAACTTTCACAAAAATCACGCAAATCTACGTGAAAACAAACTTCATAAACCATAACCAAACAACTTTTCACAACAATCACGCATAATACACTTTAAAAACTATAACTAAACAAATTTTCATTTTCAAACATAGAATTCAGACAACAAACCAAATATGTTCTTAATTCTCACACAAAAACTTGAAAAATCATTTCCCAACACTAGAAACTGAAAATTGGACTCCGAAATACATCCATACAAGGCCTAAATTTTACCAAAAGAACCATCAAAGTTAAATCAAGATTTTTCTTACCCGATAACACCAAGAAGAAAAAATTTGCCAAAGACGCTAAGAGTAAAAGGAGGAAGCTCTGTTTTTCTGCAAACCCAAAATAGAAATTAAATATTTTTATTTTTTTGGCTCGAAAATAATTAAAAATGAATTAATATATAATATCTCACCTGTGGCAAAAATAGGCAAGTGGGAGAGTAACTAGAGCAGAAATAGCATAAGAATAGGCCATGAAAACATGGTAGCTCAAACCCTTTATTACGGCGGCTTTATAAAATATGGTAACACCAACGATGGTGCACTCCGCCGTCACCGTACCCACGAATGGGAGCACCTCACGGTAGAAGTAATTGTGACCTCCCGCCATTTTTTTTTTTTTTTTTTTTGTTCTTTGGAATTTTATTTTGCTTTGAAATTATGGAGCTTTTTTTTGCTGGCCGGTTTTTAGCACTGCTTTTATAGCATTTATAGAAGGGGGCAGTATTATATGTGAGCTGGCAATGGGCTGGGAGGGAATATTGACCCGGCCCCATATTTCATTGAGGCCATATTTCATGTCTCGAGCCCATCAAGTGTATTTTTTATCAGGTTTCCGAGGATTCAGCCTATTAGATCGACCCAATTTTTATCGGCCGCTAAAAATGAATCCCAATCCAGCCCTATATGCGACCTGGTAGGTGTTTGCCCAATTTTGCGAGCTTTTGTGTATATAAATACTAGGGATACTTACAAAAGGCCCCTAGGTTTGGGCTAATTAGAAAAAAAAAAACTCAAATATGCTTCAAAATTATAAAAAGTCCCGTTAAGTTTAATTTTGTCTTAAATTTAAAGGGGATAACTGTAATATTTCTAGAAATATTATGGGAAGCTTTTGAAATATTTTTTTTGCATATGAAGGAGAAAAACATATGACACAATTAAAACTCAAGATTTTTTTTTTATAATTTTAAAAAAAATCTGGGTTTTTTGTAATTAGTCGAATCTCAGTTTTTTCTTCTTCTTCTTGTAATTATTCCTAAATACTATAATATTCTAGACCTCGTCACTCAGATGTCGTCACGTCTTAAGTCTCGCCAATCTAATTTTTATTATTTTTCTTAAAAAAAAAACAAAAAAAAAGAGTCAGTCTACATGAGAAATTAATGTCGTTTTGTACATAATAAAACCTAATTGCGTCAATTTGGGTCACCGAGTAGGGAGTTTGGTTTCAGATTGATTTCGGGTTATGCTCAAAACATCAAAATTTAAGTAAAAATAAAACAAACACGTTTTAGAAAAATTGGTAATTTCGTGTTAGTCATATTCGTGTTTCTCTCAATAACTTCAAGGTCGAGTTAGAGATTGGCACCCCTAAATTAAAACCCATTGATAAGTATCAAATTTTACTTATTTAACATTAGGGGCTTGCTAATTACCTCAAACATCTTGTTTGAGTAGATAAACACTAGTTCAAAGCCTGATTAATATAGTCTGTGATGATTATCTATCTGCTGGCTGTCCATTTCAAAATTGCTAGTCATACATTTTGCTATATTATCCATAATTATATGGTTGTGGGAATATGACATTTATTTGGAAGTAGTACATTTAATGAAACTATTGAGATTTTAAGCATCAAAATTCAAGTTTTATAAGGACAAGACAGAGCAAGTTGCGAGGAGTTAGTGTGCGCTACAATAGTTTCAGAAAGTGACTAAAAAATATTTTGTATAATTGCTTAATTAAGACTAGATCCTAGAATAATTAAGCATCCTATTGTTTAGTATATACGAGGGTAAATTGGGTCTTTTTTGCCTAACTTGAAACGTGGATAACTGTCACAAATGAGGAAAATTGACATATAAACAATGTTGTAGAAACCGATATGTGTAGAATAAGCGAAGTTATGTGGGGCGAGGGGGGGTTAGCTAACTTGAAATGGGACCTGTCGAGGAAAAGAAAAAAATAGACGGACAATGTGTTCAGGGTTAACGCCTAATCGCAATGCAAGGACTAAGTGGGAATTTTTACAACTAAGAGTATAAATCAGCACCTAATTCATTTCAATTTTCTTAGTTGATTTCATCTCTTTTCAAGATAGTTTTTTTCCCATTTTCTCAATGAGCCAAATAATTATACAGTATAGATGTCAAATAAACTGGTCGGACACCACGAGCTTGTAGCTCAAGTGGTATCATCCACCATTTGTAAGGGTGTTGACCGGGGTTCGAACCCGATATCTTTCAGTTTATTTGAAAGTTATCCCCTCCCCATCAAGGCAAGACTATCAACTTATTAAAAAAAATGAACCGGCCGGACCGGTATTGGCCCACTGAGAAAGAGAGAAAAATCGCGTATGTTTGGACAGAAATTTTGTCGGATGTCCATTTTTAGAATCCAGTCCGGCCTATACTTTGAAATGTATGTAAAATGCATCGGGTGATATAAAAATGAAATTGAAGCCGAGCCCGAACCTTTATTGGGGTGGGCTGGTATTGACAACTCTAGTTTAGACATACATATACACACATAAGAAATTATTATTATATGTGAAAATTAGAAGGTTGTGTTGTAAAAATGTCACGATTGAAATGTATATATCCAGTGAGATCCATCAATCTAGAAATTATTGAGGCTAGCTTTAACTGATTGAGCCAATAAGGTTAAACAAAACAGATCAATCAATACTCGAAGAAAAATTCGATTTCACATATTGCTAAAAATGATATAAAAACGCACATGTCTCTTTCATTTTTTTTTATTTTTTTTGAAGGAATCTCTTTCAAATTATACCCTAATTTTGTGAAAGTTCAATTACATAGTTTTATTTGAGGGTAGGTGGTACGGGGTGGGCTGTCTGAGATGATAACATGATATGATATCTTTTATTGAACTTCTTGTCCTCTTAGATTTTTTCTCCTTGTTTCATGGTAAGTAGAAATTTATACCTAAAATGAATAGATGTACGCCTATGTGTCAATTATAGCTGTCAAAATACCGAGCCAGGACGGCTCCGCCCGAGCCTGTCTGGCTTTTGAAAAATCGGGCCAGGCCAAATAGTACTCCCGGGCCACCAATTTGGGGAGCCCAGTCCGGCCCATCAATAAAAATTACACTGAAAAATCGGGCCGGGCTTTTGAGGCCCGGAAGATAATGAAGCCCAATCCATTGAAAATCGGGTCGGGCCAGAATTGACAGCTTTAGTGTCAATGGGAGTATTTGCAATTACTAAAAAATGTACTTCTCAATTTTTGACTAGAAAAAAAAATATTTTTTAGTTTTTGCAAGTGTCAACTCTTGTTTCTGATTTTGTTTCTTTAATCAGAATCTAAAACTTAAAGCATGAAGATGAAGTGTTTTAGATTTCTGTTTCTGTTTTTGGTTTGATTTTTACAAGCAAATAAGCACTTATACAACTTTTCACCAAATACTCAAGTTCTATTTCTCATTTTTTGTTTATATTTCCAGACGCTACCAACTTATGATTCTCAACTACTTCTATTTCGACTACAACAAATCACTTCTGCTAAAAGCAGAAGTTTTTGTAAACACTCCCAATGTGTGTGTAGAGGGGGTTGGGGGCTCAATGAGGCTGAGGTTCGACGGGTATAGCCTATGTGTGTTGAACTTTTTTTTTTATTTATTTTTGATAACCCTGTTTTCTAATTTATCGGACTATGTTGAGATTAGCATATCTGATCCTTATTACTGCCACCAGGTTAAACTGTGGGATGTATCTGGTCTGGGCCGAACCAAGATTCTAGTTGGATAAACTGAATGTTACCAAAGTCTTACCCTTAAAGGTAATGAGCAATGCTTCCTCCAAGATTACAACTCGCGTTGATAACCTCCAACGCAGTTTTTATCTCACTCTTTTGTCAGTCCAACTATGCCTCGGGAGGCATGTGGTGTTATGGTGTACGTAATTATTTATTATAACTTACAATTTTTAGAGTGTTATCACAAGTTATATTATTATTTTTTTTGAAGGGACATCACAAGTTATATTATATATCCATATAAATACCAAAAAAGAGACATAAAGAATAAATTTTGTATTATTGATTTATACAAATACAAATAATGCACTAAAAATTTTGGAGATTGAATTAAGTATTGTTGGTATGACTATGTATCATGTATGCATTAATTGAATAAAAATAGAGGTGGGCAACAATATACATACTATACTAGTAGAAAAAAGTCAAAATTGTTATAGAACATTAGAAATAATAAGTGCCGTTCCTCTACTATTATTATAATAATCAATACATCATGTTCGGAAAAATTATTTACTCAATAAACCTATTTCAATTTTTTCCTATTTATCACCAGTTTTTGCAAATAAGACAGTATACATTACTATATCTTTTTAAAAATCATAAGTCCTAATCTAGTCAAACATCAGAAAATACAAGTAATTTTGTGATAGGATTTCGTAAAGCCAAAGAAATTAAAAAGTCATTATTAAGTCAAATTATACAGAACTCAAAATAATTAAAATATTTGGTTTCGTACGTAGTTGAAATATATATTATTAAACTTCACAACCGATTACTCAAAGATCACTTGTTAGCAAAATTAATAATACTTGGAAGGGATATCATAATGGTTTGAAATAAGACATATTCTCAAATCTCTTTTTTCTCCTTTTTTTACTCTTTCATTTGTATTATTTCGGAGCAGCTAACACAGGAAAGCAATGTAAGAAATCGTAATCACAAAGGGCATGCTTTAATTCACAAAATCCAAAAGCATGCTTGACCGATCTACCATGATAATCCGAGAAAGAGAAGAAATTAATCTTAAACACAGAAGCGTACCTGAATCCATTAGGGTTTGTGAGAAATCTGGATCTGGTCTTGGGATTTGGTTTTTTGACCTTCCAGACAAGCGGTTCCTCTTGAGAGTTCTGTATTGTTCTGTATTACGTCTGTTGAAGGAGAACAGGCGTTTCTCTTATTTAAGAACCGTCGCCCGGGGACCATAACCGTTTTGGATAAGTATCCCCTTTATTTTCTATTTGGTCCCTCAACAAATAGAAAATCACCTAATAGTATCTATACATTTAATCCCATAACAATTTGATACCCTTTTAATCCAAAATTAAAACCTTATTAGATTACTTTAATTGGATTAAACCGTAAGACAACTATGCACATTTAATTAACATATGTTAGTCCAAATTAAATATTTCCAACAAGCAACACTTTCATTTAGGATGAGTAAAAGTAAAAATAAAAAATAAAAACTAAAGGAGTGTTTTCAAAATTTCTTGAGAATCAAGAATCATAATGGCAATAAATTTGTAAATTTTACGTATTTAATATTATATTTAACATATGTATATACACATTATCAATGATATATAATTTTTATAAATAAAATGCATTAATACAAGATAAATAAAAACTTATAAATAGTTTATGACAATTCATTTTCCTTGTTTCTTGTTCTTTTTTATTTAATTTTTATTTGAATTGTTGTCTATTTTATAATATAATATAAATTTTTTTCTTAACAGGGTCGATCTGTCCCATTCCGCCACGGGAGGACACAATGGATATATGTCCCTTGACAATCGAATGAGTATGTATCTTTAAGTATCCGTCTCGCCCCATTGCTATCTCGTAACTTCGTATATATAGTCAATTGTTCACATGTGTACAACTCCTCTCACAGTCGCGTGTGGTGATTTTTGATTGGATTTAGGTATAATGACTTCAATAAAGAATGATGCACCTAAATATACCTAACTTAATTACAATCATGAATTTTTGCACTTTGTGAATTTAGTTTAATTATGGCAATTCATTATTTTTGTCAACTTACCAATCTTATGCAGTTAGCCTAATAAACTGTATAAATTACATTTTTTAAAGGCAACCCATGTTAATTACCTACCTCAATGAAATAATGAATGCTTGAGAAAAACAAAAACAAAAGTCTAAAACCCGAATGAATTATTAATGTCAATGACCCGCATTTCTCTATCGTCCACATTTTTTGTACATGTATGAAGAGATGTTGAAAGGACGCCGTACCCACCATTTAAATCGAGATTTTTTTGGCCCAGACCGTTTATGCTATACTGATGAACCCATAGATATATTAATCAGGCTAACTCGTGATTTTTGTAATTTTATATATTAATGTTCTATATCTATTCTGTTTATTCTTATTGGTAAATTTGTTCATATTCACACGATTTTAATTTGTATGAGGTTGTTAGATGACAGTTAGCTGTGGCGGTTAGTCGGTTATGGTAGTTAGGATTTTTTTTGTAATCGATTCTCGTTAGTTTGTTAGAGTCTAATCATCATTGGTGTTAGCTCTATAAATACAAAGAACTCCATGTAATGTTACATTCATGTTTTTCAGATAATAAAGCTCTCATTCTTTCAGTGTTAATATCTTTACATATAGTTTAACATGGTATCAACCTAACTCGATCCTCCATGGCCATGGCTGAAGCAACATCTCGTTTCTCTCAGGTTACATTCTCCCATCCGATCTCTTCCAAGCTCTCTGCTTCCAATTTCATTGTCTGGCGCAAACAAGTTCTTTCCACATTACGTGGGCATCGATTGCAACATTTCCTCACCATTTGCTCCTTGCCATCTCAATTTCTTTGAAGATGATGAGGTTTGGTATTGTCAATCCAAACTATCTTGATCGGGAACAACAAGATCGATTAATTCTTTCCTGGATACTTGCTTCAATTGGCGATGAACTTTTTCGACTTGTTGTTGTGATTCTTCATGTCAGGTTTGGTCTACTCGGAAACCTATTTTACCTCTCAAGTTCGAGCGAAAATATCAATATAAAGATCAATTACATAATCAAAAAAAGGGTGCATTGTCTCGAATGAATACCGCTGAAAATTCGCCAAAATGTTGATCTCCTTGCTCTCGTTGGTTGTCCGGCTCCGATAAGGAACATATTGATGCAATTTTTGATGGTTTGCCCTTTGAGTTTGATTCTTTCATCTTTTTGTGAACACTCGCTTGGATCCGCATACGATTTGAGATATTGGTGGTCTTTTACTTGCTTAGGAGGCTCGAATTGAGAAGTCAATTAAATCTTTGGACAATGCTATGGCCAATGTGGCTATTTCTTCGCAGTCTTATGCACCGAACAGCTCAGTCTCCACCCCTCATGGATCTGATCTCTACAATAATCAACGCAACATTGGATTTCAACCTCGAGGTAGAGGTGGTTTTAGAGGAAATCGTGGCTTCAGAGGAGGTCGTGGTGGTAGAAACAGATTTTTCTCTAACAAACCTATTTGTCAGCTTTGTGGTCTCTCTAATCACCTTGCATTGCAGTGCTACTATAGATTCGATCAATCGTTTCAAGGACCTTCCCAGCTGCGTCCATCTCCTAATTTTCAAGCCAATGTTGCTAATTTGCCTCAGAACTTTACTCATATGACATCTGGATCTACTTTTGCCCCTGTTACTGGTTCTTCCTCTATGATGTCTGCTCCTGATACTGCTTGGTATCCTGATTCTGGGGCTACTAATCATCTAACTGCAGACTCCTCTCATTTGATGGCCAAGTTACCTTATAATGGCAGTGAACAAGTGCATATGGGCGATGGTAAGGGCCTTTCTATCTCTCATATTGGTTCATCTACATTCTCTTCTCCTCTTATTCCTAATAGAACTCTTAATTTGCTTCATGTTCTTCATGTCCCTCAAATCACCAAAAACTTGCTTAGTGTCTCAAAATTTTCTCAAGATAATCAAGTGATGTTTGAATTCTATCCTACTACTTGTTTTGTCAAGGATCTTCTCACCAAGGATATCCTGCTGCAAGGACACCTTAAGGATGGCCTCTATGTCTTCCCTTCCAGGTTACCTCCATCTGCATACCAGTCTCTACCTTCCTCTGTTCCTATATCAAATATATCTTGTAATGTTCATTCTACTGTTGCTTCATTTGATGTGTGGCATTCTAGGCTGGGCCACCCTAGTGATTCTATTATTCATCATGTATTGAAAACTTGTAACCTTCCAAGTATTAATAAAACTTCTCATTCGGTTTGTTTGAGCTTGTTGTGTTGGTAAATTACATAAATCCCCATTCCCGATTCCACCACCACATACACTGAACCACTCCAGCTTGTACATACAGACCTCTGGGGTCCTTCCCCTACCCCCTCTTCAAGTGGCTATAGATATTACATTAGTTTTGTTGATAGCTTTTCCAGATTCACTTGGTTATTTCTTCTCAGAGATAAATCAGAAGCACTTGCAACATTTAAAACCTTCAAAACACAAGCTGAAAATCAACTCAATTGCACTCTCAAAATGCTACAGTCAGACTGGGGAGGGGAGTTCAGGGCTTTTTCCTCTTTCCTTAATGAACATGGGGTGTTACACAGGGTCTCTTGTCCACATACACATGAACAAAATGGTTTGGTTGAGAGAAAACACCAACACATAGTTGAAAATGGATCGACACGCTTGCAAAGGCATCTTTACCTCTCAAATCTTTGGGATGAGGCTTTTAGAACATCGCCTATCTCATTAATAGACTACTACTTACTTTGATTCTCCCTTTCAAGTTCTTTTTCACTCTCCACCTCTATATTCTCATCTCAAAACTTTTGGTTGCTTATGTTTTCCTAACCTTAAACCTTATAACTCCCATAAATTTGCCTACAAATCTGCTCCATGCACATTTATTGGTTACAGCCTCAACCACAAAGGCTACAAGTGCCTGGATTCATCCGGTAGGATTTACATCTCAAGGGATGTGGTTTTGATGAAACCATTTTTCCCTTTTCTACCTCTCCTTCAAGTGACTCCTTTTGTTTCTTCCTCATCCTCATCCTCATCCTCCATTCCTCAAAATGATTCTTTCCCTCCTCCATCCCTCACTTAATCCTCCTCCATTTCACTCTCTCCTACCTCCGAGCCCCTCTCTCTTCACATCTTCTTCACCTTCAAGAGGCCCTTTACCTCCCTCTCTCCTTGCTCTAATGCTCATAATATGGTTACAAGGTCTAAAAATGGGATTTTTAAGCCTAAGGCTTATCTTTGCGATTCGAGCTTTATTCAATTAAGAGGCTCTTCTTGATGAAAAATGGAAAGCGGTATGCATGATGAGTATCTTGCTCTTATGAGGAACAACACTGGTCCCTGGTTCCTTTGCCTTTCCAGGAGAACCCCATTGGTCGTAAGTGGGTTTTCGTGCTCAAGGAGAACCACGATGGTACTATAAATAAGTACAAGGCTCGTTTGGTTGCTAAGGGCTTTCATCAAGTGATGGCTTTGATTTTGGTGAAACCTTTAGTCCGTGGTCAAACCTACAACTATAAGAGTGATTCTTACATTGGCTACGAGTAGGGGATGGTCTATTAGACAGGTTGGATGTCAATAATGCCTTTCTCAATGGGGCTTTGGATGAAGAGGTGTATATGGAGCGACCCCTTGGCTTTGAGGATTCTAATCATCCCGATCTTGTGTGCAAACTCGAGAAGTCCTCTATGGCCTCAAGCAAGCTCTGAGACAATGGTTTGAGCGATTGAAACTCACCCTTACAAGGCTTGGTTTCATCTCCTCCAAATCGATCACTCTATTTTCGCATCATGGATCTCGTGGCCAAACCTTTGTTTTGGTTTATGTGGATGATATTTTAATCACTTTGGGAGTAACACATTCAAAGATATTGCATGTCATTCAAGTTGAATTCCTACTTTGCTCTCAAAGATCTTGGTTCACTTGATTACTTCTTGGGGATACAAGAACGGTCTACTTCCATTTGGTTTGCATCTCTCACGGGCCAAATATATTAAGGATCTTCTTACCAAGGTGAACATGATTACGGCTAAAGGTGTTTAAATTTTATGACCACCAATCTTAAACTTTCAAAGACATGGTGGTTCTCTTGTGGGCAACATTCAACAAAAGATAGAGCACTTTGTTGGGGCTTTACAATATATCACGAGTTACCAGCACGAAATTGCATTTTCAGTCAATAAGGTGTGTCAGTTTATGCAACAACCTCAAGAGGAGCATTGGAAAGCAGTCAAACGCATACTAAGGTATCTGAGTGGTACTATTGAGTATGGTTTACACTTCACTAAGCACAACTCAGATGTTTTTCCCTTGGTTGGATATTGTGATGCTGATTGGGCATCGACATAGATGATGAGAGGGGAGGTCTACATCGGGAATTGTTTGCTCTTGGGTCCCAATTTGATTTCTGGAAGTCAATCAGCAAAGACACCATTTCGGATCATCAACAGAGGCTGAGTATAGAAGTGTTGCAGATCTGGTTGCTGAGATTAGTTGGGTGCAAGGATTGCTCAGTGAACTGAAAGTTTCAACTACCAAGACAGCTATTGTATGGTGTGACAACCTAAGCACTGCATAATGGCCGCAAACCCTGTCCTTCATGCTAGGACTAAACACATTGAATTAGATCTTTATTTTGTGAGAGAAAAAGTTCAGCAAAAGTTAGTTGATATTCGTCATGTTCCTTCCATTGATCAGCTGGCTGACATATTTACCAAACCAAACTCCAGCTTCAGTTTTGGTGAGATGCGCAGCAAACTCAAGGTCTTAGATTATCAGACATTGAGTTTGAGGGGGGTTGTTAGATGACAGTTAGTTGTGGCGGTTAGTCGGTTATGGTAGTTAGGATTGTAACTGTTTTGTGCGATTCGTTAGTTTGTTAGAGTCTCTTGTCATTGGTGTTAGCTCTATAAATACAAAGAACTCCATGTATCTTTGTTACATTCATGTTTTTCAGATAATAAAGCTCTCCTTCTTTCAGTGTTAATATCTTTCCATATAGTTTAACAAAGGTGAATATATACTTTTTAAAGAACTTTTAACTCTTTATTCACTCAATTTAATTATACAACTCATTTGCAATATTTTCAAAATTTTTTACGACTTAATTTAAGTAGTATATACACAAGGATGAACTTCTGTCAACAATTCATTTTTTTTGTTTTATACATTACAGATGAAGAAGAATCGGAAAGTTATACTTTGTCCAAGAAAAGATCAAACGTGATTGAGGATGGTGCTTGATTGGTAGTTGCTTAGGTGTATACTTATGTTGAATTTGTATGATTTTATTTATGAAATTTAAAATTTGAGTGTTTAGCTTTAAAATTTTGTCTATGTAATGCAACTATAAACTATATGTTTTTTTTTTTTTGTTATTATTGTTATTAAGGATCATTTATTCATTTAGCTTTTGGTATTTAGTTTGAATGCTAATTTTATATATGCATGTTTTTGTTTGATACTTTAGATTAATTTTTTGGTTGTTAGTTCGCGGTGGCTGGTGGCCCTGTTTCGCCCAAAGACCGATAAAATTAGGGTTAGATTTGTAATATTGTTTGTTGGTCATTGTAGTAAAAATCTCAATGTGGATGTTAGTTAGGTTCCAAACGTTATTCTTCCGATTCGGCCCCATTTAATCTCATTTGAAGTCCCACTAGGTGTGTTAGCCCCACGTCATCTTTGTCAAGACCTGGGCCGCTGACTTTTTAAAATACTATTATCGGCTAGATATAAGTTAATTTAACCCGAAATGCTGTTTAGCTCTAAGTTCGCTAGGTTGGCGATACATAGTTTTGGCTCTTTTTAACAGTCGTGTTAGTGCACTCAATTTCCTTGTATTATTTTATGATTGCACATGTCATCTATCTATTTTTCCTTCGGATAAAATAATAGTGTGTGTCCTGATAATGATTGATGGGATATTTTACCCCGTCAATTTCATTTTTAACCATTTTACTATATATGGCATGAGTAAATGGTCCGACCAGCATATCCAAGGACCATAGTATAAATCCGATCAAAAAAAAAAAAATCTATGAAAACAACAATGCATGGTGAAAATTCAAACTTTTAAGTGTCGATTTCTGTCTTCTGTCGTATTAAAAAACATCGATTCATTGAACTTAAATCATCTAATTTTGTCCACTTTTATTTATATCAAAATATTATAATCTTACTTTAGTAAATTCCTTTTAATTTTAGTTAGTTGAAATAACAAATTACACTTGCTAATATTTTTAAAAGACCATCATAACCCTTGAGTTTTGAATTTCAAATTTCGTGAAATATTGATTAATATTTAACACTACAAGAAAAATCAAATTATCTACATATGTTTCTATGGTTAAGTAAAATCTAAAACTATAATACCTACAATATTTCTGTCATGAAATTTAAAAAATATTGGTGAATCGTCGGTAACTAGTTTGTATAGTTTGGAAGAAAATAATATTTTTTTATTATGTATGTAACTCTAAAATTTAGTAATAATCATTATTTATGTCGATAAATTTTGTAGGTAAATTTTATTTTTTTTCTTTTTGTATTTGAAAGACATAATTTTATTGATTTATTTATGTTCATTTGTACGATCGAAATTGGTTCTAATTCACTAACGGTACATAGTGGGCTGCATGATCTGGACAACAATTGTTTATAGTTAATTTATAAGAGTCTTGAAATTCAAACAATTAGGTCACAATGTTGCAATTATATAGTGCATATACAATAATAATTTTTTGACGGCAACAACATTATGAATTATATAAAACAAGAAAAATTTGACTTTTGTGGCAGAATCCAGATTCAAGAACATGATCAGCTGCAAGCAGACATGGTATACAAAAACATAGGAAAGGTGAAGAAATCAAGACGTACGTGGCATATATCTAGAATAATTACATTGTTTAATTAACCAAAAACCTTAAACATATGTATGGATTTGATGATTCATACCAAGAGACCAATATAATAAGGAGAGCCGAAAAGTAAAATATTTAAATGGTGCGTCGTGTTTGGGTTTGCGGGTCGTGTTGAGACACTATAATTACACAAATTCGGATAACTCGAATACGATCCGTTTAATTATTTGGGTCAGATGAGTCAACCCGAACACGACCCGAAATGACCCGTAATGACCTGTATATTTTTCAACTTTGAATAAACTATATATTTATTATGATGAAATAGGGATTTTAGGCTATTTATATATAAAAGTTTAAAAACATAACGAATTACAATCAAAATATGTAAATCATAATTTGGATTGATATAAGGGAATGTGGACAAACTCCTAATGAGTTGCACTCCTACAATATATTAACATATAAATAAAAAACACAATTAATTAAGGTTCAAGAGAACACATAAATTTATGATGCAAATATTAATGAAAAGAGAATTAATTAACTCATCACCAAATATAAAAGTAGAATTTATTAGAATTATTTTTCTTTAAACGGGTTAAGTTGATTCGGGTCAACCCGAAACTGACCCATTTATTGTCCAGATTAAATGGGTCTGACACGGTCATGACCCGAATAATAAATGGGTTGACTCTAACCCGCTTATATCGTGTTAGGTTCAGGTCGTATTTCCATATCGTGTCAGATATTGTCACTCCTGGAAGAATGAAGATGAACTAGCATAAAAATATATATTTTCTTTCTTCCTTAAATGAGGACTACTTTTATTTCAAAAAAAAAAAAAAGAATTAGGACTATTTTGAGATTTTAGTACTCTAACGTAGTTTGTTTTTTTTAATTTTAGTCCATTGTGGGCATAAAGTCTTGTTTTGATCGACATTTTACAATTTATTGAAAGCTACCAACTATAACTGGTCAAGCACAAACATGTCAAAAGCCCAAATATTTATTAATTTTAATTAATAACAAATTATATACAAGTGACAAATGTTTATTAAAGAGATCAACCTTGTCTTTGTAGTGCTTAAGACATGTATTATAAGGGTGAATGACTCGGGTTCGATCCCATACGAGTGCGTGTGTCCGCCCCCCAAATTCTCTCATTCTAAATATAAAAAAATATTTATTGAAACTTCTGATTTTGTCCTCTTCCCCAAATGTATACACTACGTGGAAAAGGAGTATATTATCCTCCATAATTAAAATTGGTTGTCCCATACGCCATTGCAAGGAGTCATTTTCTCCAAATTAGTATTACACGTTGGTTAATTTGTACTTCAAATTTCAAGCTGCGGATTGAATAATTTTTGTTTGAATTATGGAGTAGCTATCACTATAATTTGGTGCATCTGTATAATATTAATTATTGAAGAGAAATATTCTGAAAAATACATTTTCAGATGTATATATATTATGTATTCTTGCAATGAGAGTGATATTGATCACTCAGCAAAAGAATACAATCCCAAATTTTCTTCTTTTTCCTTTTCAAATAATAAATTCGGTACTTCAATAACGTTATAATCATAATCAATGTGAACTTAAATAAAAAGACACAAAAAGATTCCATGCTGTGGCAATATATATCCATGGCAATTGTACTAAAATTGTACGTTTGGACTAACCTATTCATATTCAAATTAAATGTGTATCGATAATCCAATTAAAGAGATCTACTAAAATTTTAATTTTCAAAATAAAAAAGGCATCAAATAAAACGTATAGATACTACAAGGAGATATTCATTTTGTCAACAAACCAAATTAAAATTAAGTGAAACTCATCAGTAAAATAATTTTGGTCCCAAACGACGGTTCACATAAATCTATTACTCCCTTCGTCCCAGTTAAATGACGGCAAATCAAGTAAATTTTTTACACATTTGTAATTTGCAATACTTTTTCTGTGTGAAAAGTCCAATTGGACTATATGATTTGAACGGAGGGAGTACTATTTACAGATGATATTCATATTTACAGATGATTGTTTAGTTATACTTTTTAAATATATTCAATAACTGATAGACAAATATCGAAGAAATAAATACTATAAAGCACGGATCAACTTTGTGTTTCAGTGGTAGAGTTTTGTGTTGCAAAGGCGATTGACCCGATTTCGATTCCATGTCCCTTCCCCTACTATCCCCTTTACTAAAATAGTAAAGAAAAAAAATATTGTGAAGCAAAAAATAAATCTATTACTTGATAAATAAAAATCTTGATGCTTCACACCATTACATAGCCCATATAAAACATTTGGGCTGAATCCGACACCTTGCTGAGCTCAACCCATTTAGGCCTTTAATATGTCCTTAAAAAAGCAGCCCATCAATGTGTGGACTATATGCACCTGGTTGCAAGTAGGGGTGTCAATTTTTGACACGATACGATAGCACGATACAAAAAAGATATGAAATAGCAAATTAGTGTTTAGCCTTATCGTGTTCATGTTCTTATCGTGTCAACACGATATAAGGACATGGAAATTTCGTGCCGTGTTTGTGTTTTTATCGTGTTTACACGATAGTAACACGAACACGATCGTGATACGATAATGACACAACAAGAACACGATAATGACATGTTTACTTGTTAGCGACACGATAATGACATGACACAAGCGCGATAACGACACGATAATGACACGTTTACCTATTAGTGACACGATAATGACACAATAACCTGATATTTTGTATATTTGTGTCGTATATTTTCATGTAAAATCTTGTCATATCGTGTAATTTGCTATCGTGTATTAACGTGTAAATCAGTTTTTTTTGTATTTGACTTATCGTGTCTTGTCGTGTTGACACAAAAAAATTCGTGTTCGTGTCGTATCGTGTCGGAGCAGATCCTTATCGTATCGTATTTATATTTGCTCTTATCGTGTCGCGTCATTATCGTGTCGATACGAAACACGACACCATAAGACGATTTGACACCCCTAGTTGAAAGTATAATTGCCTTTATTACATCATGGACAAAAAAGAAGAAAAAAAAAACGAAGACCATATACAAATATTCTGCTAATTTATGCATATGCAATTTCATTGGCTGATATGCTAAATTTAATTAAGGTTTTAAAAGAGGTACAATCACGTCTGCTGCAGATGATTCCACGAGATTATCATCAGAACCGTCGATAGTTTCTTCTTTCGTTTTTCCCCACATCACAGTATAAAAGCCCACCGTAATAACTATGGACCCAATCACACTGTAAAACAAGAAAATATAATCGTGATATATCCATCATCCAATGGGAAACTGTTTTAAATTAATCATGATTGAAATCAACGGTAGGGAAATGATAATTTACCTCCCAATATAGAGATCATCGCCTAGGAATATTACACCCAAAATGGCTGCAATGCCTATTGACAATGGCTTAAACAAGGCAACATAAACTGGGCCTTTCACGTGTAAGCCCCACGTGTGAACCATGACACCAAATCCAGTACCAATTATTCCCTAATTTTCAGTAGAAATAATATTAATGGGAAATAAAAAGACTCGGCTTAATCAAATGAAGTAGACAAACAAAGAAATGTGAATTCATCATTTTGTGCTTGATGAAAAGAGTTAGGTATAATTACAAAAACTACCCCGGAGGTTTGAGGTAATTACAAACTCCGACTTCAGAACTCCGTTTGATATTTGATCTTATATTTTAGGGATAATTACAAAAAGTACCTCTGAGGTTTGACCTAATTACAAAAAAACCCAGCTAACTTTCAAAATTATAAAAAATATCCCTGAAGTTTGATTCATTGTTAAAATTAAGGGTATACTGCAATGATTTTATAAATATGAAGGGGGGTTTTGAAATTTTCATGCTTATGAAGGGTTAAATGTTAGACAAAATAAAACCTCAGGGGTATTTTTTGTAATTTTCAAAAATAGCGAGTTTTTTTTAATAATTAGGTCAAACCTCAAAGGGTACTTTTTGTAATTAGCCCTAAATTTTATTCCAATCGTTAGTTTGAACATCAAATATTTTACAATTATGACATTGCAAATAACCCAAGATTTTCGTCTGACTATTTGGAATATTTAAAAAGTTGATAGATGTAATTGTAATATTTAAGACAAAAAAATTGGCGCTATTTTTAATATTTTAAAAAATCGAGGGATGTAATTATAAAATATTTGATGAAATCCAAATATTCCGTCAGTTCAACTAACGGTTTGAGTAAAAATATAAGAGGAAATCAAAACTCAAAGGGATTTTTGTAATTTTGAAAGTTCTTTGGGTTTTTTAATAATTACCCCAAACTTCGGGGGTGGTTTTTGTAATTATTTCGAAGAATTAATCTCCCTTACCGAGTATAGGATGGACAACAACCGAACATCAGCCGGTATTAGCCATAATCTCAAATTTGGTTCAGAGGCAATACCTACTGGCAGAGCTAAAACGCAGGCGAAAAAACTGTAGAAAAATACCAATATGAACTCTGCTGGATACTCTTTGATAAATATACCCTGCAAAAAGCAATGTTAATTAAAATCCTTAATCAAACTTCATTAAAAAGTAGGTTTTTTTCTTCTTCTTCTTTAAGGGATAATTACAAAAACACCCCTATGGCCCTATGGTTTGAGCTAACAAAAAAATCCAGATACGTTTCAAAATTACATAAAGCACCCTCAAGTTTGATAATGTCTTAAAATTAAGGAGGTAATTGTAATATTTTTATAAACTAGAATAATACCCGTGTATTACACGTGATTTGTTCAAAGATAAAATTTTAGTGTCACAAATTTTCAAGATAATGTAGATAATCTTTGATTTTTGGATTATTTGATATCTTTTAAACTTGCAACCTTTTAAATTCAAAAAAATATATATTTATTATGAAGTAATACAGTATTTCTCAATAAAAATATTTTCAGATAGATTTTATCAGCATCGACTTTTCCAAACTAATTGTAAGCAAATCCTTTATTTTTTTTAGATCATATTTTCTCTTTTAGAATTTTGATTAAATTTAAATTTATACATATGATTACCACATAGATAAATGTGAAGCCGTCATATGGAATTGAAAGGATGAGAAGTTGACAAATGTCCAAAATTAATGAGGTGATGACATGTGTCAACTTTGTTTTTATATAGGGTAGATGTCAAGGTTATCTTGAAATAATTTTTTTGCTTATAAAGACCGAATCAAGTCTTAAAGGGTTTTTCGAAATTTTCAAAAACCTCTAAGTCTTTTTGTAGTTTACCCGAACCTTAGAGGTAATTTTGTAATTATTTCTTCCCTTAATTTGATTTTTTAACGACAATCAATGTCGTTGAACATTATTTAAACATAGTCCCTAAAGATCAAAATGCAACCAGGGGCGTAGCTAGGGGGGTGCACGGGGTCCCGGTTTTTCAGTGGAAAAAAATATAAAAAAATATATGTGTTTTTTAAGGGAAAAAAATAATTGAGCTAGGGGTAAATAGGGAAAAACAATTTTGGGTTAGGGGTAATCAGTCGGGCTGGCTACGCCCTGAATGCGACATTTGTGTAACATTTGTTACCTGGAAAATGTACCAAACGGAGGATACGACATAGGCAGCTGCAAGTAAGGCACCACCCAAGATCCAATTGGATCGAGCACTAGAAATTGTGTGTAAATTGATGGAATTATTAGGTAATTTTAATTGATCATCTTGTCCAGTTATTAGAATGGGACCATTGTAGAGCACCACAACTAGAGCACCAGCTATTGAAACCAAAGCGCCAGTTATTTTGGCCTGGCTACTTGAACTTCCCAGCTTTAGCTTTTCAAGCCTAAAATTAGAGGTGACAATTAGTGACACGACACGATAGCACAACACGAACGGCACGATTATAAACACGATTACAGAAACAAAAGGCATGATAAAGCACGACACAATATGACACGACACGAACACGAAATCGAAAATTAATGTAAATTTACAACTATTGTTATATTAAAGTTCACAACAAAAAGCAGATAACACGAAAACACGATAGTGTGACATGAACACGACACGATAACACGATTTGACACCCCTACCTAAAATACTTGGGGGAAAATATGAAAACTTAGAACTGAGAACTTTAGAACATAAAACATCTAGTCAAATTTCAGGTTGTTATGTAAGAACATATCACTTGGATCGTGCAACTTTAGTTAGGGATTATTACAAAAACCGTTCAGATTGGATTACGTCTTACATTTTCCCCTTCATAACTTAAAAAAACTCAAAAAAAAATCCACTTATTTAAGACATAATCAAATCTGATGGGGCTTTTTGTAATTTTGAAACATCTCTAAATTTTTTTATAATTAGCCCAAACCCCAAGGGCATAACAAATGTTATTTAGTAATCATTACTTTTTTTAAATGATTATGAATAACAAAAAAAATAAAAAAACAATCATTAGTACATGATAAATGATAGAAATTAAGTTAGGTAATTACTTATCCCTTTTGTAAAAACACAAAAGATTATGTACCTATTTCAAAACACATGGGGGTAAAATTACATTTTAATTAAGATGAGACATGAAATTACATTCTTTATTCCCTTGCTATTTTTGTAATTTGGGAATTTCTAATAATTTTTTTGTTAGGGCATTTTGGGCAAAAAAGAACATTAAATCTAATGGGTAATTAAATATTTTTACAAATGTAAGGGGGTATTCGAAATATTTTTGCTTAAAGCATAATGCAGAATAATTTTAACCTTGTGGTCTTTTTTGTAATTAATCAAAATCTCAGGGGCAGTTTTGTAATTATCCCTAAAAAGAATAGAGCACCTGAAAAGAACGGCAAGGAAAAAGGTACAAGCAGGAGTGAGATTGCTCATGGCTGAACCCAATGTTGGATTGCTATATGCAATCCCTAAATACCCAAGATATTGTCCTGTAAACCTGCACAATTATTTCATAAAAAATTCACAAAAAAATAAACTAATTTTATTTAGTTAAACCAATTAAAAAATAGCTTACCCAAGAAACCCAAGGAAGAAAAATTTGGCAAGCAGGACAATACTAAAAGGAGGAAGCCTTGTATTTCTGCACACCAAAAAAAAAATTATGGATTTAACTTTTAAGGGATCAAAATGAACCTATTTATTTGGCTAAAGTATGTTATGCCTAATCCACAAATTTATATAGGGATAATTACACAAACTACCCCTGAGGTTTGGGTAATTACAAAAAAAAACCCAAAAAGGTTCAAAATAACAAAACCTACCCCTAAAGTTTGATTATGTCTTTCATTTTAAGGGGTTAACTGTACTATTTCTCTAAATGCAAGGAGGGGCTTTGAAAAAGAAAATTATGAAGAAAAAAAAGTTAAGATGGAATTAAACCTTGAGTTTTTTTTTTTTTTTTTTTGAAACTTATCTGGGCTTTTATGTAATTACCCTAAACCTTAGGGGTAATTTTTGTAATTATCCCATTTATATATTAAGATTTAGGAATAATTACAATAACCTCCTGATATTCGGGCTAATTACAAAAAAACCCAGAGGTTTTCTAAAATTACAAAAAACCCTCTGAAGGGACTTTTGGTAATTTTGAAACATCTCTGGATTTTTTTTGTAATTAGTCCAAACCTTAGGGAGTTTATTGAAATTATCCCTAATTGTTAAGAAGGATGGGGGACACCTGTGGAAAATCCAGGCAAGAGGGAGGAGAACAAGGGCAGAAATGGCATAAGAATAAACCATGAAAACGTGGTAGTTTAAACCCTTTGAAACAGCGGCTTTGTAAATCGTGTTGTGCCCGACGTTGGTGCACTCCACCGCCAGCATCGCCGCGAATGGTAATACTTCCCGGAAAAAAAACATTGCCCTTGTCATCTCTCTCTCTCTCTCTCTCTCTCTCTCTCTCTTGGGTTGAAGCTGCCCATTGGGCGTATTATAGGGGCATTTATTTGTACTCTAGATATTTTATTACTTTAAAAGTTTTTTTCGGGAGGCGAAAACCCCCCACTTGAATCAGAGGCCCCTTAGTCAGGCGGGATGTGAATTGAGAGAGATATGTACGAGTAACTGCCCTGCAACGGGATACGAACCTAGAAACAACCCTTGTAATATTTCAGCAAAGAACTGTGATTACACGGACTTTAAAAGGTTTTTTCGGGAGGCGAAAATCCCCCACCTGAACCAGAGATTCCTTAGCCATGCGGGATGTAAATCGAAGGATATGCAACAAACTTAGAAACATCCCTTGCAATATTTCAACAAAAAACTGTGACTTCACAGACTCGGACACACGACATAAGGGTACCACACTCTTGTCACATTATCATTTATCAACTCGTCTATGCTCTGGAGGCTTACTCTAGATATTTTATTGATTGAAGAAATAAAATGGGTTTTAATATTCAAGAAGATGACCGGAATCTTGGGCCCATCACACGTTGCCACTAAGAAAAGAATATCTTGGCATAATAAACACACACTCCTATGTAGCTTTTACTAAATTATAGCATTTGGCCCATTTCTAATCAATATTTTACTTACTGCCACGAAAAAAGAAAGAAAAAGACAATGACTGTGTCACTGGCAAGAAGAGTGACCACAGGCTAGAGGGATGATAGTGGTTTTCTTTTTGTTTACAATATCCTTTTCTTTTTCTTCATTTTCTCGGTTTTCATGGATATTATCCTCAAGGTAGAACTGTCAATTTCGACTCGATCAATCTGATAAAAAAAATTGAGTGGGCTGTGTTTTTTGAGATCGAAATGAATAGAGACTATTTGGCCCATTTAATCGACCCAGAAAAACGGTCCAGCCTGATTGACCCAATTTTTTATTGTATTTTAATAGGGCGCGTTGGCAGTTGACTAGACTCCAAAAATAGCGATCTGGTCACTATATGACACAACCAGATATTTTTTTTTCCTTTTTTTGTTGCCTTGACAGGCCGGCAGAGCCATTTGACAGCTATACGTGGAGGTTGCTATGTATGGCTATCCTTTTTCCACGTGCATCTTAGGATACAAATTTGATGGAGATAATTGTAGCTCATTCAATACCGAAAGTGACACAAGAAAAACGTGCCAGAAAATAAAAAGGAAAAATAAAAATTGATCATTAGATCAAATTTACATGTCAAACTTTAGAAACTTGGAGTAGTGCTAGTTTTGTCATGGTTGAGATTATCACTTAATTGCATATAGATCTCAAATCACATTGAACTAATGAGTTGTGCTTAGATGGAGATTTAAATTCGTGGGATAATTACAAAAAATACCCCTGAGGTTTGGCCCAATTACAAAAAAAACGCACCTAACTTTCAAAATTATAAAAAGTACCTCTGAAGTTTGATTCAGTGTTAAAATTAAGGGGTAAACTGTAACATTTTTATAAACACGAGGGAGGAATTTGAGATATTTTTTTGATTATGAAGAGAGTAAATGTTAGATAAACTAAAACCTCAAGGGTATTTTTGTAATTTTAAAAGTTAACTGAGATTTTGTTATAATTAGGTTAAACTTCAAGGGTATGTTTTGTAATTAACCTTAAATTCGTGGATAAAGTGCTACTTTCATCGTCATCATAAAAATGGCTTAAAAATATATTTGCTATAGAGAAAAGATCAAAAACCCGACCGAATCATTAATTAATGCTTTAGGAGAGGGACAATCACGTCCGTAGATGGCTCCACGATATTATCATCAGACGTCTCGCTAATCTCTTCTTTCATTTTCCCCCACATCACGGTGTAAAAGCCCATTGTAATGACTATGGATCCAATCACACTGTAAAACAAGAAAATTATTTGTGAAAGATTGTCCCAATTGAAACTGTTTAATTAAATTACTCATATAATAGTAGTTGAAATTACCTCCCAAGATAGAGATCATCACCAAGGAAAATGACACCCAAAATGGCTGCAATGCCTATTGATAATGGCTTAAACAATGCTACGAAAACAGGGCCTTTTACATGTAAGCCCCATGTGTGAATTATGACAGCAAATCCCGTTCCAATTATTCCCTAATTTATGTCCAAAGAAAAAAAAAAGGTTGGGAAAATTTTAATATGTGCACTAGATCTTATTCACTTTATTAGAATTCATGGTAGGGATAATTACAAAAGATCCCCCTAAGGTTTGGCCTAATTACAAATAAACCCAGACATGTTTTAAAATTACAAAAAGGCCCCTCATGTTTGATTCTATCTTAAATTTAAGGAGGCAACTGTAATATTTTAAGAAATATCTGGGGCTTTTTGAAATATTTTTTGCTTATCAAGGAGGAAAATGTAAGACAAATCAAAGTTCAAGGGGTATTTTGTAATTTTCAAAAAAAATTAGGATTTTTTGTAATTTTAAAAAAAATTGAGGTTTTTTGTAATTAGTCCGAGGGAGATTTTGTAATTATCCCTTCATGGTAAGAACAATTGTAGCAAACAAGAAAATATGAATTCAAGATAGGGATAATTATAAAGAAAACCCAGATGAGGTTTGATTATGTGGCAAAATATTGGGTCAGGCTGGCCCACTCAAGCCCGTTGGACTTTTGAAAACATTAAATGCTTAGGCCAACCCAGCCCATGTGTACATTTTGTACTCAAAAACTGTCAGGTCGGGCTAAAGCTTTTAGCCTGACCAGACCAAATAAGCCCGAATTTTTCCTAGAAAATCATGGCCCTGCCAGCTGTAATTCTATATTACCCCACTTATAAGCAAAAACATTTTGAACACTCCATTTATATTTGTAAAAAAATTACAGTTATCTCTTACATTTAAGACAGAATCAAACATCAATTTTATTTTTGTAATTTTCAAATTTCTTTGGGTGTCTTTTTTTTTTTTTTGTAATTACTCCAAACCTCAGAGGTAGTTTTTTGTAATTATCCCTTCATAATATTCTGTCTCCGGACAAAAAAAAAATGAACTTTCTTACCGAGTATAGGATTGACAACAGCCTAATATCAGCCGGGACTTTCCATGAACCGAAATATGGTTCTGAGACAATACCAACTGGTACTGACAAAATGAAAGCGAAAAAACTGTAAAAAAAGGCCACTATGGACTCTGCTGGATACTCCTTCACAATTGCACCCTGCAAAAATAATATTGACTTTTTTTTTTAATTAAATGGAAATATATAATAAAAAAAGAAAGGAAAAAGTCCTGATCACAAGCCGATCCTTATTTATTCAAAATTGCACAAACTGTTTTTTTCCATGTACCTGGAAAATGTACCAAATGGAGGACAAGACATAGCAACCTGCAAGTAAGGCACCACCCAGGATCCAATCGGATCGAGCACCGGAGATTGAATGTATAACGATCGATATGTTAGGTGATCTTAATTTCTCATCGTGCCCGGTTATTAGCACCAGGCCGTTGTAGAGAACCACGAGTAGAGCACCTGATATTGACACCAAAGCGCCAACGATTTTGGCCTGGCTACTTAAACTTTCCAGCTTTAGCTTTTCCATCCTAAAATAGGTGACAAATATAAGATTGAGAAAGTTTGGAACAGAAACGTGCTATCAAAGTTCAGATTTTCAAAACAAAAGGGATAATTACAAAAACACCCCTGAGGTTTGGGTTAATTACAAAAAAACCCATAGATGTTTCAATATTACAAAAAAAAACCTTCAGGTTTAATTTTGCGTAACTGTAATATTTTTGTAAATGTGAGGGTTTTTTTTGAAATGTTTTTGAAAATTACTGGGAAAAATATAAGATTGAATCAAACCTCAAGGGGTTTTTTGTAATTTTCAAAGAACTCTGGGTTTTTTTGTAATTAGCTCAAACCTTAGGGGTGTTTTTGTAATTTTAAAAAACAAAAACTTACTTGATTGAGATGGTGCTATTTAAGTTTTTCTAGCCATAAAGAAGATTAAACACAACAATAATAATGGAGCACCTGAAAAGAATGGCAAGAAAAAAGGTACAAGCTGGAGTGAGATTGCTCATGGCTGAGCTCAAAGTTGGATTGCTGTATGACACTCCTAAATACCCGAGGTATTGCCCCGTAAAACTACACCACCACAACAACCACAATTCAACATAACTTCATATATGTAACGTCTTATTCAGTCCCAACTGCTAAAAATACCGTACCCGAGAAACCCAAGGAAGAAAAATTTGCCAAGCAGAACAATACCAATTGGAGGAAGCCGTGTTTTTCTGCAAAACAAATAAAAGAAAAGAAAAATAACTCTAAGTAGAACAATACTAATTGGAAGAAGCCGTTTTTCGTAGCTTTTTCATCTACTACTTTGTGTTGCATAGTCCGTTCTGCCCACACATACTGTATTCTTTGTTTATATTATGCATTCATTTACGCGAAGAATTAAGAAGGATTGGCATACCTGTGGAAAAAGCAGGCAAGAGGAAGGAGAGTAAGGGCGGAAATGCAAAAAGAATAAACCATAAAAACGTGGTAGCTTAAACCCTTTGAAACGGCGGCTTTGTAAAGCGTGTTCAGTCCTACGCTGGTGCACTCCACCGTCAGCATAGCCGCCACGGGAAGCACTTCCCGGGAACAGTATCTCCCCATTGCCATCTCTCTGCTTCTCTCTCCTACACACAAATGCACTGAAAAAGAAAAATTAAAGAAAATAACGATTTTCTTGGGTGTCTATCAAGCAGTCACGTCACAGATTTTGTATACTTTGGTGAAGAAAAGCAAATGGACCTCTGTCCATCCTCTGCTTTCTGACTTTTCTAAATTTCAAGAAGATGATAAAAACTTATTGGCACAAAACACATTCAACACGCCATGCTTTGTATTTACTTATAGCATTTGACCCATTTCTAGTAAATAACCAGTGATCACTGACAGATGCAAATAAAGAATTTTCGTGTTTCCTTCCTCCTCTTACAACTTTGCTACTAAGAATAATTTCACACTCTTGCATAATCATGACGACGTACAATGACTCCAATTGATTCTCTGCAAATATTCAATTTATCAACATAGAAATCCATCCATCGGCAATGATTTTCTAGCTTCATTAGACAAGCCCCACATATTAACTAGGGGTAATTACAAAAACACCCCTGAGGTTTGGGCTAATTACGAAAAAACCCAAAGGCGTTTCAGAATTACAAAAAACCCCATCAGGTATGATTACGTGTTACATTTAATACATTTAAAGGGGTAACTGTAGTATTTTTATATGTTTTTTTGCTTATGAAGGGGAAAATGTAAGACGAAATCTAACCTCAAGGTTTTTTTTGTAAATTTCAAAAATCTCTGGGGCTTTTTTGTAATTAACCCAAACCTCAGGGGTGTTTTTGTAATTATCCCTATTAACTAATAGGGCTCAACATATGCCAACCCATGAACCAAGAAAACTGAATACATACACCAAATATAGTTAAAAGGATACAATCACTAATCCACAATAAGAGTTCGAAGTCTGAACGCAAAAGAAAGCTCCCTAAAGCGCCAAAAATTCTCATTAAATTACAGAGCAGTATTTAATTTTTTTTCCTTTTCCTTATCAAATTAGGCATCGAACGAAGAGAATTTGGGTAGCAATTCCCAGAATCATTCTCAGTGTCATCCAGCAAATGATAGTCACTTCGTGTTTCATCGTTCATTTTTAGCTCATCACCACCCAAATCCGTCGGTCTTTGGGTAATAACAATTGATGGATCACTTTCAGGATTTTCTTCCACCATTGGATCAGCAAAATTACAATCATCGGATTTATCAGGAACCGTTTCTGTTGTAGGACTTGATGCGTGCTCGTTAATCTCCGTCTCTTCATCTTCATCCGCGCAAAATCCACCCCCAAACTGAAGATAATCCTTTGATAATTCAGTCTGATTGAAAGGTTCATCGTCCATTCGACTATCGTCAAGGGGACTGGCGCTGGTCTTATCCATCCTGTATGTTTCTTCACTTTCTTCCACAAAATTATTACCTCCAATCCCAAGATCACCACTCCCTTCATTTAGTTCATTTGCATCGCTCTTATTAATGCCATTAACTGCTTGATCCACAAACGACTCCTTAGCCACTGAACATTCTTCGAGCCGATTTTCAGTTTCCTTGTCAGAGTTGTCCAATTCATCAGAAACATTATAATTCACAACCTTCCGAGGTCGCCCCGACTGAAAGTCACATAAGAATAATATTTAATACAATAAAAACAAAGATGAAGAAAACCCAAATGGACAACCACAAAAATGAATCACACACACACACACAGCAACAAAATAAAATAAAGGGATGATTACCAAAAAAAAAACCTAAGGTTTGGAATTAAAAAAGAACCAAGAGATTTTTGAAAAAAAAAAACAAAAACCATGAAGTTTGATTGTCTTTAAACTTAAGGGGGTAACTGTAATATTTTGATAAGCGTAAGGGGAATTATTGAAATGTTTTTTGCATATGAAGGAGGAAAATGTAAACGGATCAAACCTAAAGGTTTTTTTTTTTTTTGGTAAATTTCAAAAATCTCAGGGTTTTTTTTTTGTAATTATCAATAAATAACTAGAAGGCCCAATAAATGGAAACCCATCGAAAGAAAAAGAACCCAACACGGCAGGAGATTAAGTATGTGAGACATATGTAAGGACCAGTAGCTAAACTCACCCGCCGTACTTGACGAGAATCTTCTGATTTGTCAAAATGCATTTCTTCATCACTTTCACTTATGCTGTCATCATCAGCGAGAGTTTCAGTATCCGCACGGAAAAAATTCTCTTTCCTCCTTCCTCTTCCACGCGGTTGCCCTCTGCCCTGTCCTCTGCCTCTTCCTCTTCCTCTTACATGTGATTCTTTCCTGGTGGTAACATCTCTATCGACACTAGTAGATTCTTCTAATTTTCTCTGTGAAGTTTTTTCTTTAGTGCGTCCTCTTTTTGACTGCTTAATAGTTGGTTTCCCCACAGTGTCATTAGTGGTACCCGGACCATCTCCTCCTGATTGGTTGGCTTCATCTTCACGGGGCTTCACTTTTCTTTTTTTCCCACTCCCAGGCTGTTGTGGTGTTGTCTCATCAATCATATCGGAAGATTTATACTTTGTAATTTCTTTGACAGCCTTTTTTATTCTTTTACTTCGGATTTTTGCAAATCTTTCATTGAATGTGTAAAATGCTTCCAATCTCAATTGTGTCTAGATCAACCAAAACAAGAAACAAAAAGATGTCAGATCACATACCTTCTTCCCAATATAATACATATTTATTTAAGCATAAAAAGGAACACCAATCGCAACAATTTTGGTGAAGAAAGACATGAAAGCAAAAACCGAGTAAAAAGGTAATTCGGAAGAAGAAATCTTCAAACTTGTGCAAATCTATGCTGTGTGTATACATGTGTGCGGGGAGGAGCAAGTGAAAGGGGGAGTCGTCAACCTCATGCTTGTTGTACTCCTTTAAAACTGGTAGCAGCAACTCATCTGATTTTGATGCGCCCCACCCAAACTTGTCCCAACACAACCTACAGGTAAACACCTTGTCATTCTGCTATTTCTTTAAGCAAAAATATGTGGCAGACTGGGGAAGTAGTGTAAAATTGCAATTTGACAGCTTCGTAATCGCATACTACGCATAATATAAAAACATGAAATAAATAATAGAAAAGCTTTACTACATTAACCTGATCCTTCACTGACGCTTCTGCATTGATTTAAAAACACCCAAACTTAATCATTTTAGCCAAAATTCGTGTTTTGACTATCAATAAGGTCTTCAACCGTCATGGAGAGACTAAAAACTTGAGGTATTCAACGAGTTCTCTCAGGTAGGTTAGGGATTCAGGAAATCAATGCAAAACAGCAGAAGTAAATAATATAGTAGGCATGCATTTCCATGGCTTAACCCATGCAACAACTAACATAGTCAAAGTTACTTCACCTTAATCAGTAAAGGCCTTAACTGATTGTTTAACTACATAACCAACTCTTCTATAGAAAATGAATCCAGGTTTTTCACCACACAAGCAAGACAAAAGCATTATACTCACTTGCGAAGAACAAACAGATCTGGTTTTCCCCATGAAAGAGATTCTGTAGACTTATCCACTTGTGGAGAAGCGTATGCTGAAATCACAGCATCACTTGGAAAAGAAGAACTAATATGCCAATTTTTGCTCACATTTCTCTGTACACATCACAAATAAAGTTAAATATCTCCAATGCAAAGACAAGATGATGAGCATCGATAGCATAATCGAAAAAATTGTACAAAAAAAAAAATTGAAGGGAAAGTGGCATTACATGCTTATCCATGAAAATTTGTTTTATCCTTTTGGTGGCATCATCATGTTGATCACAAGAAAACCCTTCTACATTGCTACTTGAGCCACTCATGATATTCTCACTACCTTTTGATCCCTTCCTTCTTGAGTTGTCTCCTGCTCCTACATCTAATTTTCCAAGAATAGTAGGATCTGGCGATTCAATCCACTCTCGAAACTCACGAAGACCATCTTTTCCAGGAAAAGCATTTACAACCTCAATTGCATTTACAATGCCAATGCCACTGTAACATATCACAGGATTAAAATATACCATGTATGTTCTACACCAGTCAAGCAAACTAAAAGTAAATACTACTGAGATGTATGATCGGGATTACCTAATGCCTTCAGTGTAATCACTCCCAAGAAGCAGTGCCATGTGTATTAATTTTTCTCGATCTAGCCCAAGCTCATTCTCAATGTCCTGAAAAACCATCTAATTGTCAAAACCGACACTAAAGCTAAAACAGATTAATGCTACTGGACAAAATGGTTAGTGTGGTCCCAGCTCAGTTCATATGAATCCAAGTGAACTTGAAGATGCTACCCAAAAAATTGAAAGACACCAACAGATGATAAATAATAACAATATTCTTCCAAAACAATTAATTATAGAAGCTAAGGCATGCCACCTTCATTAAGTATGTTTCCACGTATTTACGATCATCAAAGATGTTCTTGTACACACTCCGTGCTCCGAACAAGAATGCATCAGAATCATCAGTGACCACACCATCAACAAGGTTTGACAGCTCCATGAAAGCACATTGAGCTTCAGCTTCCATTGGCGCAATTATATATGGTAAGCCAAACATTTGAAGCAACTCCTAAAAATTAGAAATTAATGAATCCGTGAGCCGAATAAGAGAGGATATACCCAATGGCAGGCAATATAGCAAAGAGAAGGGTTTACAAGCATAATAACCACGATACCCACGCACCAAAGTAACCATGACGCTAGGGGACCTTATCACCCAGGAAAGAATGTGACTAGTATGAACCACCACCACAAAAATCTTTGCCCATATATCTTTACACCCTCTAACTATGACACGGCAACAGTTGTCACATCTTCTTACCGCCAACCCAACTCCTTTTCTTTTGCAAGTTTAATCGAAGGTTGGATATGTTCTATCTAAGTTATTTATTCATGTGAATTGGTAATTTCATTTTCTCAGGGTTTTCTTTTTTTGGTGGGTGGGTGTGGTATTGAGTAGCCAAACAAACAGCCAAGGGAAGATAAAACTGAGGAATTTGACCTCAAGACCACTAAGTTTATGGCTGGACAACTGATGACTTCATTAAATTCCACCCTATTTTCAGATAAAGAATGCAGAAATTCATGTTACGAAACCAGCACAAGAAACAAAAAGCAACACTGCAACAGATATTTTTGTTTTAGTGGAACCATTGACTGGATGAGAATGATGAACCACACTGTCTTCTAAACTATGGGGCTCTCAGATTTGGTGCTTTTTAAATTCACTGATGACGAACCACAATAGGTTTACTATACCGAGATTCAAAACATGCAAAACTTTGAACTAACCTCATCAAGTCATCAAAGTGCATGTAGAAACATTATAAGTAACCCACAAGCAACCCAAACATACCTGACATTCAGCAAACATTTCATTGTTTACTGATTCTGCATTTCTCTCAAGTTTCCGCTGCTCACTTCCTAGCTCTTCACGTTCTTTACCTAGAAACAGCATTTCTTCCTCCAAAATATCCTCCATGATTTCCTGGTCCTTATTATCATTAAGAAAAGAAGAGTTCCTCGCGACCTCATCCCCTTCCATCGAAAAATCACCATATATTTTCTCCTTGGCCAATTCGTTTGTACCATCCATATCAGTTATTAAATCAACAGCAGAAATATTTCCAAGTTCAGCAGTACTGCAAGAATGATCATCTAATGCTGCTTGAAACATTTGTTTAGCATCAGCAGACCCAGAGTCAACCAATCTGTCACGCAATGAATCATCAGTAAAGGAAGAACAAAATGCAGAGCTACTGCTATTATGTTCAACCTCTTCGCTACAACTACCCACTAGCTTGTTCACATCATGCTCATTGCCATCTTCACCACAAGTGTCCAATGGCTGCTTTCCAGTCATACACAACTCTTCAGGCCGAGCATCTGAAGCCACAAATGTTTCTTCAGCCAAAGCTCCACTTTCACCAGCATCTTGGTTCAAATGCTTCAGGTTTGAGTTGCTTTTGTCAGGGTTCAATTCTACGTACTCAGCAGACTTCGCTCCTGAATAGTTGGACTCAAGGGCATTCGTTGAACCAAATGGTAAACTTACATCAGTTGCTGAGGCTTCAACCTCAGGCCCTTCTTTCCCTTCATTAACAGACACCCAATCACCATCCTCGCTAACCATTTCTGTAGCTCTTTCCGACATGTGATCTTCATGAAAGTCATTCATCGATCTGCAACCACCTGTATCCTCAAGACTTCTTCTTATTGCCTCCTGAATATTAGCTTCTTCTTCCAGAGCACCCTTTGTCACAGTTTTATGGCTTTCATCTGGACAAGATGAAGATTTCAATTGAATGTCTTGAAATCCTTCCTCCCACTCAACTTCTCCCTCATCACTCATGCCCCCATCATACAGACTTTTGTTTTCAATAACTCCTTCCTCCCACTCATTATCTGAAGCAGACGGTAAAGATTGTTTTGCTGAGGCAGAATTATCAATAGAGAAGTCCACTACTAGCTCTCCAGCCACCAGATGAGCAAATATATTATCATCATCGTCATTGCCATATCCATTCTCCAATGTATCTTCAAAGGAAATCTCAATAGAAGATCCATTTACTGCTGCAAGCTCCTCGGTTTTGTCAACTCCATCATTTATTTCATCATTATAGTTATCAGTAATTTCTCTGTCAGATGAGTTGTCTAGGACATCAACTGGATTTCTAGCAGCGGTAAATTCACTATTTTTTTCCTGACTTCCACCTGCTTTCTCCTGATCAACCTCCTTCATCAAATCTAAATTCCTCTGCAGATCTCGAGTCATACGAATCCCAAGTGCTCTTACCCTACTGACCCGAAGACGACCTCTCTCATCCAGATATGTCTCAACATCATCGTGAAATGCCTTTTTCCTGTTTCAGCCACAGATGGTCCGGCTGCACTACCAGATCTTCTGGTTGACAAAACTTCATCGAAAGAATTGGTGGAACAGTTAACGGGTGGGGGCTGACTTTGATCATCGTGAAATGCCTTCCCATTTTTAGCCACAGTTGGTCCAGCTGCAATTCTGCTTGACAGATCTTCATTGACAGCATTGGTGGAACCGTTAACTGGCGGGGGTTGGCTTTGATCAGCTCCCACACTTTCCTTTCCAACAGATGTAAGGGTTCTGATAAAATCAAGAAGAAATATCAATCATATAACTCAAGAAAGATGGTTTCCATAAACCGGACATAAACCACATTCCGGGATAAAAGCACAAAATTTAACCTATAGAAGAAAAAAAAAAAAAAAAAAAAAAAACTCAGGAACACTAGAAACATTAAACCGTTATTACGCACTGTTTGTCCCCAGTGAATGATGAGGAGAAAATAAATTCTCTATTGGCTTCAGATGCAATTCGTGAAGTCTGCATGCCACCTATTCCCCTCCCCGCAGCAGCCTTCTGGACCCCATCTATCTCACGGCGGAAAGCAACTGTTTTGAGATAAGCCTCTATCTGTAGTTCTGAAAACCTTGATGGGGCCTAAATCAGCCCAACAAAATATATAATCAAAGAAGATTAGGTGAAAAATCTTCAAGGCTCCACTGTTATGAATATCATAGTATACTAATTTATAAAGAACTAACATTAATGGAAAAAAAAGTTCATACCTTTTTCACCTTCTGATACTTCTGCCTGTTCTCAGCCATCAGTCTCTCTCTCATCTGCAAACAAGAGATCGACAGGTAACTACTTAATACTTCTTGTTCATTATTCATAAGAGAATGTTAACTCCAGCAAGAAAATGATATGAAAAGGCAAATGCACCTGAACAAGGAGGTCGAGTTGCATGGACGGAGGTAAAGCAGCCAAGACAGCAGGATCAACTTTTCCATGCATCTCTGGCTGTAAGAAAACATGAAGGACAAAAGTAAGACATAATAAAAGAAATTAAAAATAAAAGTAGACACAAAGTAATTACAAGCCCATACTAATTGATAAGTATGAGGCCTCTTCTTCAATCAAGAAGCATAACCTTACTAGTATCATTTCTTCATTTTCATCGTCTTCATCATCCTCTTCATCGTCTGGAACCCCAGCACCTGATGTTGACGCATCAAGATTAAAACCCTCATTCCCCTCTAAAGCAAGAGAGGCAGCCAACCTAAATCAACTAGTTGACAAAAGTCAGAATTCATCTACACGAACAAATTAACAACGACAGAATCCATTCCAGCCTAATAAAACTCACATCTGATCCAATTCTTCCTGATTGTAAGTAACGGGCCCATCAAGATTTCCTTTCTCATTACTTGGTACCTCTATGCTGGGCCTTTTCCCCTTGACATCATTCTCCTGCCTCTGCTTCTCAAGATCTGCTGCCAATTCTTTCAACCTCATTTGCTTAAGCTATCAACAACAGAAACAAAAAAAAATACTCTTCTAAGGTAGCAAACAAAAACCATATTAGAAAAGGAGCAATCATTTCATGGACTCCCACTTCATAAAAATTCATCATCTACCATAAAAAAATCCAAATGAAAATTCAAAGTAATAAACTACCAAAACAACTCACGTGATTGAGTAGCAATTTTTCAGCAGTCTTTCTAATCTTAGCTTGGGCATTATCGCGCTGGCGGCGGCGAGCAATGACTGTCCGCCGCTTAAGAGCTGGCGTGCCACCGTCAAATACGAACACCGGCTTAGTCCTGAGATAAAGAAGCTTACAAATTCGACGGAAGAACCCCAGTATGTGAGCGTTCCGGACCATTTCTCCCTTCTCGTCTCGCATAGCCTTCATAAACTGTATTATCCATATACTCGCGTCTAAAGAGAAGTAAAACAACAGAAGATTTAAGTACTGAACAAGTAGTACGATAGCTTGATTAGCGTTAGGGTTTTAGGCGTACGTACCAATGGCGAGTCTTTTTCCGGCGAGGGTTTCAACGGAAACGCGGCGGCCGACGGGGGCGAGTAGTTCCCATAGGCCGTGGACACCCATCGGTTACGATAGAGAATTTGTTTATGCGCGGTGGTGGCTTGCCGTTATTGCCGCCAATGTGTTTCTCGAATCTCGATTTCTTCAAAAAGGGAATTTATCTGGCCTCCCAAAATGTCGGTTTTTTAACAGATGCAAAAACGACGTCGTGGGTTAGTTGACCGTTGCTTGGGTTGCCTTCTCTTCTTGTAATAATAATAATAATAATAATGAAGAAGAAGTAATTTTCTACATATTATTTATCAACAAAAAATATATATATTTCTACATCTTATGATTTGATTTATTTCTCAATGAATTGCTATGGTCAATAACAGGAATAGAGTGGATTTGTAATCAATATTGTAATTTGCCTTAAATTATCAATGAAATCGATTTTCTTCCACTAGTTCAGTTTTCTTTTTAGCTTAGTTGTACTTCGAAAGCACCTTCGGGTGTGATTGTGTTGTAACAACTGGTTGTTGAGTTACATATCGAGTTTATGAGAAGTAGTCGTGAGCGATCGACTACTAGCCGGACGGTGCCCCTTTTCTTGTACTTTCGAAAAGGTGCTCTGTGACATACATCAGATGTCTTTACGATATTTACTATATTCCGTAGGTTTTGGATATATCATCTCCCTTTTCTTTTTTGACTATATGAAATTCACACTTTGACACCTAAGATTTCGTAATAAATAGATACTTCCACACAAGCGTAATCGATTTTCTGGTTAAATACATTACGAGCGGTCTGATTTCAGATTACAATCTATTCTTTCTAATTTCGGATTACAATATATTTTTTTTCTAATTTCATACAAATAACAATGTAGTGTTCAAAATTTTGTTGTTAACCAGTTTTTACTGATTTTTTTGTTAAAGAAAATTATTTTTGCTGCTCTGATTTATCTACTAAATTAAGAATCAGACGGAGAATTAACAGTGGGCTTTAACTAAAATGGTTCAAATTTTGAATGTAGTCCTTGGGCCCAATTCTGGATCGAATGTAGTCCTTGGGCCCAATTATGGACTGAACCAAAATGAAAAGGGCAATTGACATAAATGTTCACATTTTTAAGTCAATGTCAGTTTTTTACGCTTTTCGGTATAATTTTACCTAAATTTACGCTCCCACTCTTTTTTTTACACAACAATACGCTCCAACAAAAATTCCCGGAAATTTTTACGCTTTGTTTCAACATTGTTTCTAACATGTTTCTGTGTTTCAACATTGTTTCTAATATGTTTCTTTTAATAAAAATTAGGTGAAAATTGTATTTAAACATCTAAAACTCCATTGAAACAACAAAGAAACATCATAACAATATTAATAAGGGTATGAAAACAACTCAGAAACAACGTAAAAATTATTTAAAACACAACATAAATAAAAAAAGCTTAAAAATAGGTAAAAATTGTATTTACACATTGAATACTACATGAAAACAACAACAAAAATACTAGAACAACATTAAAAATATTATAGAACAACACCGAAATAATAGAAACAATGTACAAAATAATATATGAATAAAAAATAACATAAAAATTAGGTTAAAGTTGTTTTGAAACATCGAAATAACATAGAAACAACAAAAAAACAATTTTAAACAATATCGAAACAACTAATATAACATATAAAACAATGTAAGAACAAAAAAAAACGAAAAAAAATAATCACAAAATAGCAAGAAGCGTAAAAAAATGTACAAAAGTAAAAAAAAATAGGCACAAAAGTAATTGGAGCATATTGTGTGGTAATGATACAAAAATCAGCATATTTCATGTAATTTCCCCAAATGAAAACCCTACAACACCCGGGTTATAAAAGCAGTGGTGTCTGGGCTATATTGGAAGTGCATAAAAATTAAAATGGCTTATATTTTTTAATGGACTAACAAAAAATTTAGTATCACCCTTTATATATGAATATTTATATACTAATATGTATATTGTTAGTATAACTATATGTAATAGAGAGAGAGAGAGGGGTAAAATAAATGTTAGGGATAATTACAAAAAGTACCCCTGAGGTTTGACCTAATTACAAAAAAATCCAACTAACTTTAAAACTTACAAAAAACACCCCTGAAGTTTGATTTAGTGTTAAAATTAGGAGGTAATCTGCAATGATTTAACAATTATGAAGGGAGATTTTGAAATATATTTCAAACCTCGGGGGTATTTTTGTAAGTTTTAAAGTTAGTTGGGTTTTTTTATAATTAGGTCAAACTCAGGGATACTTTTTGTATTTATCCCTAAATGTTATTGTTATATTTTGTATTATTCACCAATGTCATGATTTCCAAGAATTTTGTTGGGGTGATAACTCATAACTAGAGCTGCGAATTTTGGTCCGACCCGATAAAATATAGGGTTGGACTCTAGAGTTCCAGGCCAAAAAATACCGAGCCTCAAAAACCCGGCATCGCAGCCCCGAAAATTCGGGCCGACCCAAGAGGCTGTTTGAAAAATGGTTTTATCATGATTTTGATGATTTTGTTTTTGCACCAAAACAATGGTTTTAAAGGTTGTCCAAATACTCCTAAATGATTTAAAATGGTTTTAATATTTTCCAGAGCATTTCCTCAAGTTTATTTTTGATAATAATGGACAACACTTTTAATGATTTTATATCAATGGATTTTTACTCCTATAACAGGTTCCTAAATGTTGTCTAAATACTCTCGATTGGTTTAAAATGTTTTTACTAAATATTTGGAGTATTTGTTGAGTTTTATTTTCGACAAAAATTGGACAACATTTATGTCTCGTGGTCGACCGGTTGCCCTATAGGGCAACCCGTACCTGAAGATGATTTTTGAAACAGAAAATGAGACGGAAGAAAAATCAAGCAGGTCGACCGTCGCTCAGGCGTCGGCCCGGCCGGTCGGCCGTCGCAGTGGGTCGACCGGCAAGACTGCAAGTGTGCAAAATCTCCCCTGTTCTATTTTTGGAGAGGTCGACCAGCTAGGGGTGATGTCGACCAGGCCGAGCACCCGACCGGCCGCCGCGCCTGTAATTTTTCAAAGACAATTTCAAACGCCCTTTGTGTGCAACCTGGCCGCTTCTTTAGTTTGACAACAAAAATATAACCGTTGTGTACAGACCATTCTTCCTTAAAATGTGAGATTGTTCTATAATCGATTTTTGTATCCTTATGAGACAACCATATTTATTTTAATCTCTTTGTCTTATTTGTAGACAAAAAAGAAAACATGGAGGAGCCCATGAATGAGCCTATGTTGGAGGAGCTTTGGAGGAGCCTATGTTGGAATTCAAATTTGAAGGCTCTCCTATAAATAGATGAAAGCTTGAAGGATCAAATACAAGACTTGATACAAACAACAAGAGACATCACAAGCACATAATCTTTGTTATTCATTTCCACATTCTTGTTGTAATAGTCAAGAAATCTATCACTTTCACATCTTGGGTCTGGCTTTCACTCTTGATTACACTTGCACTTTTGAGTTGTAATATTTTTCAAAGTGTAATATTGATTGTAATTCATCAACCAAACACAAGATATCCTGTGAGTATTCTTGTGGTAAGAATACACTGGGTGATCTAGGTGATAGGTGTTTTCAAGAGTGTGGTGCTCTTGAGGTGTTGAAGAATTTGGTATTCTTCAAGATTGAAGATTGTGGTGATCTTAAAGGTGCGGTTGAAGGAAGATTATGGTAATCTTCAAAAGGAGATTGTGGTAATCTCCAAAGGTGGTGTTGGAGAGTTCGGTGCTCTTCAAGTCGGAAGATTGTGGTGATCTTCGCAAGGTGCCGAGATTGAGGATTGTGGTGATCTTCAAAAGAGATTGTGATAATCTTGAAGGTGTTGTTGAAGAAGAGTGTGGTGCTCTTCAAGGTGTTGTTGTAAGTTGGTGTTGTATTAATTTTTGGTAAATTAATAAAATCTTTTTTCTTTTTGAAATCCATTCCGGATATATTGGGGTGGTAGAGGATTAGGCCATAGGTGGGTTGAACCTCTTTAAATCGACGTGTGTTGTTTACATTCCGCACCTTTGTTATTATCTTGGCGCATTTGTATCGAAAAAGAGGGCGAAATCGAAAAGATGGAGATAATCTATTCACCCCCCCTCTAGATTATCGTAGCCGCTTGAACTTACAGAGGCCCGATTTGTTCAGTGTATTTTTATGTTTTGGGCAGGGCTTGGGCTATGAAGGCCCGATCACTGTTGGGCCCAAACCGATCGCATTTCCTCATTTGACCCAGTGGCCCGGCCCAGGCCGTTTGACAGATCTACTCATAACATACATATTTTCAAAAAAAAAAAAAAAAAAGAACCAGGGTGAAAGAAGTAAGGGCGATAATTCCAGTCATCGAGTCGTGTACGTGTTTAGCTTGGGTGAATTTCCGCTTATGTTGAAAATACATTAAAAATTAAATAAAATATAAGATACCATGTCTTAAGACAAATTGATAACATCGTGTCAAAATTAATTTTCAAATTTCTCATAATAATTTTGGATCGGATTCGTTTCGGGTTATAGTGAGTCGTGACCGTCACCCACTCAGCACGTGCGTCTGAAACCAAAATCTTTGTCAAGTGTCCCACTATGACATATGCATGTATTTTTTTCCAAAAAAAAAAAAAAAATCAAAATGGGACATATGTCACAATCCGACGGGAGTTGGACACTACCCACTTGGGTAGCATCTACTTACCCTTTTTCATGTGGGGGTTGATGCTACCCAAGTGGGTTGTGGCCAACCCCATTGTTATTTTGCCAAGTGTCCCACTATGATATATGCATGTATTTTTTTCCCAAAAAAAGAAAATCAAAATGGGACACATGTCACAATCCAACGGGAGTTGGACACTACCCACTTGGCTAGCATCTACTTACCCATTTTTCATTATCTTTCCTTTCTCTTTTTATTATTGTTGTCCTTTTTTCTTCAATTATCTCACTTTTTCCTTCAATTTCAACACACACAAGCACGCACTGTTTCGTTTCATCTTTCTAACGCCCTTGATCTACTGATCCTATTCCTCTCTCTCATTTATTGGTTAGTTAAGTGTGTTTTTGCTATTGTTGATTGTTTCCCTTTTTCGTAATTGGAATGAAAATCGTTTAGGGTTGTGGGATTGTTGATTTTGAGACCGTGAAGTGTGATTGAAAAACTATTGTGCTGTTTGTATCAAATGGCGATGTGGGTTTTTATGGTTTTGCCTATCTTCGATTCTTCGTTCTGTGGTTTTGGTGGATGTCTGTGATGAATCGAGCTTTGATGCCTTTTTTGTAGCTGGATTTTGATTTTTTGGTGTTTTTTTATTTTATTTTTTGCACATAAGATGCTGTTATTTCTGTGATGATGATGGTGATGGACGATTATAGAATGCAAATGTCAATAATTATACATTTGGGATTAATCCTATTGCTAAATGGCCAAGGAAGTGTAAAATAGATCAACCATAAATCAAAAGTGTTACTGATTTGGAGTATCCTGTGGACTTAGTCTATATGGAATTTATCTCAATCAATCCATCACACTCTATTGCTAGACTGATTTTTCTATTTTTTTTAAAAAAAAAACTTTTTGAATTTTGAAGGAATGTTTTAGGACATCTTATATTCTTTAAATGTCATTTTTTTTTCCAAGAATCAGCTGTAGTAAAAGCAAACTACTTAGTTGAAAAGTTAGCCTTTGAGTATGAAAAGTGAATAAAAACATCATTTCTCCAATGTGATTGATTGCAGAAGGTCATATGGCTTGTGCATTTCATGGTTGATTGCTATTGAAAACTGATACTCATTCATTTCATAGGTTATGTCAATAGCTTGTTACTATTTTTACAAGGTTTTCATCCAGGGGTATCTGGCCTAGCTTTCATTGCATTGGGCGGGGGGGGGTGGGTGTATTTGCAGTTTCATTTCCAGGATATGACGAGAAAAATGAAATAACGAAATTAAGATTCTTCTTGATAAGCTGGAGTTTGAGATTTTTATGTATTAATCTTTGTTGTCTTTGTTTAATCATTTGAGCTAGTTACTGGGATCTTCAATTCAAAATCCAATGTTCAAAGTCGAAAAATTTGCTATACTTTTAGTACCCCTCTAATAGTTTTCTCCGCATCTGGTTAATCTTTTCTGTTCTTTCTTGAGGTTATGATAAACTAACCATTTTTAACTGTGTTTTTACTTCTGCTCCTTTTTAGGCTGTTTATTGGTAGCTCTTTGACAAAATGTCTTCTCCCAGCAAGAGGCGAGATATGGATGTCATGAAACTGTAAGGTTCACTTGGACAAAATGTCTTCTCCAAGCAATATCTTCTTCGCTTATTCAGACTACATTCACCAATATCATTCACCAACGCTCTATCTGAATTATCATCCTAAACATATAGCATTTGTGAGATCATTGCATTATGGTGTACTTTTAAGAGGTCATGCTATTGATATGAGTCTCTCGATTGCTCTACTTACCCTTCATGTTTTTATTGTAGAATGATGAGTGACTACACAGTGGAGCCCATAAATGACGGCCTCAATGAATTCAATGTGGAATTTCATGGCCCAAAAGAAAGTAATGTTATGACATTTTTTGCCTTACATTGGCTTAATTAGATGTGACTTAATTTTCTCCACTTGCCCTTTATATTTATGTTGTGTTTTTTTTAGCATTTGCCCTTTGCTGATTTCATTTGAATGACAAAAAGGTTGCATGGTTTGTGTATATTTGTTCTGGAAATATCCATGGGAATCTTAACTAAATGGGATATTCATGACAAAACGATCACATGTTTACAAATGGCATTTCCTTTTACAGAAAATGTTCTAGTAACCTTCACAATGTTTTAGGTCCTTATGAAGGCGGAGTTTGGAAAGTTCGCGTCGAACTTCCGGATGCTTATCCTTACAAGTCTCCATCCATCGGGTTTGTTAACAAGATTTTCCACCCGAATGTTGATGAGCTGTAAGTTCTGTAAGCTTTCTGTTGCAGCTGCTTGACGTGAATATAAGCCTGTCATCTGAGGTTTTCTAAACCAAGAATTTACCTTATGCTGCATGTAAATGATTAGAAAACAAATACGTAGTAACTTGTCCAGTTGGTCATCTATTGATCTCTTAAAATGTTTCTTTTGCACGTGCAGAAAGTACCTCAGATTTGATCAAATCACTCTGAATGCTGGTTGTTTAATTTCTATGTTTACCCCCAGTGTGTCGCATTAGTTTACAACGCTTATCAGTTTCAACTTTTTGGATGATAGGTCTGGTTCCGTATGCTTGGATGTTATTAATCAGTCATGGAGTCCAATGTTTGGTAAGTTTAGCTTCATTGAATAAATGTTGTAATTTGAGGATGTTTTTGTTCTAGAGTATCCACAATGAGTTATAAGGCTTAATAAGGGCATAGGGTGATGGCTACGGAGATGATTGTAAGTTTTCTTGTGGAATTTCAGTGTGAAATTTGCATTGCCTTGACAAGTGTATATATATTCACATGCAGATCTGTTGAATGTGTTCGAGGTTTTCCTTCCACAGCTTCTTCTTTATCCAAACCCATCAGATCCACTCAACGGCGATGCAGCATCTCTGATGATGAAAGATAAAGCCCAATATGAACAAAAGGTCAAAGGTGGGTTATATTCTCTCTATATCTTTGATCTGAGATTAAAAATTCACCTAGATGGAAGACAAAAAGGAAAAAGAAACGAAAGAAAAAAAGAAAAGGAATAAGGGATAATTACAAAAAAAAAAAAAAAAACAGAGGTTCGGGCTAATTACAAAATAATCCGGAGATTTTTGAAATTGCAAAATACCAGTTGAGGTTTATTCCATCTTACATTTTTCCCCTTCAAAAGCCAAAAAGCATGTCAAAAAACCCCCATGATATTTGTAGAAATGTTACAGTTACCACCTTAAATTCTAGACATAATTAAACCTGGGGGGGGCTTTTGGTAATTTTGAAACATGTGTTTTTTTATAATTAGCCCAACATCATGGGTTTTTCTATAATTATCCCAAGGAATAATTACAAAAACCATCCTTGAGGCTTGATTACAAAAAGTGCACGTGCATTTATCTTTCAAAATTATAAACACACCCTTTGGATTTGTACTTGCTTAACAATTATCCTCTCTTGAGTCTTGAGGGTGCAATTGTAATATAAAAACAAATATCATGTGATATTTGTAATTGTGAAAGATAACCGGATTTTTTAGTAATCAGACTGAACCGCAAGGGTATTTTTTGTAATTATCCCAAACGATTATTGCAAGACAAGGTGACTACAGAGTGGTTCTGACACATTTTCTCATTACAATCCAGAGTATTGTGAGCGCTACGCGAAGAAGGAGCACATTAATAATACCTTATCAGATGAAAGTGATGATGAAGTAAGCGAGAACGAGGCTTTCAGTGATGGACGGAGTGATAGTGATGATGAAGTTGCAGGACGTGCCGACCCATAGGTGGTTATTTTCCGGTCATCCAATTATTTTGATAATTTGTATTATGAATGGTTCACTGGTTTACTGTCATGTAAATTAGGACTACAAGGCAGCTGTAGGGATTAGGTATTATGAAATCCCTGTAGTAAATTTGATTTCCGTTCGAGTTATTACTGAAGTGAAATAGCTGAAAAATGTAATATTTGCACAATCAGGCTAATATATTACTAGCTGATGGTTCGTTATTTAAGTATTTTCAGTTTGGCACCAATCATGAATTGTGCAAACCACCGCAATTTGGTTTATTTCTGTAAAGGTTACTGTGGTTGTGTATATTTTAAACTGTTTTTTTTCCAAACCACAATTACTATATGTGCACCTTCTCCTTGGGAGTTTTTTTTTTTGGGATAATCACAAAAACATCCCTGAGGTTTGGGTTAATTACAAAAAAACCCAGATATTTTTGAAAATCACAAAAAAACCCTTGAGGTTTGATTTTGTCTTACATTTCTCCCTTCATAAGCAAAAAACATATAAATAAAATCCTTGATATTTACAAAAATACAACGGTTACCCCCTTAAGTTTAACACATAATCATACTTGATGGTTTTTAATAATTTTGAAATATCTCTGGGTGTTTTTTGTAATTAGTCGAAACCTCATGGGTGTTTTTGTAATTATCCCTTTTTTTTGGTCGACCAAGAGTATTCCCAAACTAGATGAGGGTACCCCACATTTCCTTCGGACTATGGGACATCTTTCAACACTCCACGTTAGTTTAGAGTCGAACTTGGGACCTCCGGGTTGCAACCAGGCCAACCCCAGGAAACGGGGTTTCTTGGAAGTTAGTTAATTTGGACGTCTATAATAGAAACAGCAATAAGATAAATACATGAACAAGAATAGGTCTATTTCAGGTTTGTGTAACAAATTTGTCTCATGCTTATGTTTTTTGATTCAGATAGTAGCCTATATACTCTACAGATAAAGACATACATTATATTCCGAACACCCTAAAAATGGACAAAAATAACCACAGAATGCCACTTATTTTAATCTCATTACTGATTTTTAGGCATATTGATTACTTCAACTTTGCCAGTTAAGATGATTCTCGCATTTCAGTTGAGAATTCAAAGAATTATTCAATTTGATAACGACATCATCAATATAGCACCTAAAATCGCATCCAGGGGCCGGCACAAATATTCCCCTGGTTTATTGGAACTTTATCTCAACAGATTATCTACTGGACTTTGTCAATTTACACGCAATATTATGGGAACAAATTACCTGTTCCGAATCGGTGTTTCACTTCTTGTTCCATTCATTCTGATGATTGGCACATGTCAATGAGATAAACACGAGCTGTTGATTGTTTAATAGTATTTACACGTGCAACAGGTCTCTTGTGAGATGGTGTAAGACCGTGAGACGGTGATACTTTTCATGTAACAAGTGATACTTTTAGTGTAAAAAGTGATACTTTGTCTAAATACACTAATTTCAGTGTATTTGGACATGTATCACTTTTTACACTAAAAACAAAAAATATTGTCTCGTTGTAACAGTGGCGGAGGGAGGGCCTCACCTGACTTTCACCCCCTCAAAAAAATTTTTAGCATTTATATGCTTTTTGTAGTTTTTTAAATGTAACATCAATTTGGAACAGGAAATCTGAACCGCAATATCACAAGGCTCATTGTAAACTCCGCCAATGATTGGTTATAAAACCAACGCTATGTCTATTTGGAACTTTGTTATCTTCCAAAAACATCCGTTTCACAATGAAGCGATCAATATTATCCGCCTTAGAGTCAGAACCTGATTTTTCACCAAAACCCCAAAACGGTGGCGTTTCAAGTAACCAGATTCTAATGTACGCAGGCTATATTCTGATACCATTAGCCATTTTCCTCATCATCCTTCTATGGCTATACAAAAGAATCAAAACGAGAAAACAAAAGCTCGACTCGACTAATAATAAACTCGCATCACTTGATCATGATAGCAAGATGGACAATAAGCGCATTTTCTCAACGGTGGAGTCGAAAGGCAAAATTGACACTTCGGCAGAGAGTGGACTGGTTTCTTCGTCGCTGGTAGTTCTTACAAGCCCGGAGATGACTCGGATGAGGTTCGAGGATTTGCTCAAGTCCCCTGCCGAGCTGGTCGGACGCGGACAACACGGGAGCGTGTACAAGGTTGTCTGTGAGGAACAGAGAATGGTTCTTGCTGTGAAAAGGATTAAGGATTGGCAGATTTCAAGTGATGTGTTTAGGCAGAGAATGAGGAGGTTGAATCAAGTGAAACATGTTAATGTTATGCCTACAATTGCTTATTATAGCTCAAGCCAAGAGAAGTTGTTGGTTTATGAGTATCAAAAGAATGGGAGTCTTTTTAGACTAATACATGCCAATGGTAATTTTTTCTACTCTTAATTTCTTCTATTTATGTTCTCAATAATTTGAAACCAAATGCATAGTTTCATTTGCATTGTGGTTTTAGAAAAATGGTTTTTAGTGTTTCAAATGTCGACTTCTGATTCTGATTTTGCAGAGGGAGCTTTTGCAGAAGCTTCTGTTTTTAGAGGAAGTGATTTAGTGTGTAGTAGACGTAAAAGTAGTTGAGAATCTAGAGTTGGTGATGTTTGAAAATAGAATTAGAAGTTGAGAGTCTTTGGTGAAAAAGTTGGAAAAATGCTTATTTGTTTATAAAAGTCAAACCAGAAAAAAAGTAAAAAGAATTATTAATGTTTGAAAATATAATTAGAAATTGAGAATCTTTTAAAAATATTCGCTTATTTATTTATATAAAGTAGAATCAAAAGTAGAAGTTGACATTTGCAAATACTGCAAAGTGGGTTTTTTCTTTTTTTTTTCAGCCAAAAACTAAGAAGTATTTTATTCGATAATTGCAAACAGTCCTATAATTTATTGAAAATCTAAAAGCAAGAATGGATGCTTTAATTTATATTTCTGACTTTACTTCTGGTTCTATTTTAAAATATGCAAAATTAATTTTACAACTTATTCACCAAAATATTTTCTTTGAGGTTGCATTAAGTGGGATGATTTGGATTCGAGGGAATGATTTCAAATGACTCTAGGTTGATTTGAAATCCTCTGAAATGACTGTAAAATCAGCTTCCAATGATTTAAAATCCATTATAGAATGCATTCATATAAACAACTTCGATATACTTGTTATTAGAATTCGAAATCCCTAGCTCCAAACCCATCAATAGAAATAGAGCCTAAAGTTATTTACCTTTTAGCTTATATACGTAAACAATACATATTTCCGATTTTCAATTTACTTTCGATTCATGTTATAATAAATCACTTCTTTTGTTTTTACGAGCACTCCCATATCATAAAATTGCAAAAATTGATACTAAATCGAAAAACTTTCACAGGAAATCAAACCACATTCGATTGGAACATCAGACTATCAATTGCCGCAACAATAGCTAACGCCTTATCCTTCATGCACGAACAACTTCTATACGACAGAATCCCACATGGCAACCTTAAATCCTCCAACATATTCCTTAACAAGAACATGGAACCATGTATTAGTGAATATGGGCTAATATTTGAGGACAATCAACAATCTATTATTGCCAATAGTGTCCTCCAAGAAGCCCAAGAAAACTATCACTCTCTGTTCAAGGCGGACACTTATGCTTTCGGCGTAATCCTCCTAGAAATGCTGACGGGTCGAACGGTTCTGAAGGACGGACTGGATCTTGCCAGCTGGGTTGTTACGGTCGTCAGAGAAGAGTGGACGGTGGAGGTTTTCGATAAGAATTTGGTACGACAGGGGGCTAGCGAGGAGAGAATGGTTAACATGTTACAAGTCGCGATTAGATGTGTTAATAAGCCGCCCGAGGCGAGGCCTAGCATGAAAGAGGTGGCGTCGGCTATTAGCGCGATAAGGGAGGACGATGATAGATCGATCGATGTTTCTGAACTGTCGTCGATGACTAGGTCATTTGTTGATGTATAGATGAAGATATATCACATCAAAACTTTGTTGAATGGTAAGGTGAAGGCAAAATGAAAGTGTTTGTAGGTTTGATGTGGAACGAGTCGAGGAGGCGTTTTGGGCTGCAATGGATCGAAATAAAAAGGGTAAAACAGTAAAACTGCAAAGGGCATCGCTCTGCAACACTGTTTCTGGTCCATTTAAGTGTTGTAGATTTTTAGAATTTTCTTTCCCTTTTGGTTTCAGATTTGTTCAGGGTTTTTAGCTTTCTTTATATACTTTTTATGCCTTTATTTTCCAGTTGTCGAATCATAATTAATATTATCGATAAAAGTTTTTTCTTTTTCTTTTAGTGATTACTTCGTCTTCCAATTATTCATCCCGTGTCAAATTCAAATTTGAAGTACTTAGGATAACTTAAAGTTGTTGAATTATGTATTTCTTAATAGTGTTTTTATTTATGCTTATGAATTATGCATCTCACCACATACTTTTTCTTATACTTGTGTCATTTTACCTTGATAGAAATTAGTAAAGGACAAAGGGAAAAAATAAAGTGGAGATATTGTAGGAGTTGCCCCTATTCACATAAATAATTGTTAATTGTGTTAGAAATGGACTAGTCGGCTGAAATTGTTTTATTTGGTGGTATGACTTGAATATATCAACTTCCAAAAATTCCAAAATGTCCATTTTTAGTACCCACTACTACAAATGAATATGGCAACTTTTCATAGAGCACAATATAGTGCGCATCTTTTTGCAAATTGAGTGGTGGCAAAGAGTTTCATCTTTGCAAAGATAGAGTGGTCTAGAATACAATTATGAACCCTTAAAAAAAATTGTTCCACCTAAAGGTTTAGTTGCAATTTTGTATTTTAATATAATATATCATTTGCATTTTAATGGACACTACTTAATACTGCGATATTGTAAAAAACGGTAGCTGCTAATTGGGCGGAGTCTTGGTAGGGTTAGGCGGGTAGATGGGGTTAAGTGAGACATAATCGGAAGAATAATATAGGTGAACAAGGGAAGTCTAAAGACCTGCGCAGCGGCGATTAATCGAGGGGTTAGGCGGGGAATTTTTACAAAGATAGCTTAATAGTGTTTACAATGATCAATAATGTTTTAATACGGTGGGATTTAAATTTTGTGATTTGTCACAAATTTGTGGCTCAAACACTCAATTCAAGTGGTTGGTTTCACCATTAAAGATTGGCATGCCAATCGTATTCATCATAAAATGGATGGAATCAGGATATTATTTTTTTCACTATTTTTAAATTGACTTTCGGATTCCTAAAATCCATTTTCCACTATAATATTGGGATTAATTATTTAGTCATTCTAGAGAATCCAGAATTGGGGAAATTTTGAAAAATCACTTACTATTAAGTTTATTTTCTAAGTGGACTTTTATAGAAGTTGTCCTAAACATACACTATGTTTGTAAAAAATAAAATTGAGCAATAATCATAATTTTTAATGGGCATGCAGAATGAGAAATCCGCAGAGGAGTGAAATGAAAACAAAAACAAACTTTCTATACAAAATAAAAAATGAAATTCACACATGTCATTCAAATTATATTTCAGATATCATAGAAAATTTCATAATAAATACATAAACTCAATTATTTTTTATATAGCAAATAAACTAATGGATCATTGATCATCATAATACCAATAATAATAGTAATTATTAATAAACATATACAGATGCACAACCCCCATTAGGGGGGAATATGCTCCCGTACTAATTTTTTTTTAAACCTATTAATTAAGATAAGAAAAACAATGCATGCTCATACTAACTTTTTATGTAGTTTATAATTGTACCTATTTTATTTTTGATGTAGTTTATAATTGTACTTGTTTTGTGAATACGTTTTTTGTGAGATGGAAGCACCGTGCGGTGAAAATAAAAAGTAATATTTTTTAATGTTAAAAATAATAATTTTAGAGCAAAAACTAATACAAATCATGTACAACTAGACTAGAAAAGTATATTAAGATATAGTGTCATTTTTTTACCCTAAAAGTATTATTTTTTATAAATAAAAGTATTACATTTTTTTTCCGCCCTTGTTAATAAATAATATTAATAATAACAGCTTAATCTCACTCTAAGTTGATTCAAATAAGCATAGACCATCAAACATGTGGCAAAGACTTAATTACACACATTTATGATATTCTTGACTTTAGCAAAGTTACATAAATCCTTGTGAACATCTTAATGCCTGATTGACTAAGTTATCTCCTATCTAAAGCAAAATAGTCATGAACAAATATGACATATATGAATGGAAAATTAAAATACTAACAAAAGAAAGTTTGTAAAGTTTGGCTATATATGTAGTAAGATCATTTGTTTCTTGTGACCTAATTCCTTGTATCGTTTGTTTTTGTCCTAGTTTGCACACAACCTAATTGCCTTTAAATTAAAGATTAAGAAGGGAATTGAAATTGTCTTACGTTTAATCCTTCCAAGCCACATATCAATGATCCAAAAGACAAGTTCCCTCAAAAAAAAAAAAAAATGATCCAAAAGACAAGCAACAAATGTGTTATACATAAGAAATCAAGAAATGTTACCTAAGCATACCAAGAGTATATATATGAATCGAATTGTATCATGACAAAGAAAAAAAATGAAGCTGACAAAGAAAAAGTAATTAAATATAGGGATGATTACAAAAGACCCCCTGAAGTTTGGGCTAATTACAAAAAAAAAAAACCATAGATATTTTAAAATTATAGAAAGACCCTCCAAGTTTGATTTTGTCTTAAGGGATAATTACAAAAGACCCCTGAGGTTTGGCCTAATTACAAAAAAAAAACTCAAAGATGTTTCAAAATTACAAAAAGCCCCATAATGCTTGATTATGTCTTAAATTTTAAAGGCATAACTGCAATATTTTTGAAATATCAGGGATTATTTTAAATTAATTTTTTGCACATGAAGGAGGAGAATGTAAGCGAGATCAAATCTCAAGGTCTTTTTTATAATTTTAAAAAAATGGATTTTTTTATAATTAGTCCAAACTTCAGGGGTTTTATTGTAATTATCCCTAATTTTAATGTGGTAAATGTAATATTTCTAGAAATATCATGGGATATTTAAAACGTTTTTTTGCTTACGAAGCTGGGAAAATGTAAGATGGAATCAAACAATCAAGGTTTTTTTTGTAATTTTAAAAATTATGTGAGTTTTTTTGTAATTAGCCCTAACCTCATGGGGATTTTTTGTAATTACCCCTTTAATATATTGTAATCGTATAAAGATGGTTGTTTTTTATGTCGGTTGTGATGATCGATGAATGATATGGAAGGAAAGGGACTGATGATTATTTTTTTAAGAAATATAAAACTTGTGAGTTTAATCACATAATTACCAATTTCATATTTAAAAGGTTGCGTGATTTGCATAAGATTTGTTGTGTATAATATTCTTACCAACATGTTATAACAGTTGTCATAAATTGTTCCAACTATTGATTTCAATTCTACGTTATTTTATAACGGTTCAAATGAAAGAAAATCTTAAAACTTTATCTGTGCCGAACAACCCTAATAAGAAAATAGATGAATGAGTTTAGCCATTAAAATTGTCAAGAATAAAATTGTCAAGATTAACTAAATATTTGACAAATATTTGTTATTTTACCAAGGCGATGACCTAAAATGCAATTTCCAAAAACTATATGACTAAAATTGTCAATCTCTAAAACATAAAGCAGACACAAAAACTGTAGTATAAGGGGCGAAATTAAATTTGAGAAATGAGTGATGAGATTGGAAATATTACAGACAAGTAACGTTTATATATAAATATATAGTATATAGATATACATACTACACAACATAAAAATTTGATGGAGGCGATGACCCTCTCCAGCCTCTCTCTCGGTTCGCCCTGACATAAAGGATTGGAAATTCTATTTTAATCAAAATAGTAAAATCATTAAGGATCGAAAATACCAAGTTAGAAGATACAATTGCCAACTTCCAAAAGATAATTTTGCAATTTAGCAAATTGTAGAATGATCATATTGATCGGGACGAGTCGGGGGTAGAGCTGTCAATTTTGGTCCGACCAGCCCAGTATTTTTTATTGGGCTGAGTTGTAATTCTCCAAGCCCGGAAAAGTAGGGCCTCAAAAGCCCAACCCCAAAAACCAGGGCAGACAAATACTTTTAGTGCATTTTCTATTGACTGGGTAGGGATGAGCTCCAAAATCAGTGGACTGATTACTGTTTGGCCCGGTCCGGTGATTTTGACAACTCTAATTAGAGCACTTTTGGAGCTTGGGATAGCTGAAGGGTGAAAACGTCACTTCATTAAAATTTGCTCTGGCAAGACTGAAATTGCTCTGGCATTATCATCACTTCATCAGCTCAGGCCCACAATATTTCGCCATACGATAAGGCGTTTTGTCGCTGAAATGTTGACCACCAAAACTCCACGAGCTTAAGCGGCGCGTGTATTCCAATCTTAAAGATTCAATCTTTTCTCTTTTTTCCTTTTATTTACATAAAATAAAAGCAGCATCTTTTTTTAGGCATTAGCTTTGGCTTCTAAAATGGTTTCTCCCCTGTACTGAAAATAAAAAAAATACACCCATCTCTTTCGCTACATAATCTATATACACACTGTATTTCATATTGCTTGAGAGGATCCAATATAAATATAGAGACAAAAATCAAGCTTGTTTATTTGTATATTTATGAGAGAGGAAAAAAAAAGATTCAAAAATTTTCCTATTAAATTTCTCTTATTCTCAGTATTATTATAAAAAAGGGCTGTAAGATTCCAAACCAAAAGCTGTGTCTTTAGGGTTTTTTGCTGCAGCTGCAAGAAGGGGGTCCATTTGTAATTATACAAAAAACAGGGGTTGGCATCTTCAGTATCAGGTTAGGTAAAGACTCAATCTATAAAGCTACTGGTGTCGTCATCTTTTTCATATTATTGAACAATCCCTTGTTTGGATTTTTATTCTTACTTTATTAGCACCAGACCACCTGCTGTATATTATTTCTTGTTCTGTTTTTGGGTTTTTTTTTTTTTTTTTTTGTAGAAAAATGGGGGTACATAGTTTCTGGGTTTCTTGAGATTGTTTGTCCAATTACACACAAATGCAAGGGCAGATATGGTTTTCTGGGCAAACCCATGCCCATTTGAAGATTTCTTGGATTAAGCATCAAATCAATGAGAAAGATAGTGTTTTTGCATACCCACCTCCTTTTATACCTTCATATGGGGTTAATAGTAATTTCCAGAAACAAACAAGCCATAGTCCATCTTCATCCGGATCAAGAATCAGCCCAGCTGTTCTTTTCATTATAGTAATTTTAGCCGTTCTGTTTTTCATATCTGGCCTTCTCCACTTGCTTGTTAGATTTCTCACCAAAAGCCCTCAGTCTAATAGAAATTTGGAAGCTTCTAGCCCTGATGCCCTTCAGAGACAGCTACAACAGCTCTTTCATTTACATGACTCGGGTTTAGATCAGGCTTTTATAGATGCATTGCCGGTTTTTTCGTTTAAGGAGGTCGTTGGCCCGAAAGAGCCGTTCGATTGTGCTGTTTGTTTGTGTGAGTTCTCCGAGACCGATCAATTGAGATTGCTTCCCATTTGTAGCCATGCTTTTCATATTAACTGCATTGATACTTGGCTACTATCGAATTCGTCGTGCCCGCTTTGTAGAGGGGCGCTTTTCAATCCCGGATTTTCGATCGAGAACCCGATTTTCGATTGCGATGATTTTAGGGACGAAGATAATGGATGCGAGAAAAGGGTGGACATTGAGGAGGAGGTTGTAGAAAAGGGGGTTTTCCTGTCAGGCTCGGAAAATTCCGGAAACTGAATGAAACCGAAGGGGGACGGGAGATAGGAGAAACTAGCAGTAGTAAATTGGATGCGAGGAGGTGTTATTCGATGGGTTCTTATCAGTATGTAGTTGGTGATGCTAATCTTAGGGTGGCCTTAAGCCAAGACCGAGACCGAGGTGGACGTGATGCTAAGGGTGCTAATGGAACAGGGCAACAGTCTTGTAATGATTCGGTTGATGGGAGTTTAGAGGGAAAGAAGATATCGATCGGTACAAAGACCGATAGCTATTCTGTTTCGAAGATTTGGTTGTGGTCGAAAAAGGGGAATGCACAATTGGCAAATCCATCTACGTCGTCGAACTTGGACTTATCGTGGATGCGTAGATCAGAAGGCGTTTGAAAGGTGACATACATTTTACATTCTTTGATTCGTGTTTTATCGGTTAATGATAGTTTTTGGCTTACTTTTGTTCTGAAATCGCCCCGAGTGAAAAGAATTTGGCTGGTGTTTGTTACATGGTATAGCCATATAATTGGTACATGAATGATTGCTCGTCGGTTTCAAATCTTTGTGTCTTATTATTGTCGTTCGTGCTTGAATGTTTTAATTCAACCAGCTTCTGTTCTTCATTTGGTTTTTCCTTTTGGATGGACTTTCAATACATTGAGAGTGTTTGCAAAAACTTGTGTTATTAGAAGAATTGGTTTATTGTAGCAGAAGTAAAAGTAGTTTAGAATTAGAAGTTGGCAGTGTTTACAAAGAGAATCAGAAGTTGTAAAAGTGCTTAGTTGTTTTTAAAAGTTAAACCAAAAGCAAAATCATAAATCTAAAGTTAACATCTCTCTACTTTTAGATTATGATTAAATGAAGTATAATCAGAAACATAAGTTAGCCATTTGAAAACACTAAAATGTTTTTTTTTTTCCAATCAAAAACCGAGAAACACTTATTTTATATGATTGCAAATACTACTGTTGTCAAGAAAACTCAATGCATGTTGAAATGACATAATTAGCTTATTTAGGACATCCCATCAATTGGTGACCTTCATGTTTTACCTCTTAGAAATCTCTTTCAATTTTTAATGCAAGAAAGAGCTGCCTGGAGTAACTGTATTTTTATTAAGAAGTATTCAAATAATACTCTGGTTATATAAAGTGTCTTCACTTCAACAATGAAGTTATTTTACTAACAATGGCATTAATTGTGGCATCTTTCTTCTCAGCAAAGTTTGCTCAATAAATCAGTCAAAAGGGTCCATAAGTTTTTGCTATAATTTTTTAAAGATCTTGAATCTTGGATCATCAAAACTTCTAGAGCAGGTATCAATTAGCTTTATTTCTACTTTCTCCCCTTTTTCTTTTGTACTCCAATAATTGTTTCCCATCAGGCCATTTTCATGGTAACCCTTTTTAGATAGTGTGAACACTATCTAGTGTGGTTGTTTCTTTTTTACTGGGACCCATGAAAGAGATGTTTGTGATTTTTTTTTTTTTTTTTTAAATTTTTTGGGTGATGAGAGCTTATTTGTAGGGATGGCAATATGGAGAAGGAGCTTTGGCTCCGAGAGTTTGATCCCGTGGTGTTTTTTATTCCAGGCAGGGGGATGTTACTCAGGTATTGTAATTGTCTTTCCGCCCGACCCGCCTGTCTCGATAAAAAAAGATATATATACACTAATATTTTTATTATATGATATTATAAAATAAAAAAAAATAAAAAAATACATTTAGCTTTCACAAAAAAATACATTTACAGTAATACATTATAGAATATTATAAAAATATATTTAAATTTCACAAAAAAATAAAAAAAATACACTTTGTTAAATTATTTTTAAGCTCAAAAAATTCAAAACGGGGGGGCGGCCTAAATCAATCGGTGGGCACGATATCATAGGCTATCATTTTGGACCCGTGGTGAGGTCGGGGGGCACTAAAGTTGGGCGGGGCATTTGACCGGTTGACCCGACTAGCACGGGGCGGGTTCGGGTATTCAAGGTTACCCGCCCTAAAAATAGTGACCCGGACAATCCCGGGCTATTTTGATTATTTGGAACCACCGAAGGCCAACCGGCCCATTTATCAGTGGGATCTAAGTGCAACTTCAATTTGACCTTGATGATGATGAGAGTTTATTTGGATTCCAACCTTTGTTGGGACCCATGGGGATACACTGTGGTGAAAAGAAGGAGCTTTGGCTCCTTTGAGATCCCCTGGGTTCAAACCTCGATAAAAACTCGTTTACCGCATTAAAGTGTGAGGTTGTGTCTCCTCATCTTTAGCTTGTGAGAAGATTAGTAGACCATCCCTAGAAAAGGCGGTGTCCCATACATCGAAGGGAGTATGGCTGGTATGGGGATACGTATGTGTCGATATAAAGAAACCTTGGTTGGGGTCACTTTGCAGTAGGGCCATGGTGTTTTTCCCATGTGTCACCTTTTGTTTTCAATGAATTGAAAATTTGATAGGGCTTCTTTTTGGTCCCAATGAGTATTATGGCTTTGGCTGATCAACAATGATGTAGAATATTATCAACCAACTTTTGATCCATTATGGTTTCAAGATCTGTGCTTTAAAACCTTTTGTGAGATAATAGTAAAAACTGGAAGTTTATGAAGGGGATTCTTTCTTTTTTAAGGTTCTCTAAAATGTATTTTGTCCTGCATTTCTTATACGTAGCAGCTTTTAATGCCTAAATCAATGAGTCATTACCGATGTCATAGAATGCTGGCAATTTGGGCTCGGCCCGGTGATAAGGTCGGCTGCCGGCTGGGCCCTTAAGTTGGAGACGCGAAAAGACTTGGCCTATTTGACCGGTTGACCCGGCCTAATGTCCAGTTAGTGTAACACAAATTACACTATATGGGTCAGGTTAACGGCCCTAAACATAGTGACCTGGACAAATTTTGGGCTATTTTGGCTTTTTGGCCCAGCAGTCCAGCCCAAGGCCAGACCGGCCCATTAAGCCCAACTTCAATTTGACTTGGTTTAAACACTGATTCTCAGTAACATGAGGCAAATGGTTCTGAATAGGGCACAAAAGAGTATTCTCAACATTCAGTTTCTGTGAAGAGGGGGATGAAAATGTAACCACGGCTGCAAATAAATAAAGTCGTTCATTAGCTATTTGGAGTTCAATTCGATAAAAGCTCGTTTATTGTTGCTTGTTAAAATTAATGAATAAAACTCAAGTTTAACGATATCGTTAGCTTGTGAGAAGGTTTGTTAATAGATATATTATGTGTTTTAGAAATATATAATTGAATTTGTGTAATGAACTGAATTATAACTTAGTTTATCTCTAATATTTAAGCTTGTTTAAGTTCGATTAAGCTTGAAAAAACTCGTGAGCTATTGGATAAAATTAAGCTCATATTTGACTAAAAGCTCAAACAACTTATTCCTATTTATGAACTGTTGGCCTTAAGAAAACAAAATTGTAAAGAGAAACAAAAATCACTGCTAACAAATTATTCAGAAATATATTTATGAACAGTTGCATATAAACAACAAAGAATGTATAATAAAAAAAAAATAAACTGATCAACAAAATAAAATACTGTGACAAAAAAAAAAAAAAACCGACCACCATCAATCAACAGTCAAAACCACCTGTTTACAGGGCGACCGTGTGGCGCTCACGTGATGTCACGTGATCCTTCAATTAGGGTTCTGAACCGGGATCGCCGCAAATCGCGACGAGAAGTCTCGGGAAACCAGGTCGATCTCATATTGACCGTTTTGCCCCGGTCCCTCATCGAAATTTAGGGCGTAACTCAAGGGGTCGTACTGGAATTTCCCCGGAGGCTTGGCCTTACCAGCGGCGGCGGTCCTATTGAACCGGCGAATAAACGTCTTCCATTTCGGTCCGGCCACAAGCTCCGACCATTCCCTCACCTTCTTCAACGCGCCTATCCCCTTATCCCACCAGCTCCGATTAAAACCCTCCTGTTCTGTACCCGAGATCCATATCCGCTCCCAGCTATCGGATTGTTCCGATTTAAAACAGGGGAAATTGAAAAAACAGCAACGCCCACGGCTGAAGAATGCGGATTCGTGTAAATCATCGTTGTAATCTTCGTCTATTGGGGACAAATCTGTGGTTGATTGCGCCATCAATTAATTTGAATCAAAAAAAAAGAGGAAAACATAAGAAAAACCAACGTCTTAATTCTTCTTCTTCTTCCCCAGCAACCCTAATTTTGGGTTTGCTGAGAGATTAATGTTGGTTCTCTGCAAACCCCTAATTATTTTTTTTCTTTCGATCTTTCATTCTATTTCGTGTATATGAAGGGGATATAGACTGTAATTCTATTTCGTGTATAAGGGCAATATGGGCGGACGCTGGGGAAGGGATACCGGGAGATACCGGTTAAACTGGACGGCTTTTATAACTGTCAAAGCAGTCAAAACAACTGGGAAATATAGCTGGAGCCGGTTAATTGACAATTGCCAGGTGGACAAGGTCAAACACAAGGTTCAACGGTCGAGTTGGGGTTGTGTTCCTTTTATCCGAATTTGTAGTAGGGAATTAATTATTTTGTAATTAATTGCAAATAAAGGGAAAAAAAATTACTTCAATCCCGATTCACTTTCCCTATTTCACTCTCTATTCCATATATATGATGAATGACACGTGTCAATTGTGGCATCATTATGCACGCATGTCATTCATTCAATATATGGAATAAGGAGTGGAATAGGAGATCTTAATCTGATTTCAACCAAGCCAATCTCGATATTTACATATTATTTATCAATTGAAATTGATTAAAACTTCAAACAAGGCCTGAAAAACGAATTAAGTTACTTGATATTCGATCCAAAATTAATCATTAGAAGCTTGTTTGAATTCTGTTCGTTAACATAACGAACTAAGATTGAACACATTTTTTTGTTAGATAAGATGCAAAGTTCGGCTCGATTAGTAAAAAATGAATAAAATATGTATAAAAACATCAAGCCACTGGAACTCGATACGTGCTCGACTTGACCAAAGCTCATTCGAGCCCAATTCGGTTAATAATCAAACCAAACTCAAAGCCTCAAACACAATTTTTGAAGTTCGACTAAAATTCAAATAAGCTCAAATAGTATTATGTTCGGCTCGACTTGACTCGTTTGCAACCCTACTTCAAAGTCAGTAATCACAAGATCAGTTACATGATTGGTTGGCTAGTGATTTCAATGTAGTGACGAATCAATAAGGGAAATTAAGGGATTAATTATCAACATAAATGATTTAAACAAAAACACAATTATCAGCTAATACTTTGGGCTTCATTTGAATTTTGGCGCACACATTCAACGAGGGGATAATAAACCAATTATCAGCTCATTTCAATTGATTGGGCTTCTTTTAAGGGCCTAGGAAATTATCAGGAATCCAATTCATGATCATGGCTTTTGAGTGGTGGTATTAAATAATGAGCCCAAATCCTAAGGTGTTGTTTATCTATTTTTTCCCTTAACCACCTTCTCTACCTTTTTTGTTTGTTTTATTTTTGAAATTAAAACTCATCATTTTGTAAAGTTAACACATTATATTATCATTGAGGCAATCATATATAATCCTAAAAAAAAATCCAATCACATCAAAAAAAAAAAAAAAAAAAGACATGATTATATGGCTTTTCTTCTTATGCTAGATTAGGGGTTGTCCTTCTATCAACTTTTCATATATTGTATTACTATTTTGTTCATAAACACATACTAGGTAATTAACAATCGGTTGTCTTTTATTGTTCATGAATAAGAATCGCATTTTTTTCTCAAAAAAAAATGTTCCATTTTGTTAACATTAAAGATTTTGTTGTTAATAAAAAATATATTGTAAGATTTACAGAAAGGCTTAGAGCAAATGAGTTAAGAGTTCAAAAACTGAAGGGTTAATTATAATATTTCTACAAATATCAAGGTTTGGCCTAAAACCCTGCTTTGTCATCGCGTCCACCGCAACTCCCCGCTCCTAAGCCGCCGCCATCGCTTTGCAAAGACAACCCGCGCCGCCAACCACCACTGTCTCTTCGAGCATCTTGGTACACATGCTTGGTGCGGTCGTGTGCAATTAGGGCTACTAAGTTCTCAAATTTCCGCCGTCACATCGCGACCGACACGCCCTCCGGTGCTCGCTCGTCCCGCCGCTCACGATTCCCGACTCCATTGTAGGAAAATCCAGAGAGACTTTGACCGAAACCCCTAAATCCACATCACCGCTCGTCACCCGCCTCCTCCGCCATCGCCGCCACACCGAGCCTCCGCCCATCGTCCCCGTCACATCTCGAATTGGTGAAGTTTGGTGAAGTGAAAGAATGGATGTTGATATTTTCGAGAGGCCAGATTGATTTTATTTTTACTCATTTTACTCTGAATATGAGCGAGGCGGCGGGTGATGGATCCCCTCTTAAGTGGGATCCATAATCGATTTCATTGAAGAAATCATCTTCACGCAGATTAGTTGTGATATTCATCATGATGGACCTTGATTTTGATCTATTTCCTGAACTTTCCAGCACGCATCTGTTGATTAATCCCAAAGTGGGTTCTCATAATGTTTCATCATCCCCAGATTTAGAGTCCTCTATGCACAATCGGTTAATTGATTCGCATCATGTCGTCGAGAGAACATTGGATAAGGATTCTTCAACGCCCCATAATAAAGAACCCTTCGATACCTTCTCCCGGGTTTTACCTAGGGTATCTCAAAACCCCAATCGGAGCATACTCATGCCCAAACGGTAAAGTCAGTAGAGGATACGATACCAATTAAGAAAGGAACTATTATTATTTGGACGATGGATGAGGGATCTACCATCAACGAGCGGTGGAGTTATGTGATTCTTTAAATTGGGCGTCTCTTCCTCCTAGGGGGCCATACCTAGTGCTTTGGAAGTCTTTAAATCGAAATTGCGATCTGCGTGGAAAATTCAACATTCATGGCGTTTGGTTCCCTAGGCAAAGGTTATTATAGCCTTCAATTCAATGATGTGGTCGATCGGAATCGGGTTTTCGCCAAAGCTTCATGGAATTTGAACCAGGGGACTATGCGGATTACAAATTGGGTACCGGATTTCAATCCTTACAAAATAAATACTTCGGTGACACAAGTTTGGGTTCGCATATATGAATTAAGCATCGAGTATTGGCATCCTTCTCTTATTATGAAAATTGCTAGTGCAATTGGTACCCCTATTCAAATCGATGGACGGTCGTTGTCGGGGGAAGTGGGACATTTTGTACGTGTTTTAGTCGAAATTGATTTAAATAAACCTCTACAGGAGTTTATCATGGTAGAACGGGTGGGACATTGTCCAATTGTTTCACTTAGTTATGAAAATTTGCGGAATTTTGTGCCAATTGTCGCATAGTTGGGCATCATATCAACAATTGTCGTCGGTCAAATCCAATGAGGTACAATGAAGGGCGACATTGAGCGCAAAAAAAAAAGTCCGATTCGTGGACATTCCACCGCTCGAGATTGTATTCGGTTTACAAAGGGCAAGACAACAGTTGGATCTCAAACTTGGGTGCAAGTAACGGACGACAAGGTCATGTTAAGGGGGTGAACCTTCTTCACGTATTCATACCAAGAATGCTTTTGATGTTCGGGTGTTGATTCGATGATGACGTGGCATGTGATAATACGAATTTGGAGCACAAACCGATAATGAGAATCGATTATGGCTTGAAGGATAATACTAGCAACATTTCAAGTGTTTGGGCTTCTTTTAATGACCATGGTTCCTTATCAACCTCAACAATATGTTTCAGCAATGGTTATTGAGGATTGATGATTGCAACAAAATTGGATGAACATGAACAAGCTAATTTGCAATGTACAATAGAAAAGGTTTCTAATAGTCTTATTCGAAATGATTTTGTCCTTAGCCCCGATCCACCGAGGGGTTTTTGTTTGTTTTATTTTTGAAATTAAAAATCATCATTTTGTAAAGATCAAATTAATAATCATTGAGGCAATTTATATAATCAGGTTAAACTTTTATCCAATCACATCAAAAAAACAAAAACCGAAAATGAAATGATTATATGGCTTTTCTTCTTATGCTAGATTTCAAGATGATACTTCAAGCACATCAAAAAAAAAAAATGTGTTGTTTTAAAATTTTGTTCATAAACACATCCATCATTTAACGTTTTTTGTTTTTTTTTTGGTGTTTCTTTTGAATAAGAACATTTGTTTTTCTATCATGATTTCAGTTTTACTTTGAAAGTTTTAATTGTTCCCTTTTGTTAACATTAATATATTTTTGTTAATAGAAAATATTTTGTTTTTCTTTTAATAATAGCACTTATTTAAAAAAAAAATGAGTTAAGAGTTCAATAAACCATCGATCACAAAGATCTAAAGGTGAGGAGGAGTTCTAGTGACTAGTTTGAAGTGTCGTAGCAATATGAAATTGTATTAATCTAGAACACACAAATTCGTGTAGGTAGAACTTACAAAATTACCTCGGTCAGCCCGCATATAAATTTGGACTGAGCTTCATTTTTGTGAGCCAAAAAGGACTGACTTATTTTGGCCTGACCCAAACAGCTCAAAACTCTATTGAACTGGGTAAGATCACAAGAAATGACGGTTCGCTAAAATTTTGGCCAGCTCAACCCGATTATAATTTTATGACTTGGTCATATGGGCTCGGGCGAAGCTCACCCATTGCCAGTGTATGTAGGTTGGGTAATTCGTAACCGTTTTCTCAAAAAAAAAAAAAAAAAATGTACTTCAAATTAGGAGAGGGCTTCCCGTGGAAGAAACCTTTGGCAAATATCACCACCATATCCTTCAATTGCCTTCATGGAAGCATTATCTCTATATATTGATTCAAGTACAAGGAATTCCTTCATTTAATCTGCGACTCCTTCGAGTATTTTTAAAATATTAATTAAAATTGTTTGTTTGTCAATTTAAAAGTTAACAAGTTTAATTCCCCTTTTACAAGAAACCAAAATTCTCGAGTTCAAATTAATTGGTCTGAAATTACATCATCACATTACCGTACAAGGAAGAATTTAGACTTAGAAATTTGCAATGGTAGGTAATGTCTTACTTTTGTTACTCCCTTTTGACTTTCATTAGGGTCATCTAGTTCCAAATATGCAATATAATTCTTGAGATAATGAGATTAATTCAAACTACTTACCACAATGGACTATTTTCATCATAATAATATGATTAGTATATTAATTATAAGAGACATTAGCTAACTGATTCACGTAATATTTTTTTTAATAAGTTGGAAGTACTTGTTGGAGGGGAGGAGATATATTTCAAAGAATTTGAAAGATACAAATTCTGAACCCTAATTAACAAATTTATAAAGAGTGAGTGATATCACGTGCCCGATCACGTAATATTTATTTGTTATGTTTTCATTCTTGTTATCCATTCCTATATCTAAATGAAGCTCAATTTTGAATTGTTGAAATGTAAAATTTGGACCGGATTAGTCAATAAGTCTGTGGTCGTACCTCAAAATTTTCTTCTTGGCTTGCTCTTCAAGTCTACGCCCAAAAATTCTTTCTGTCTTTTTCTGATCTATTTGATAATCCTTATTTTAAAAAAAATTAAAAAATAAATTATGAATTAATCAATCCCATATAGAATTAATTCTATTAGGGACGGACGCAGAAACTGTAGCATTATTAGGGGGCGAAATTGAAAATATTTGAAAGATGAGTGACAAGATTCATTGGCGTAGCTTGGGGGCCTACCTGGGCCGGGCCAACCTTCTTTTTTTTTAAAAAAAATTACTAAGCAAAATGTTTTTTAAGAAAAAATATATTAGTTGAAATTTATATGGTTTTTCTATTCGGTTCACCCCACTTTCGTGTATCGCTCTATATAATGTCTTGGCGCGGTCGTCGCCCTCTCAAACTATTATGTTATGTGGTATATATATCTATATTTTATATATTAGTTGAAATTTGTATGGTTTTTCTATTCGGTCCACCCAACTTACGTGTATCGGTCCAACCTACTCTATATATTGTCTTGGCTACGAGATTAGAATTATTTAGGGGAGATAAATAACTATTATATATAAAAATATAAAATATAGATATATATACTACATAACATGGGCGACGACCGCTCCAACCCCTTGGGTCCATCCCTGAATTCAATAATTAACTCAATTTCAGACAAATTAATCTTACCTGAACTAAAATTTTCCATACAATTTTTGATCGCATGTTTCCTCATGCATACGCACTGCCCAAACGTGTTTGAATCAAACACTTTAGCCCCATTTTCCAAGTCAAACAAGCATATATATATGTATAACACATTCATTCAAATTTCACACTATATATATTATAACACCTAGCTTTAAGCTATACACTTCTTCACAGATTAACATAACACACTTTGGGATTGTCCCTTGAAACAAGCTTCAAATACTTCAAATTAAAGCTTATTGTCAATCATAACAACAAAAGATTCATGGCTAGGTCACCAAGATGTCTCCTATCTCTCTTGATTCTTTTCTTGATTTTTGCTTCTACAATTCAAGCACGCCCAATCAAAACTCGCCACGTGGAAACGCCATCGCCTCCCATCCCACGAGCCAAAGGTGATGAATTCATGGCTCTTCAAGCTAATGTCAAGAACTCTGGTCCGAGTCCCGGTGAAGGGCATTCGTCTATTAGTGGATCACACAATTAAATTTAATTTGTTTCTATTTTTTGACATTTGTATTTGTTTTATTTTTTCATTCTTATAATACTCGTTCTTTCAATGTTCTTTTTTTTTATATTTTTTTTTTTTGGAAAATATATTTAATGTAAATTTATTGGGAAATGGATGATGTGTTTTTGATAGCAATAGGGTTCATTCCGATGGGTTGTAATTAAAATGATTGATAGTTGAGGAATTACTGCTGTGGTATTGGTATAGCTTGTTGAGCAATAGACCATGCTTGCAAGGAATAAAATCAACATGCATTTTGTAGATTTTTGGTAGCATTTAAAGATTGTCAGTAGCATCAAATTTTTAATTTATAAAATTGTTTTCATGAGATTTTTTTTGTTTTTATGCATGTGTGTCTTTTTCCAGATTTTGTTGTAGGCCCACACATTTTCGTCGAGGCCCGTAATAGAATCTTATGAGGGCCCAAAATAGCCCAAGGGGCTTGGACCCGTATACACTACTCCTAGAGCAATTACTCCAACATGGACTTGCTCGATATTATTTTTATGTCCATCCCCATTTATTAAAATAATTTCTATTAATTCCTTTGATCTAATGGTCCTATTTGCGGGCTTGCAAAAATGCAACCCAATCCAGCCCTATTATCGGGCCGATCAGGCTGGGCTTTTTATCACAACTCTAATATATACAACTCCTTGCGCAATTACTCCAACATGGACTTTGTTGATAATAGTCTATGTTCATCCCCTATACAACATAATTTCTATTAATTCCTATGATCCCATGATTAATGCGACAAAAAGCGAGATCAAATTCTTTACGTGTTTAGCGAAGTTATGAATCTATAGGTTTGTTAGATTTGTTTAGGTTTAAAATTTTGTTTTAAATTTGTATAAGTCTATGATTTGTAGGACATGTAATTGTTTTTCATTTGATGTTGTAATCAGTTGTAAGTTTTTTGTTAAATGAATTAAATTTATTTTGATTCTCAAAAAATAGTAATTTAGCCCTCTTGATTTAATGTGTACTTTTTATGTAGTTTCTATTTGATAACCAAAAAAATTCCTATTACTAGAAAAAGAACAGAAGAACTAAAGAGAGATTAAAACTCAATGTACATTATTTTTAAATTAACTTAATCCATGTAAATATATGTACTATAGTCTATAATTAATACCATCAGTACATGCATGTGTGCGGTGTCTACATCTATCTAATACACACACACTAAATAAATAAAGAAATAATAATAATTAAAAAAAAATACTATTTTGTTAGTTAAGCATTCCGAACACGTCAAGAATCAAGATACTATACCTCAAGCAAACGAATTTAGATTTTAGAATCAGGGACGAAGGCATGTATTGCCAAGGGGGGCCACTGGGCCCCCCTCAAATTTTGGGGAAAAAAAACTAGGGGTATTTTGGTCTTTCCACTTTTTAATCTTAAAAAAATAGAAAATAGAAAATATAGTTTTCAATTATCTTGCATTTTTCTTTCCTGCTTTCATTTGTGAATCTTGAAAAATAAGTTTGGTCATTTTGCCTATTTTTTAAAAAAATAAATTTTAACTTGAATTTTTGCATTATACTCTTGTCTTATTTGTACATTTTGGTATATTGATGTAATTGTATTTTGTTATTTATTTTTTTATGAATATTGATTGAATTAATATAATGACTTAATTAAAATTTCTACTTATTTTATTCGATGTATTGTTTTTAATTTAAATGATAAGAGACAAATTGTCCATATGTTTTGCAAAAATAAAAAAGTCATATTTTTTGAAAACATATTTTTTGCATTTTAACCCTTCTTATGTTGTTTCATGAGGTACTTAATTTATAGTTCTAATAGTTATCCTAGAAAGGAAACTGAAATTTAACTCAAAAATGGTTATAAAGACATGGTTAAAAATATTTTTATTTAGAAAAGTGATCAAAAAATTTAATATTCACACTTTGTTTAGAATGCTTTCAATTTTTTTATAACCGAAATTTCATGTTTCTATATGACTAGTTCTCAGATAAACAATCTCGGCCCATCAGAACTGTCCCATATAAATCGTGAGAATCTCAGATCTCTAATATCCTCAACTACCGCGCACAAGGAGTCGCTCCCCAAGCTATTACTCCATGTTGGACTCTTCTCTTTCCAGTTGCAGGTTCCCACCGAGTCTCATTCTTTCATACTGTCACTTGAAGCCCTGAATATTAATTTATACTAGTGTGCCTCGGAGGCTCCGAACCATCAATCTCTGAGACCAAGAGGTTGAAACCATAACACTAGAGTTGTCAAAAGCTCCGACCGGCTCACCTTGCTTTTTGAAAAAATCGGGTTGGATCGGATCAAGCGAGAAATGGGCCGACAATTTTTTAAAAAAACACTAAAAAGACAGCTTTTTGTCAATATCTGATGCAGAAACAAGCTGTGTTGGCGATTGTGCCATAAACCCAGGAATCCAATATTCCATAAACCCAGGAATCCAGATCTGGCTGTGGTGTGGTCCTATATTAATTTGCTATTGTATTTATTGTAACGAGCATTGTTCCAAGGTAAATAGATAAGATAGGCTTTTCGTTTATTCTCATGAAGATTTCAAACCTCGGATAAGAATACAAGGTTTACATCATCACCATCATTCTCGAAACATGAAATGAATTAACTAACATGGTCAAGTACCAAGTTTAATATCACCATTATAATTTATTATTTTAATTCCCAATTAGGCACAGGAAAATACATTTACCATATAACTATTGTGTTTTAATAAATTTAGATTATCAACGTTGACATTTTTTTCTTTATTTTGTTTGTGATTTTAGGGCCATATCTTTCTCATTTAGGAAAGTAAATCAAATGCTTGAGGCTTAGGTTAAGGTGAGCGAAGTGATTTCTTTGTTCGAGTGAAAATCGAAATAGAACAAACGTTAGGCTAGTTGGTGTAGTGTCCAGCTAAAGCCCTCTGAAGTTTAAATCAGAACCATGTAATCAGGGGCGGAGCTAGACCCGAAATATTGGAAATTTGAAAATTTTTGGGGGCTAAATCAATAAAAAATAAATATTTAGTACTAAAAATTAATATTTAAAAATAAAATATACCTATAAAAAATTAAAATTTCAAAAATTTTGGGGGGGCTAAAGCCCCCCCAATCACAAGGGAGGATACGCCCCTGCATGTAATTGAGGTACTAAAAAGCTCAAGAGCTAGATAATTTAAAATAATGACGAGTCGTCTTTTACATTGACTTCCGTGTCATATTTATAAGATCGCGCTCATCGTGAAATATGAATCGTTATACACATGTCGCTCCATCGAAGAGGTGGAGAAAAACGGACCCATATAAAAAAGTATAATAAATGATATAAAATTAATTTTATACATGAAATACCAAGTTATGTTTAAAAAAAACACTCGGGGTTGTTGTAGCCTTTTTTTAATAAGTTGTGAGTACTAGTTAGATGGAGAGGATAAATTTTATCGTCGAAATTGAGCAATACTACTTGAACTACAATTTCATTAGCTTTATTATTTTTAGTTTCAACTTTCAAAAAAGAAACTGAGGATGTATTTAACCCTGAAACAGCATGATTTAATTTTCAGACAAATTTGTACAGACATTGAGCCCTGAAAAAATGTGACTTCAATAGCTCCATTTGTCAGCAAATTCATTACTCAAGGTTCACGCTTATGTCCTTTTTCAACACTTACTCCAGGAAACATCTTTTTCCAATCAATCAAAACAAATGACAGAAAAAGGGATAATTACAAAAAGTACCCTGAGGTTTGACCTAATTACAAAAAAAACCAACTAACTTCTAAAATTACAAAAATACCCCCAAAGTTTGATTCAGTGTTAAAATTAAAGGGGTAAACTATAATATTTTTATAAATACGAAGGGGGATTTTGAAATGATTTTTGCTTATGAAGGGTTTAAATGCTAGACAAAATTAAACATCGGGGGTATTATTTGTAATTTTGAAAGATAGGTGGGTTTTTTTGTAATTAGGCAAACCTCAAGGGCACTTTTTGTAATTATACCAAAAAAAAGGTAGTTCAAAAAGGGGACAATTCTTCTTGAATAAAGTGAATCTAGATACCAAAAGCATTTCAGAACTAATTCTCTATACATTCTCAACAGTTCAATATTGTCAACATCATAAAAAAACACTAATAACCATAGGAGGAGTAACTCATGTAGTTATACCTTGACCTAACATTATTACTATTATTACCATAATTTGGATCACCATAGTCAACAGACTTTATTACCATCGCCTCCCGACGTCCGTTCTGTTGTTCTTGTACGGCCCGAACACGATTTCGTTCGTCTCGATGTTTTGCGGCTCGTAATGAGTTTGTGGGCTCGACGGTTGGTACTTCTGATGATATTGGTGGTGTTGTAATTGCGGCATGTGGTTGTAATCTCCGTTCCATTCGTTGTAGTACGATCGGTTCTGCTTGAATTGTTGTCGGGTTTTCTCCGTGTCCTTTGTTGGGTACGGGTAGTTTTTTCTCGGGGTGGGTTCTCTCGTCTCGATCGGTGGGGGGCCGTCTTCGCGTGGGATTACAAAGCTTTCTTGGACGGGCCAATTAGCGGGGCCGTGTCTGGAAGGGTATTGGTGGTGGTGATGTTGCATGTGGTTGTGGACGGGTTTTTTCCGGGAACCGGAGAATAATCCACCGAAAATATCGACAATGGATGAGCCGGTGTAGGCGAAAAGGCGTCCCATTGAACTAAATAAGCCGTCTTCTTGTTTGTCGTATTCGTTTTCGGGAGGAATTAGGGGAGGATAGACAGATTTGGTAGGAGGCCTCTGATATGGTGCAGGAGGCATGGCCTTTGCATAAGCCTTTGGTTCCTTCAGATAAAAGAAGAAAAAAAAAGTTGATAAAGAGATAGCATAAAAAAGGGATTTCAAAATTACAAAAAGCCCCCTCAGGTTCGATTATGTATTAAATTTGAGGGGGTAATTGTAAGATCTCCATAAATATCAGGTGGGTTTTGAAATGTTTTTTGCTTATAAAGGGGGAAAATGCAAGATACAATCAAACCTCAAGGGTTTTTTGTAATTTTCAAAAACTCTGGAGTTTTTTTTGTAATTAGTCCGAATCCAGTTACCATTCGGAATAACAAATACCTCTTATAGTGCTAAAAAACACATTGATTTATATTTACCTAACATTGGTTCTCTTGAGGGTGCAATTTGAAAAGGAGAAACAAATGTCAAGGGCGTATTGGCAATTTTGAAAGATATAAGGGTTTTTTCGCTAAACATTAGGGGTAATTTTTGTAATCAACCCTTAGAAAAATAATGTCTCTTGGAAAATTGCTCATGCAAAGATTTACATCTAATTACGTATATTAGTACTTACAGTGTCGTACGAAAGCATCGCGGTAATTCTACGTTGTAATAAGGCGAGCATATACCCAAAGAAACAAGCTGCAGCAAGCACCACTATGCCTAAAATGATAACAAAACATTTTCACCATATCTGACGATTGTGAAATCAAAATTAAACCAATGGAAGCACGGAAATTATTTTTTACGTTTTTACCTAAATGAAGATTATTGTCATCCTGGTGAGAACAATCGTCTTCATGGAGTTGGATCTCTCGAATCGCTTGATTCCCTCTGTCTATGACCAAAAGAGAGCAGCTACTTCCAATGTATACAACATCAAAATCATCTGAAAATTTAGCGTCTTCACTTGGGCCGTCAACATGCCCTCCTCCTCGGCCTAATTTTCCACCTGCAATCGTTACAACTCCTGCACAAAGAAAATTAAAACTAAGTGATTGCATTTAGGGATAATTATAAAAGACCCCCTCAGGTTTGAGCTAATTACAAAAAAAAACCTCAAGTTTATTTTGTCTTACAAAATAAACCCCTGAGGTTTGATTATGTTTTTAACTTTAAGGGGTAAATGTAATACTTTTGTAAATGTAGGGGGGATTTTTAAAATGTTTTTTTGTTTAGGAAAGAGAAAAATGTAAGATGGAATCAAACTTCAAGGAAATTTTTGTAATTTTAAAAAATATTTGGTTTTTTTTCTGTAATTAGCTCGAACCTCGGGTTTTTTTTTTTTTTTGTGTAATTATCCCTCAAACAAATGGTGATGGTAAGATTTGTTGATTTGTACCAGTGTCACTAATTTTCCTAATCACCATATTCATAGTGTCTGCAATGTATATATTCCCACTATCATCGACAGCAAGTCCTTTTGGATGGTTCATTCTTGCTTGTCTTAGCTTTCCATCTACATGCCCCGTGTACCCCTCAGCCGATCCAGCAAGCAACTTAGGTCTACTATCTGAAGATTTCAATTAACCAATTGATTACAATATTTCTAAAAAAAAAAACAGATAATTACCAAAATTACCCCTGATATTTGCATTAATTACAAAAAACTTGCAGGTTTTCGAAAATTACAAAAACCCATAAGGTTTGATTATGTATACACTTTACCCCCTTCATAAGCGAAAACATTTCAAACATCCCCCTTACGTTTGTAAAAATAATGCAATTAGCCCATTACATTTAACACAAAATCAAACATCAATGGTATTTTTTGTAATTTTCAAACATTTTGGGAGTTTTTTTGTAATTAACCAAAACCTCAGGGGTAGTTTTTGTAATTAATCTAAAATGCATTGCAGCAAGTAGTTCCCTTCATAGATCCAGCTCAAAAAAAACTAAGTTTTTATGAAGGTCACATGTAAAATCGAGCAAAGCTGCATTTTATATGTGCAATCATAGGCATCAATAGAATAAGTATGAACAGCTGAAAACAGTTGCAATCCGACGGGATTTATGTCAACAATAAAATGAGATAATCGCATTTTAGTCCCTCTAAAACATCGTCCGACAAATTCGTTCAAAATTACAGTTTATCAACCGAGCATGATGATGAATTGGACTAAAACCAAAATTAAGTGATCTAAGGATGAACTTTTCCCCATATTAGATGCAAAGTTGGTTTAGGATAAGTTAAACATAACTACACTATGAATCTTAAAAGGAATAAAGCAATGGAGTTTCCCTAACATGTCGTAGAAGAAAAGTACCAGAAACTAACAAACTTTCGAAAAGAAAGAATCAAATCCAGAGAAAAAGATCAACACTATCCCCAAAAAGAAGAACCTTCTTCTGTGCAAAAGCTAAAAAAATAAAGTACTCATAAACAATGCCAAATTTCAAGAGTATTCACCAAGAAAGGAATTTAACTATTTTGGTGTTCACATTTTTCACTGTTGTAAAAATCTCCGTCTAGCTTAATTAACATGGGCTCAGCCAGCCCACATGAGTTTCCCTAGCTCAATAAAAATTTCCCCCTAACTCAACTATTTTTTTCCCTTTTTTTTCGTTTTTTATTCATAGAAAAAATGGGACACAAAAAAATTTGGGGTGCCCCCAGCCCCCCCCTTAGTGTTGGGCACAGCGGAGGCGTGTTGTGGTCCGAGATTTGATTTATTCGGAATATCCGACAAATCACACCAACAAGATGATGACAAAAATTAAATAACACCGACAGAAAATAAAATGGCACAATGATTTTACGTTCGGCAAAACCCGCCACGTCCACGAGAGTTCTTTACTAATAAAGAACTACAAGAAATACACCTCTTGAGTTTTTTTTCAAAAATGGCTATATATAACACTCTCAACCCTTTTTTAAGAGAAAAATACCCCGAGAGTGTTTTTATCACAATTTGACTCACCCAAATTGATCTCCCCCAGGTGTGTACACTCATTTTTCCTCTCCACCGGTTGGATGACCAAGCAAATGCCTTGCTTGCCATGTCTTCCTTCAACCATTTGCTCTCTATTTATAGAGAAAAATCAATGGTGTGAAGGCAACTTCAAAGAAGCAAAAAAACATTTTCTCTTTTCCATCTAGTAGTCAAAAATGGAGGATAATAAATTTCTTCCTACCATATTTGACAAAATTTTTAATGGTGGCTTTTACCTAACAATCTCCACCTCCACCAAACAATTTCAAACACAAACCTAGAACATCAAACACCATTGGCCTTCGTTTCTCTGCACATGCCGAATGTCCTAACTCCACCGATTCAATCGACCAATGCACACACGTGCGACCCAATCAACACCACGGTTGATTGCCGGAGGACGACCCCGATCCATCCTCCGACAGATTTCCCTCACACCCGTCTCGCACCCTCGGGAAGCCTTCCGCGCTCAACTCCCCGAGGTCACCAGGACGATACAAACCCTTCTCTCTTACCCTTAGGACCCTTCCGCCGTGTGTGACTTTCAAGACTCCACCTCCTGATATCGCGGTGTTGTTGGAATCCACTTGGCACCAGGAAATTAGATTCACTCGCATCTTTGGGACATAGGCCACACCACCCAATCACGGTCCACTCCATCACCCATTTTGATTTTTACCACTCCAATCCCATGATTCTACAAATAGAACCATCACCCGAGAACAAAATTCCGCCTTCCGCAATTGAAGTAAATCAAAAAGAGACGCATTATGCATCCCTTTCTAAAATCCATCAATGCAAATGTAAGATATCTCCAAATTTATGCCACATTTTCAGTAATAATCAAGAACAGATCCACCAATTTAATTTTGTTAAAATTCATTTCCCATAACCAAAGCATATTGTCCCTCCTCCCTGGTTTTTTTCTTTTTCTTTTTTATGGGACAACAACGATGCTTTTATATATGCTAAGTGTCTCTTTTTAACGACATCATGTCTATCATATGAATCAGGGAAAAAAAAAGGGTTTTATCTTCTTCCTCAACCTTTACACCAACTTTCCCGTTGATCAATGGGCACCTTTCATATTAAATTTTCCTCCTTTCTCTTCAACGCCATTGTTCAGTTTTCCAGAGATCCTTCACCCTTTATTAAAACAAGAATGGATTTTTTCCACCGAAAAAAATTCAAATCTCAATTTTTTCATTTTTATCCGAGATTTGATTTATAGAAAATCCGACAAATCACACCAACAAGATGATGACAAAAATTAAATAACAAAAAAAATAAAATGGCACAATGATTTTACGTGGCTACGCCCACGAGAGTTTAGTTTTACTAATAAATAAATGTACAAGAAATACACCTCGAGTTTTATGGTCCAAACCCTTACAACCACTTTTCGCTATCAAAGAACACTCTCCCGAACCCCTTTTTGTGTTCTGAGAGAAAAATACCCCGAGTGTTTCCCAAGCACCTATCACAATTTGACTCACCCAAATTGATCTCCCAGTGTGTACACTCATTTTTCTTCTCCACCCGGTTGGATGACCAAGCAAATGCCTTGCTTGCCATGTCTTCCTTCAACCATTTGCTCTCTATTTATAGAGAAAAATCAATGGTGTGAAGGCAACTTCAAAGAAGCAAAAAACATTTTCTCTTTTCCATCTAGTAGTCAAAAATGGAGGATAATAAATTTCTTCCTACCATATTTGACAAAATTGTTGTGGTGGCTTTTACCTAACAATTAGCTACACCCCTGACGCTAGAATTCCCTTGTCCGCCTACGTTATTTTTCCCGATTAGGCCCCGCCTAGGCCCCTCCTATATCCACGAAGGCTCTGCTTAGGCGCTAGGCCTACTGCCCGACTAGCTTCTAGCGCTTTTTACAACATGCATTTTTTACATAGAACTCAAAGATGAAGACTTTATGGCAAATGCAACTCGAATTTATGCCACATTTTCAGTAATATTCAAGAACAAGAATTTAATTGTTAAATATTTACATTTTTTTTTCAAAAAAAAAAAGGCAACTCACATCGTGTCAGAGGAGATGGGATCTTGTAAACATTGCTGTTTTCAGAGTCCAAAATAAAAATCTCTCCAGCTTCTGAGATCTCAACCGAGTAAGGTTCAATTCCATGTTTACTCCCATCAAACACCGTTTCAACGGTGTACCCACTTTCAAATTTCATCATCGAACGGCTGGGAATAGCTGAAATCAAAACCCCATTAACCATTTAAAAAACAATCAAGAAAAAAAAAACAGAGTATTTCTTGAATTGTGGTTTTTTTTTTTTTTTTACCAGTTTTGGTGGTGGATTTCAGTGACCACAGCCGCTTGAAAATGGTGGAGACAACCTTTGTGACAACCCCACTAACAATTCCTGCAAAAATTAAATCTTTCAAGAAATCAAAACAATTTCAAGAAAAATGTTAGCATGTAATTATAAATTATGTACTCACTTGCAGCGGGTGATGCAGAAACTGAAGAACAACCCGCAAGAAATATCACCAAAATTACAAGAAAAATGATGTATTTTTTTCTCATTGTTCTTTTTTTTCACTAAGCAAACAGCAAAAATTAAAACTTTTTTTTTCAAGAAATTGTAGAGTGTAAGCTCAACATTCTCCCCCTTTTTATATGATAATTTTCCTTTGGGCAATAAATGAGAAGGAGCATGAGGTGACAGAAGAATGAAAGAGGGGTGGGGGTGGGTGGGGGTAAAAAAGTGGATTAAGTAGTAAAATTGAAGGGAGCTCTGTTCAAGGTAAGAAAGCAAAAGGATTAAAGTAAATAAAGATGGGAGTTTGAGTTCAGTATTAAACAATCTTACACAATTTTAAAGCAGGGGGATATATGCTGTTTCTTTGTCTTAACATTAACAAACAATTTTGTCTGAGAGACAGAGTTTTGGTGAAATGTGATTTATGTAGCAGGGCAGCTTTTGATTGTGGTCAAGATGTGTTAATTGATAGAATTGGGCCAAGTTTAGAGAAATAGTTTAAGAAAACTTGAATATATATAGTAGGTTTCTGGTAAGACGATCGTACGGTGCCACGGATTGCACTTTTAGGGTAAAAAGTGATTTATATTTAGTATAAAATGTGATATTTTTAGTATAAAAAGTCATGTGTTGTAAAAATCTCCGCCTAGACCCGACTAATCCCCGCCTAGGCGCTAGATCCTCCTTGTCCCTACGATATTTTTTCCGATTAGGCCCGCCTAATCCTGCCTAGATCCCGCCTAACCTCCGCCTAAGCGCTATGCCCCAGTTTGGCGCCTAGCGAGCGCCTATTGCTTTTTAGTTTTTACAACAATGAAAAAGTCATAGTTAACTGATTAAGTATCACTTTTACACTGTCTATTTAGTGTATTCAGAGTTTCTATGTGTTTGTTTACAGCCAAGGACGGACAAAATATAACTTTTCCACCAAAAGTATCACTTTTACATAAAAAATATCACATTTTACATTAAAAGTATCATCCGTCGCACCATGCGACCGTCTTACACAATTTTTTGTCATATATATAGGGATAAATACAAAAACACCCCTAAGGTTTTAGCTAATTAAAAAAAACTAATGATTTTCAAAATTAGAAAAAAGAAAAACTCGTGTTTGATTTTGTCTTAAATTCAAGAGGTAATCGCTAATCGCACCGTCTTTTTTCTCTTGATTTGGAAGTTGGACGCGCATTGGTCACCACGATCGCTTAAAAGTGGCATGGCTCTCGCAGTTCAAGACCCCGATTCGCATTGAACATTTTTGTCGATTTCCCACATATAGAGGGATAAATCACAAAAACACCACATTGTTGATGAGGTTTTAGCTAATTAAAAAAAAACTGATAGAAATTAGTGAAAATTTGTTCTTTGAAAAACATTTTGATTGTTTGATTACGGGTAGGGGATTTCAATCCCCACCGGGGTGTTATTTTAAAAAAAAAAAAAAAACTGGCTAACTGCACCGGAACTTTTTTTTGGCCTTTTCTTCTTTTAATTCAAATTTTAGAGTGATGGTTAAAAATTTGCGAGGATAAGTATGCATTTTGTCACGTATAACTTAATATGACGGTGGACTTTATGGCAAAATAATACTTCAGCAAATATGGCCGCTGCTCTTGTCTACCGTTTTTCAATTCTATTTTAAAATTAAATTAATAATATTCTAGAAATATTATTTCTTAGAGGATATATCATATATTTTTCTTTTTTTTTGAAAAAAAGAAAAACTGGAAAAATCTGGAGGGTATAATTAGCTCCTGTCATGGCACTTGGCACATACAGAATGTGTGATTCAAATGAATGCAATAGGGCCAATCTGTTGTACCCATTTTTTGTACAAAACAAATAATGGCCCAATACCTTTTAACAGCACTAAGCAAATGGGCCGGTCCAATGTAATTGATCTGTGGTAGATCTATCATGAAATGAGATGCCTGGCCCATCCTTGTACCTTATCTAAATTCTCCTCAAATTACGCAAGATAGGGATAGTTACAAAAAGCACCCTAAGGGTTTGGGCTAGTTACAAAAAGATTCAAAGTTATTTCAAAATTACAAAATACCCCGTCAGGTTCGATCCTATCTAAAATTTAAGGGGATAACTGTAATATTCTTACAAATATGGGCATTTGGAATCAAACCTCAAGGGTTTAAACTTGGGTGTTTTTTGTAATTAGACCGAACCTCGGGGTTCTTTTTGTAATTATCCCTAAAACATATGATCTATCATTTACACGAGTGTATTCATTCATGTATAAACCAACCAAACTTCAAACACTTGCAGCTACACAGCAAATCATACATGGTAAATCATTCCCACCTCCAACGTCGACGCCCGAGGAAAACTCGAAACGTACGTTGGCGCTCTAGAGTTCCGTCGCAAGAAATCGTACCCCACATTGATAACGATTCTCTTAAAAAAACTCGAACCCGTTTTCGCCTTCACATAGCAATGTCCTAATATGAAAGCCATCCCTGCTTCCCTTGCCTCCATTAGCTCTTGCAGCTCCACTCGCGCCTCTCTATCGATCCGTGGGCTTTCCGGGACGAGAAACCTCACTCTCTTCCTCGGAACCTCCGGTGATTTAATTTCCCTTAGTTGTGTAGTGCTCGTCGCTTCGGACAAATCCTCGTCGTCGCCATCATCATGGTCCCACATCTTGATACCTTTCTCATGCGTCGATGTCGTCCCAATGACGGCCATTTTACGTTCGTTCTCAGGATCGTTGTCTGAGCTGTTGCAATCTGAGCCTTCAGATTGAATAAACTCCGCTATGCTACAAACGAGATCCTTTTCAAACTCAACATCGTCCATTATAGTGTCGCGATACCCGTAACGGGCTATACATCGATAGACCCGATACTCTTTCGGCCCGATTCTGCCCACCAAGAATCTCTCCTCGGGTCTCACATGAGGCACCGGGACATATTTGATACAGAATAGAACTAGAACTTGATGGAAAGCCGGGAAGATTCGTTACGAAATGGGAGAAAATGGCGGGAATTCCAGAGACGAGCTCGGTGTGTATTAGGCCGATGCCTCGAACACGGACAATCCCGAGATTTGGACCCAAACCTAGCAGCCAATTGATCGAAACTTTGTTCTGAACATCAAACTCGTACTTTTTCAATGTGCCATAATGCCACGTGTACATTATGACGAGAAAAATGAAAGAGAGCGCGACTGGGACCCACGCGCCTTCGAGGAACTTGATCAGAGAAGCTGAGAAATAGAGTGCTTCGATTGAGCCGAAGAAGAATATGAAGCAAAGTGCTAGGAAAATACTTTTATTCCAGCATAAGACGATGACAAGTGACATAAGACACGTCGTCACCAACATAACGGTTATAACCGCAAGACCTGCTCCAGCAAAGAAAAAAACATAAGGCATCAAGTACAATTTTGCATAAATACTGATGTAAATACTAAATAGTACCATAATTACTTAAATATACACACAAAAAAATGGCTTAATTGCAATATTAGTCCTCTAACTTTTAGGAATTGGCAATTTTAGTCATGTAACCTTGACGATCTTACCCTTTAGGGAAAATAGCAATTCCAGTCCTATAACATTTAACGGTCATAGATATTTTGGATCTTTCGGGTATTATTGATAAAGGACAACGGTATTGTGGGAACAAATGCAATATTGAAGCACAAAGTTGGGACCAAAATCGCACAAATCAGAACTTGTAGGACCAAAATGCACAAATTAAAACTTATGGGATCAAAATTACATAAAATCAAAATCTTCCGGATTTTGTGGCGGAATTTAAGGAACCTGTTTTCTTTTCAAATATTTTTATTTCACATAGTTATGGTTCTTCTCTTGCATAATTAGACATCAAATAATGCATATTTAGTTATTTTGTTGGCACTTTTTTTACGAAAACAAGACATAATTGAATATAACGTCTTTGCATATGTAGTTATATTCGCATAAATATGTTCAATATAATGTATATTTAGTTATGAAAATGGGATGTTGCTTTTAGAAATTATAAAAATGGGATGTTATAAACTTGCATATTTAGTTATTCCACAATGCATATATAGTTTTAGATAATACATAGTTAGTTGATTTTGTTGCATAAAATCTTGCATAGTTGGATATCTTGTACTACATATTATCATAGATAGTTTTTAGATAATGCATATTTAGTTGAGTTTTGTTGCATATTTAGTTTTCGAACTCAATCAAATATTGCACCGATATTTCTTGTTTTTTAGTAATTTTCGAGTTCCTGAGTTTTCTTTATTTGCGTTAATGGAGGAATGAGGGAGATAGAGAGAGAGAAAGAGAAAAAGAGACATGAGATTGGGGAAATTGGGAGATGTATGAGTGAAAAAGAGATTTGATTCCATTTTTGTAACTAACTTGTTATGTTATTTTACCCTACTACCCTTATATTGATTAAATTAATATTTTAATATATTTTTTATCCATTAAATCATACTCATTGATTAATAGTGGAGGATGGTTGAGATTAGTCCATTGTGTCTCACCTAGAGACATGGTCTCACTTGATCCTCCCCCTATATATATATATATATATATATATATATATATTTGGCTTCAGATGTTACCTGATGCATTGCTAATGTGCTTTGTGTCCCGAAAGCCAACAGTAACAGCCAAACAGAGCAGCATTAAAGTCCAGTTGATTTCTGGAATGTAAATTTGCCCACATATTTTAGACGATGTGTGTATTATTTTGACCCTTGGAAAGCAGCCCAACGCGCAACATTGCTTAATTATGGAAAAGGTCCCGGTAATGATGGCTTGGCTTCCTACTACTGCAGCAAGTATAGCAATCGCAAGAACGGGCCATCGTATCTTTTCTGCAACAATATAAAAGGAATATGAATCGCTGTAACAATCATAACCGTGTTCATGATACTTGCAAAGAAAAAAAAGCACGCAACGATGAAAGGGATAGTTAACAAGAAAAAAAACCCTGATGTTCGGGCTAATTACAGAAAAAACCAAAGATTTTCGAAAATTGCAAAAAAAAACCTTGAGATTTTATTTCTTCTTATATTTTCCCCTTCATAAGAAACAAAACACCTCAAAAACCTCCGTAGCATTTATAAAAATATTACACACCCCTTAAATGTCTAAATTTAAGACAGAAAGAAGACAAATCCGTGGCTATTTAATATAATTGAGGGGCTTTTTGTTAATTGACGCATTTTGAATAAACTAATTTTTCCATTTTGTTGTTTTGATTATGGATAGTTATCAAAATCCATCGCTATATAAGGGTTTTTTTTGTAATTTTGAAATATTATTGGGTTTTTTTGTAATGCGCCCAAACCTCAGGGGTGTTTTTGTAATTATCCAAAGATGAAATGATAGTTGGAAATTACAAATTTTGCTATACCTGGTACTGATACGTAGAATCCAATCCGGTAGTCACTCTCGATTATGTGATGTTTGGAAAGATAAGCAGCTTGTCCCATATAAGCAAGGATTAAGGATGGATAGACCACAAAGCTAAAGGCAATCTGCATTAGCACAGCTTTCGGTTATATATACGTGAAAACATAAAACAAAGGATAATTTTCAAAAAGTACCCCTCAGGTTTGACCTAATCACCAAAATATCCAGCTTACTTTCAAAATTACAAAAATACCCCTAAGGTTTGATTGAGTCATTGAGTGTTAAAATTAAGGGGTAAACTGTAATTATTTTTATAAATATGAGGGGAGATGAAATGTTATTTTGCCTATGAAGAAGCTAAATGTTAGACAAAATAAAACCTCAAGGGTATGTTTTGTAATTTTAAAAGTTAGCGGGGGTTTTTTGTAATTAACCCTAAAACAAAATCTCATGGTTAATTCAAAATCGGACATCAGAAATGGAAAAAATTTAAATTCATTTACCTTGATGGACAACTGTGAGAAATGTCCAAGATCAGCAAACATAGCCTCCGAACCTGAATTTTAAGATACGCATTTAGTGAAAAGCAAGCACCGAAATAAGTCGAACGAAAAACCACAGTGCATATTATAAGCTCTTATTATACCTGTTATGCACAACAAAATGCCGCCTAAGGACATCCAACCACCTCTTTGAGTCTTTTTCAAGAACTTATACATGTAATAAGGAGAAAGTGCCTCGTAAACATGGGGGTTCCAGTGGAAGATATTGTACACTCCAATGGCGCTGATGCAGAAAAGCCATGTTATCATCACTGGAGCGAATAGAAATCCAAGTCGGTGGGTCCCGTAATGTTGGAGATAAAATAAGAACACCAGTATTATGCAAGCAATTGGGACTTCTATATCTGCAGAAAAAATCGAGCAAAATCATTCGTAACAATTTGCTGAAAGTAGGAAAGAAATTGCAGGACAAACATAACGTAACATTGTCGGATAATTTGACATGTTGAATTGTGTTCGACAACTAATAAAGTTAAAGGATAATTACAAAAAAAACCCTGAAGTTTGGGCTAATTACAAAAAAACCAAACATTTGAGATTTGATTCCGTCTTACATTTCTCCTTCATAAGCAAATAATATTTCAAAAAGCACCCTTACATTTATAAAAATATTACAGTAACCCCTTTAAATTTAAGACAGAGTCAAACTTGAGGTTTTTTTGTAATTTTGAAACATGTTTGTTTTTTTTGTAATTAGTCCAAACCTCAGGGGTGTTTTTGTAATAATCCCTAAATTAAAAACAGATGCAAAATCTTCATGGTTCTGAACAGAATAGTAAAGCTAATATAAATAGGCTAAGCAATTTGTACCTAGACTTAAACTATAAATAGAAAATTGTACATAGACATAAACTATAAATCCCTCAATAGATATGCTTAAAAGTGATACTGTCAGAAGATAAGCTTAAAAGATGATACAATGGCCCAAAGTGAGAAAATATGAAACAGAGATTTACTATTGGGATAAAATTATATGTCATTACTACATTTAGTTAAATTCTCTATTACACCAAAATTTTCATTTTAAATAGGGATAATTACAAAAACACCCCTAAGGTTTGGACTAATTACAAAAAAAAAAACAGATTTTCGAAAAAAAAAAAAAACTTGAGATTTGATTCCGTCTTATATTTCCCCCTTCATACGCAAAAAACATATCAAAAACCCCTGATATTTATAAAAATACTACAGTTAGTCCCTTAAATTTAATACATAATAAAACATGATGGAGTTTTTTTGTAATTTTGAAACATCTCTGGTTTTTTTGTAATTAGCCCAAACCTAAGGGATGTTTTTGTAATTATCCCTTTTAAATATATATACATTTATACATATAGAATCATAATTTAACTTTTTTCTTTTACCAATATGGTTTCCTTTAACACAAATAACTACATCTTTTGAACTCAGTTTTCTTCATATAAATAGTATTATCCATTCTATATAGGTGTTCTTGGTGAAATATATTCTAGACACTATATGAAATCACTTTTTATCATAAAACCAATCAACTTTATTGCTTAACTTTATACATGATTCACTTTACAGAGGTACAACGTTATCCACAAAAATCTTATAATATAAGCACTCAAAATTCTTTTACTCAACTTGCATATCTGCACTAATATGATGATACCCATATTATGATATATCTACCACAATCAAGAAAGATGGTGACCTAACTTTACTTTTATGTAGATAATACTGATTTGACTTTGATTAAAGCAGAAACTTTGTCCTAGCATTAGAAAGGACCCACAGAAATGGCATTTTTTATTACAATTTGGTGCAATCTCTTTGTCATGAATACACGTTTACGGAAAAGAAAAAAAAAAAATAAATGTAGGTTTCAATTGAATGCTGGAACATCTTAACCAAAACTATAACCATAACTCAAAAAAGTCTTTCTTTTGGTCCAATCTCAATCATAATCTCTCCCCTTATTTTTGTCTATGGCACAATCTCAATCTCCACAAGAAACTGGCCGGTCCTAATCGGAAGATTTTTAAGCAATCCCTCATGAATTCATAAAATAAAGGACTAAATCAAATTTCTACCTTTATTTTTAGCATCAATCTCCATGTTGTTCAAATACAAACATAGCAGAAATCCTAAAAAGAATCAAATTCAAGAGAGAAAGACAACTTTTTTTTTTAGAGAAAGTTCATTCCCCTCTACAAGAAACTGTTTTTAAGCATTTTTTTTGAAATGATTAAAGGGATAAAATGAAAAAATTTGAGGTTGCTAATTACAAAAAAAAAAGGTTTTTGATAAAAACCCTTCAGGTTTGATTGTACATTTCTCCCTTTATCAAAAAATAATTTCAAAAAACATTAATCTTTGTATTTTGAAATTTTTCTCATTTTTTTAAACAAATAAACTTTTGTAATTATCCCAAAAATGCAAAAAAATTGAGCTTTAGCATAATTATATCTTTCAAAATTACAAATACCTCTTAACATTTGTTTCTCTTTTATAAATTGCTTTAAGACCTGTATTTGTTAGGTGTATACAGGTGTGTATAGATAACTGGAGTTTTTTTGTAATTAGACCAAAACACAAGGGTAGTTTTTGTAATTATCACTAAAACAGAAATTTCCATCCGCTTAGCTTGAAAATTGCTATTCAATGTCTTCATCCATGAATAATTGAATGCAAAAAGCTCAAAACTTCTTCAAAAGGCAGACAAATAACACCACCATGTATGAAACATTAAAGTAAGGGTTAATTACAAAATGTACCCTTGAGGTTTGACCTAATTAAAAAAGAAAACCATTAACTTCAAAATTACAAAAAACACCCTGAAATTTTATTTTGTCGAACGTTTACCCCTTCACAAGAAAAAACATTCAAAATTCCCCTTCAAATTTATAAAAATATTAGAGTTTATCCCTTAATTTTAGGGCTGAATCAAACCTCAATTGTACTTTTTCTAATTTTGAAAATTAGCTGGGTTTTTCTGTAATTAGGTCAAACCTCAAGGGTACTTATTGTAATTATTCCTTAAAAATAAAAAAAAAAATATGAGGAAGATAAGAGACTCACATTGGTGATGATGCTTTGAAACAACAAGCTCTAATCCAGACACTGCAGAAAACACTGCAAACACAAACAAAAAAACCCAAAATCAAATCCCAAATCAAATTTTCATCATTAACCAAATTAACAAAAAAAAAAAAAAAAAAAAAAACTCTCAATTTAAAACACCTGAAATTGCTGGTGTAAGAACCCCATCTCCAATAACCATACAAGTCCCAATCAAAGCCAAAGTAAGCAACATTCTTTGTAGCATTCTATGTTTTTCCAATGTGGATCTCAATTTCATACCAAAACCCTTATTATTACCAGATGCAATCCCATCTTTCTTGTACTCATACAAATCCTCATCAGCAGGCTGGCCATTAGGCAAGGTGCTAACCCGGGCATGCCGGCACAGTAAGGAATACAAAGCAAAAGTGCCCCCTTCACCATTGTCATCAGCTCTAAGCACTATGAACACATATTTAAGCAGTGGGATTAGAGTTAAGGTCCAGAAAACAAAAGACAAAACCCCATATATTTCCTCATTGGTTTCTGAATGTTGAATGTCCTCTGCAAAAGTACTCTTGTAGACATACAGAGGTGAAGTGCTTAAATCACCATATACAACACCTAAGCTCTGATAAGCCAATGTCAATACAGTCCTCCATGATTCCTTCTGTAAATCAAACAAAACCTTAAGCTAATAATACCAATTATTAGATAAAAACTAACATAATGCTCAAATTTTCTTTTTTTTTTTTTTTTTTTTTTTTTTGGTATAAAGGTCTCACCTTGAAACGATGTTCAGGGCTCCAGCTTTCAATATCCATCACAGGCCGCCTCAAAATCATGGGAAAATCATTTCTTGGCTAATATCTGAAGAAAATTACAGAAGACCCTTTTGAGCAAATATCAAAAATAGCTTTTTTAAGCCAGAAAATTCCAAGAAAACCAGAAAAATCAAGAACCTTTTTTTTTTTTTTGAACAAAGGGAACAGACACGAAAATCTACAAAGAAAACGCCAAGGGAGGATGAACCACTTAGGAAAAGCTGGTGGGAAATTGTGCTCTTAGAATATTACCAAGCATATTGTCTGTAACATATTGTAGTGTACGTGGACGATATATATGACTAATATAGTTTAATAGTCAAAATATTCCTACTAATAATCACTATACATACATGGGCTCTCAAAAATCAAAAAGCCCCACAACCCATTGGATTATAAAACTTAAAAAACAGTCAAGAAAAAAAAAACAGGGGATGAAGTGTGAGTTTTGTAGGATAATGGGGGAGGTTTCGGTTCTCCAAAATTTGCTTCACTTTTTTTGTGTTTGTATTTTTGTAAAAGAGTTGTGTGAAATAGAATATCCTGAGTGGGTGGGAATGGTGTGGTTGTGTATATTATCTTCTGAGCTTTGGATACCTCTGTTATTATGTTGAGTGTGTTTGTGGGGTTTGTGGGGTGTGGGGGTGGGGGTGGGGGTGTGACTAGTCTTGCAGTAATAGGACACCAGGGATGATAAACTTTACACATAGCCATGTATAGAGAGGCCTGCACACTGACAGTAACGTGGCAAGAAAAATGAACTCTTTAACACAGAGTGGGTTGAATCAGTAGGGGACTGCCCTGTTTTAATGGGCATTTATTTTTTTAGTATCCTTCTTCTTCTTCTTCTATTTTTTTTTTTTTTATTTTCACTTCACTTATTTGTAACTTTTTTTTTTGGAGGAGGGTTCTTCACTTCTTTGATACAAATTAAAAATAAAAAAAAAAAAATTGTAGCTTTATATGTTAGCTCTGCTAAAAGTAGGTGTTAGAATGGGTCGGATCGAACTGGTTTGGCCCGTCGGTCTGAATAGAGAAGTCGGGTTGTTTGGACAACTAAAATTCCGGTGGGCCACCATTTTTGGAGCTCAATCGGCCCATTCTTCGAAAATGCATCGGGCAAGATGACCGGCCTTGCCTTTATGGTCGAATAGGTCCGGACATTTTGGGCCTATGAAATTGTAACAATGTCCAACGTTTTTCATTGAGACGGGATGGGTTTTGGCAACTCTAATTAGAAAGGTCGTAAATAATAATGATTTTTTTCTCTATTAACAAATAATTAAAAAGAACTAACAAAAAAATTGGATTCAGATTTTCTATTCCACTTTTGTTTCATCATGCGGATAAATGGCATGTATCGATGTAATATATTAAAATAAGCATCTCATGTTTATCTTAAGGACACATATTATTCATTTAGTTGTGAAAGAGAAGATTTGGATTTTCGGATTTGAAAATATTTTCTATCTCTTAAAACCGCACGTATATCTCTTATTCCATATTGATTTTGAAGTATAAATCAAAATATTGATTTTTTAATTAAAACACGAGTTTTTAATATAGCGAATTTTATACACATGCCAATGTTTGGTGGAATATGAATTAAACATATGAGATGAAATATCTATTTGAGATCCGGTCCATAAAATTAACAAGAAATAAATGATTAGTCACAAGATCAATTTTGTTGGTGTCCCCTACTAGTTCATTTGATTATCCATGTGGTAAGTACTAAACTCCCGTAAAATATTGACATGTGTCACTTATCTTTTCTTTTATGTAAATCAATATAATTATATTATGTATATTACTACACATGTCAATATTACGAGAGTTAGATAATATTCACTTTGGTAGCACCCAATTAGGCCTCGTACATTGCCTTATTTTGTCTACTACCTTATTGTTTACTTTCTCTAGTGAAGGAGAGGAGAGTCATTGAAACATTTTTAGGTCTTGACCCTCATTACTACATTTTTGGACATCCAATTTTGATTGATTTGTCAAAGCTAAATTTCTCACACAAAAACGTGCTTGTTTGAATAAAATTTTAGCAAAACCATGTTGTTGAACGTTGATTAATTTGGTTGAGAGAAAGAAACCCTTTACCTTTTTTGTTTTGTTTTTATTTATATGAATGACAAAAAAATAAAGAAGACAACTCGAATTGGAACTTGCTAGAATGAGAACATTGAAAAAGTTGATCATTCATAAAAAGGGGACCGAATAATTGTGGCTCTATATAAAGATGCCTACTTTTTTAACTTGATTGTGTTGTTTATTGAAAGACACTTTTCTGATAATTAATTTTAGTTTATTTAATTAGACTGATATTGAATAATATGATCCTACCACTCTAATTATTTAATGAAAGTGACAACCATTCCGAAATAACAACCCTACCAAAAACTAGGTAGCATTATATAATAATGATTTCCACAAAATAAAAATCGATTAAACGATACAAAAACTTAAAAAAAAAAGATAATTAAAATAACCCTGAAATTAATATTATATTTTTAATTTTTTAAAAAAGACAAATGTCATTTCTTTTGAACAACATTTATTAATTTAATGAAGGCAAATTTCATTTATAAGACAATATATTTTATTGTTTTTGTTTTCTTCTAAAGGTGGGGTTGGTTTGATAATATATATATATACTATTCTAAAACAGTATTTATCAAGTGTTCAAATGATATGTAACAACTAACAACCTCATTTCCTCAAGGTATTTAATTTGACCACCTTACCAAAATAGTACTACTTAAGTATAGAAGAAAAACATTTAAAAGAGGTAATATTCATGAATTAGATGGTTTACTTGTAGAGTGAATCTTCTATTCGAATTTGGTGGCTTATCCTAAAGAGAGTATCAAATCGACGTACATGTATACTCACCAATTGTCACGGATCATTGGATCAAATATCTTTTTTTTTAACCACAATAATTAATTATTAACAGTAACTAACTGTCAGTTATACTAATAACCAATATTGAATTCATCAACTGTCAATTATGACTAGTCGAAGAATTACCACAAATAATTGGTAATTTAAAAATTATTTAACTTCATCTTATTCATAGCTTGATTAGATAGGGATATGAACGCCACGTTTGGTGGTCGCATGAAAAATTGAAGTGACCCAACTTATTTTGTCTTCCACCATCCCAGGAAATATCTTGATACCCAAACAAGGACAATCAACTTGCTCCTTGGTTTTCAGTTAGGAGGAATTGTTGAAGGGCCTAAAGATTTGTAAAAGAAAGTGTGAAATTTAAATATGCAATTAATTTTCTCCTAACTAAAGACAAACAGGGCCCATTGAATCCAATCAGTCTTCAACATTAATTTCAAATGAAGGGATTATTTGGTCTTGCATCCTTTTTATTGTTTTTGTTTTCTTCTAAAGGTGGGGTTGGTTTTATAATATCTATATTATTCTCAAATATTTTTATCAAGTGTTCAAATGATATGTAACAACCTCATTTCCTCAAGGTATTTAATTTGACCACCTTGCCAAAATAGTATTTAATTAGAGTGAAACTATTAATTAATCATCTTTTAAAAACTCACTACAAATATAATAATCAATTGAACAACCCTAAAAAATAATTAAAAAAAATCACATAATAGGGCATGTAAAGCTGATGAGATCAGGGTCTGCGAGAATGATACTACGTATCATTTATAATTTATTTCTTCCCATTGAAAAAAGTTTGACAGGAAAAAGAGTGAGTGAAAGTGAAGTAGGCATCCACAAACCACAATGACAATAAATTAAAAAAAACAAAATAAATTACATCTGTCCCACTTTCTATTAATAAATTTGAATATTACATGTTATCTCTTTCATTTATTTCTTTTCGTGAGTGGGCTTCCACTTTTCCACTAATATGGTTGATATTCATTTGCATGTCTCAATTTACATGTAGGTTTAAATCATATCTTATATTTTTTCTTAAGCTGGATATATATATATATATGAATTATGATCCCATTTAGGGATAGATTTCATATTATCACCAAGAAACATTAAATGGAATGGAATGTCTAAATTGTTTCTAGATTATAATTATTTTCTTTAAATTAGGTAAACTATAATTAATCAGCCCTTAAACACTCCCTACAAATATAATAACCGGCCAGTTGAACAACCCTAAAAAATAATTAAATAAATCACATAAGAGGGGTGTAAAGCTGATGAGATCAGAAAATCTGCTTATGATACTACGTATCATTTATAATTTATTTCTTCCCATTGAAAAAAGTTTGACAGTAAAAAAAAAAGAGTGAGTGAAAGTGAAGTAGGCATCCACAAACCACAATGACAATAAATTAAAAAAACAAAATAAATTACATCTGTCCCACTTTCTATTAATAAAATGACATATTGCAATCTCTGATTGATCCACACGTTTCTTTTCGTGAGTGGGCTTCCACTTTTCCACTAATATGGTTGATATTCATTTGCATGTCTCAATTTACATGTAGGTTTAAAGGTTTAAATATATATGAAACACGATTTGGAATAGAAGACCCCATCCGGCCACTCGCTACTCCGAGATCGATAAAGACAAATTTTTTTGAGCTCGGTTTACCATTAATTATTTTTTCTTCTTAAAAACACATGAATTTTTTTTTATTTTTTTCTATATAAAAATGGGACAAAAAATTTTGACTAGATTAGTAAAAAAAGAATAAAATATGTGTAAAAATATCTAGCTACCCATGTATATATCTTATATATTTCTTAAGCTGGATATATATGAATTATGATCCCATTTAGATCCTCTTCAATTATCACATAGAGTACAATTAATGCCAAGTCCACAAATTGGTTGACACGATTATATGATTAATTAATTTCTTTTTCTTTCTTAGTACGTACGAACTTTCATTTCCTTCATTTCCTTTGTCTTGTGGAAAGGTTGTATTCATGGAAATTTAATGTGTTTGTGACTTTTCGAATTTTAATTTGGACTGATCAGATTAAATTTTCAGCTAATCACAAAAATAAGCTAGATTTATAATTAATGGAACTGAACTTTCCATAAATCAAGGAACATAATTTGACCAAAAACAATTGAGTGTTGTGGGAGTGTTTACAAATGTCTTTCGCTTCTACTTTATTTAATCAAAATCTATAAATAAATCAAAGATGAGATTTTATTTGTTTTTTTAGGGTTTATTTTGTTTCTTGGGTTTATTTTTAATTGATTTGGGTTTTTTTTTAGTTTTTTTTTAGGGTTTATTTTTTATTTTTGGGTTTATTTTTTTTTTCGGGTTTAATCCAGATTAATGTTTTTGGTTTATTTTTTTTTCTAAATATTCATGCCATGTTTTTATCTTTCTATCCAAATTAAAGTTAATTTAAAAAGTATTTTTTTTTCTAGACACTCCAATTTTTATTTTTCTAGAATTTTTAGATTTTATTTATGGATCAATGACTTAAAGCTTACAGCATCTTTCATCAATATTGATAGTCTACAATGGATCAGTTATATCAAAAGTGAAAACTGAATCTAGAAAGTGTATTCTAGATAGTATAGCCATAAAACCATCCATATTAAAAAATAATAATAATAATAGGAATCTAATTTCATAGACCGAATCAATTAGGATAATCGAGAAAGAATTTAAAGTGTTATGTGAGTAATTACAAATGTCAACTTGTTTGTTGTGTATCTACTTCTTCTTCATTTAATTAATTTCTAAAAATAGAGGATGGGATGTTACTAATTAATTTTAGAAAAGTGCTTTTCGTTATTTTCGTGAATAAGAAGAAAATTATTTTTTACATTCTTATCCTTAATTAAGTTTTTTTAATAATGCAAAATTGCTCTTTCTTTTTCTAAATACTGATCATGTCATTAATTTATTATATATGTATTTTTATATTTCTCCCCAAAATCTAATTTCAAAAGTATTTTGTTTTTCAAATTATTACAACTTTTTTTCTAATAGAGCTTTTAGATTTTATTTAATTTATAAACAATTACTTTTACGAGACTCAATAAACAAAACCAAAAACAAAAAAATTAAAAAGGGAGCAAAAATAAATATCAAGCAATTTTTTGGCATAATTTCAATAAGACTTTCTTTTAAATTATAATTTACATGATTATTTTTCTTAATTTCACATTCGGCTCATTACATTTTCGTGTGCCGACTCATCCCAATGGGTGGATGGTGACGCATCCGACGGTACGAGACTCAAAACAAAACCCAGAAAAAAAAAAGCAAAAAAGCAAAAATAAATATCAAGCAATCATTTGGCATAAGAAAACAGACTATAGATAGCTCAACGAGTGGCGCATATTAGGCATCTTGAGCACGCAAAGATGACCCTCTGTGCCCGTCAGATTTATAAAAAGGACAAAAGAATCACAAAGGATCTCCATTTAATTTACATAATACATGAACAAATTACAAATCCACACGATTTAATTGTAATTTATATTCCATATGGACATTTGATGAAATCTGTAGCAGATCGCGAAATGGATCGACCGGCTCCATAGAATCCGGTTTTTATTCTTCTTCAACTGGCCGGCATATGATCTGCAATTCACTATAAATTAAATTAAGATATATAAGTTGTCATTATAAGATACATTGAAAAAAATTGGGATTTATAATTGTTTGACCGTTTTTTGAAAGTAAATTCTGTGTAAGAGTTTGTAATATACTAATATGTAATGGTATCAGAACAAGCACTACATGTCCAAATTGCAATTTGTCTTTTATTGATCATAAAAACAAACTTCTATGTTTAGAACCTAACAACATTAAGTGAGAAACAATTATAAGCAGTACGAGTCATAAACCTTTACAAAATCTAAAACAAAATTCTAAACTTAGACTGATGTACAAACCTGTAGAATCAGAAAATCGCAATGAATATGGTGGATAAAACACGTAGATAAAATGAAATTGGTCTTACTTCTGTCACTAATCATCGGATAATAACTAATCTGAATCTTTTAAACAAAAGTAAACATATGAGGACGAACTTATTTAACTAAACAAAAGCCACATATTGGGGACATACGACAGTGGATTGAGATTTCTTATTCCATATTGTTGTTCCAATCCAAATTCCACTATACGTTGGATGAATGACACACGCATGTCAAGATGTTGTTATAATTGTACACGTATATTTCATCAAATGTAGTGGAATATGGAGTGGAAGAGGAAATGTCATCCCAACAAAAGCTATATATATATATGAGGACAAACTTATTATAAATGAAGACTAAAAATATTGAAAATCACTTCTCTCATGTACATGGACGACGAGGAAAGAAATGGAGGGGAAAAATTTTAATGCAAATATGAACATCTTTAATATGAACATCTTCAATTTGATATATTAATGAAAACAAATATGAACATCTTTAATTTTATTTCGATAGAAATAAAAACTCGACTCAGTTAATTAAAAAACAATATATGCATACACACCAAATATTTTGAGCTTAAAATGAAATTATTATTCTTGTTTAGTTACTTATTAGCTTTTGCTCCATTGTATAATAAAAACATAGTAAATGAATAGATAGAATCTAATAATATTTTTTTTGAAAGCTCTAATAATAATAAATTGTAATTATTGTGATCATTTACATATTGTTTATAATTTTTTTTTTTTGATAATCCAGATATCCATGTTTTTAAATCGAGGATGTGTCCAAAGCCAACATGATTCGCTCTCCATAAACTGAACAGGACCCCACAATATTTCAGTGAAAATCTACTCTACACGAGATTCGAACCTGCGTCGCTGGAGAAATACACCCCACATCCCCTCGGGCATATTGTTTATAACTTTATATGTATGTATGTGCATTATATTCGACTTAAGTGGGGTCGTACACCATTCATTTTAAGTAATTGGCATTTTCAGAAATAATTGGTCCTGTCTAACAATTTTATACTTTAATTTTGCACAGTTACATGTGAGCGCACGTGCACATAATAAATTATTTTTACCTTCAGAAAATTTGGTCTCAATCTCGTACCAGTGCTATAGTAAAAAAATCCCATCTTGCAAATAATTCCAAATTCTTATTATATAGTCTCAAGAATCAGTTGTGATTCTCCACATGGATTGGATGAATCATGAGAGGCATGAAATTGGCCAGCCTATTTAAATCCCTATAAGTTTCTTCTATGCTAATTTTTTTATTTGATTTTTTGGTAGTCGGATCAAGCAAAATCAGTAAAAGAAAAAATATATATAATTATTTTTCCCAATTTTATCAGACAGTAATCAGTAATAGTGATGATTCATATTGGCAAATTTTTTTTGGCAATCTTCCTATGTAAATAATTTTTCTTCTTTTTTAATTAGTTTTTCTCTGGGTATAAAAATTTGAGAGGATACACACATTTGTATGTAATCTTGATCGATGACGGGATTTTTATTTTCGAAAATTTTAATTTAATCACATTTTTGTTGACTTCTCAATGTGGATTGTTTTGGATGAAAATTAATCCTCATGGCAAAATGGAGGGAAACTTAAAGTTTTTAAAAAAGTTGAAAAATTATCTAATAAATTTTTATTTCAATAAAATTTAAAATTATTTTCAATTAATTAAAAAAATTATAAAATAAAATATGAAAATTATTGAAAAACTATAAATCATTTTTAAAAAAATACATTTATTTAAAATATTTTAATTCCAAAAAAAAAAAAATCAAAACTCTTTTTTAAAATTTTGAAAATTGTTTTAAAAATTCTGTATTTTCTAAAAATATTCAGATTTTAATATCCCGGTTTTGGGGAATTTTTTAGAATTTAAAACAAAGGATTTTTCAAAAACAAATTTCAGTATTTTCTTTCATTTTTAGATTTTTTAAATATTTTTTATTTTGCAAAAAAGTTCTATGCTTTTACCCATTTTGGAGTTTATATGAAAATTCAGATTTTTAGATTTTTTTTTTTTTTTCAAAATATTTCGATAGTTTTTAATTCATTTTTAGATAAATTTCCATATTTTAAATTATTTTTCAGATTTTTAATTTTTATTGAATAATATTTATAATATTTGAAGTAATTTAAGATTTTAACACAACTTTTAGTTTTATAAACAAGATTTCAGATTTTTAAAACATCCTTTAGTTTTAAAAACAACTTTTTTAATTTTAGTATTCTAAAATATTTTAAATAAATTTCCTTTTTAAAAAATTAAAATAGTGTATTGTGTTTTTAACAATTTTTCGATTTATTTTTGTAATTTCGAAATACATTAATAACTTTAAGTTCCCTCCATTTTGCCATGTAATTAATTTTCCCTCCAAAACAACCCCAAGTTTTCCAAAGCCAAAAAATAGATTAGATAAAATTTTGATTTTGGTTTACATCTTCAGAAAAAAAATCCATCATTTAGCCGGACCAAAATTAACTTTTTTTGTAATTTGTATTTTTTGTCGAATGACCCCACCCCGGTTTAATTATTGGTCAATTTTATGCACATGTAACCCTAAAAGTTAATGAATCTACTATCTAACCCATATGTAAATGAAAAAGTTTTTTTGTTTATTTCGAGGGAAAAAGTTTAATTAATTTTGTGGCAATTTTTTCAAATTTGTCTTTTGTCCTCAATCTCTTTTTGAATGTTCGCTAAAATTAATGTTTTAAAAATTGATTTAGTAATAATTTTTTATTTCAAAAATTATATTTGAGTTAGATTTAACTTTCAAATGAGTCGGGGGAAACAATGTTCAAACTTGTCATGAATTTGAAGCGGGGCGGGGTTCTTAAAAAAGTAATCGGTTTTATGTCCCACTTACTTTTTTGCCATCCCATTGAATGATGAACATGTGTATTTACATCTAAATAATCATCATTACATATTTATCTATATATATACATGTCCACCATTCAATGTAGCTTACAAAAGTGTAGGAACTCGATTTGAAATTAAAAAAGGCTAGTTCAAACAAATTACAAATACCTAAAAGTTGGCCAACAATGTTTAGAAAAGCACTAGACATGCGTTAGTTTGTGGTGAAGCCTGGACGTGATTAGGTAGAACATGAATGGAGTTAGACGGAGTTATGATCTAGGCTTAGAAAATAACGTTGGCGGACAAGTGGAAGATCTTAAGCGCCTGCGGGGCGGATTCGGGGTTAGGCGATGAGGATTTTTATAATAGTGGCTTACAAACATATCCAAGTTGGGCAACTAGGTAGCCCAATTTATTGCAATTAATTGGGCCCAACAGACTTTCTGTAAATGGGCCTCTCCTTATTTTTCATTTCTCTTTTTGGTGATGCAATTACCCGCCCATATTTACAAAATTCCCGACATTCCCGCGTTTCCTCGTCTTCCACCTCAAAAACCTCAACGGCCGATAACAATTAAAAATCCCCAAACTACCCCTCCATTACCCCAAACACTGCATTTCTCTCCACTGTAACACTCCAAATTAATCAATTATCCCCTAAATTTAGCCTTCTTCAATTTCTTCCTGGATTTCACAAAAACACTTTCTTAATCCAAACATCTCCACTCGTTACCTATAGCAACAATCCTTGAAATTAATCAGAAAACAGAACAAACCAAGCGGAGAATCGAAGAAAATTCGGGCTCCGCCATGGAAGATGAATAGAATATTCACAAGGCCTGCATCCCACTTCCGCCACTTCCGGCGAACTTTAACCCACCACCACGCCACCTCCGCCGCCGCCGCTGACGAGCCAAACTCGCTCAGCATACTATGGCACTACCAAATCCTCGATCCAAACAGCGACATTGTAAATCGCTGGAACCACATTTTTCTGATTACTTGTTTAATCTCCCTTTTCATCGACCCTCTCTACTTTTATTTGCCCTACGTAGTTGATGGCGCGACTTGTATGTCATTGATAACCACGCGTCTGTGTTGATTACGTATTTTCGAACAATCGCGGATGTGTTTTACCTTCTCCATATGTTGATGAAGTTTCGGATGGCGTTTGTGGCTCCGAGTTCTAGGGTTTTCGGCCGTGGGGAGCTTGTGATGGATCCTCGGGAAATTACGATGAGGTATCTGAAATCGGATTTTATTGTTGATCTAACGGCCACGCTTCCATTACCTCAGGTAAAATCTCATCCGAGTGTTCTCTGATTTTTTAATTTTTGCTTCAGCTTGTCATGAATATTTTATGCATGGTGAGCTATTAAATGGAAAGTGATTAGATTATTGTTGGCCAATTATAGAAGTATTTTTATAATTCATGAGATTTTTGTATTGGTTAAATGCAGAGCAAGGTAAAGAAAAAGTATGCAATGCAAAATTTGAACAATCATTTGATTTTGTTTGTCTTCGTTGTTAATTCTGGGAATTATAGGAAGATGAACTTTTATAAACTGTGTTTGAGTTTATGGTTTTTTTTATTAAAAGATATGGAAATTTATTCTTGATGATTGTCATCTTATACGAGTAATTCCAAGTCATTGCAATCAAATGGATTTGAGTTTATTCTAATTAACTACACTTGCTCTTGCAGATTGTCATCTGGTACGTAATTCCAGCAACGCAATCAAATGGAACTGGTCATTCTAACAACACTCTTGCTCTTATTGTCCTCATCCAATATATTCCCCGATTATTCGTCATTTTCCCCTTGAACCAGCGGATAATAAAAACAACAGGATTTATAGCTAAGACTGCCTGGGCCGGAGCTGCATATAATCTGCTTCTGTACATGCTAGCTAGCCATGTGAGTTTACACGAACATCTTCCATTTCTTAGGATATGAATTTTCATCTCTAAATTACGAGTTATTTTCCATTCATATAGGTATTAGGAGCTTCATGGTATTTAGCATCTATAGGTCGGCAACACTCTTGCTGGGTAGGAGGGTGTATAGATGAATTTGAAAAAATCCCACCATGTAATTTGAAATTCCTCGATTGTTCTAGTCCAGAAGCGGGAAGTCTGGAACGTCAGTATTGGTTGAATATGACTAGTGTGCTTTCACGCTGTGACGCGAGAAATGATGATTCTGATTTCAAATTTGGGATGTTTGCTGATGCTTTTACCAGCGAAGTTGCTTCGTCTCGTTTCTTTGAGAAGTATCTTTACTGCCTTTGGTGGGGCTTAAGAAATTTGAGGTTGGATCATTTTTAAGCAAGTATTGTGTTCTATTTGCATCTTTTCATTTTTTTTGAGTGCTGAAATACTTTTCATGCTTTATTGCTGTTATTGTTGCTTATATAAACTTGTTTGCAGTTCGTATGGACAGAATTTGAGCACCAGCACTTATATTGGTGAGACGGCATTCTGCATCGTTTTGTGCATTTTTGGCCTGATTCTGTTTGCGCAGCTTATTGGTAATATGCAGGTACTACTATCTTCGTTTAAGCTTCACCGTCACAGTCGTGTCTGTGTTGAGTTGATATCGTGAGTGTTTGCAATCATAAAAAAAAAATGATTATTAGCTTTTGGCTGGAAAAAATTCCGTTTTACTAGTGTTTGCATTTTATCATAACTAAAAACATGGTGTTTTTCAATTCTGCTTCTTGTTTTTGACTACAAAAAAATACTTTTTAGTGTTTGCAAATGCTAACTATTTTCTGATTATGATTCATGTAATCAGAATCTAAGAGCAAAAAGCAAAGAGATGAGTGTTTTAGATTTTTTATTCTACTTATGATTTGATTTTTACGAATAAATAATCAGTTCATTTTACAACTTTTTACAAAAACACTCTGAGGTTTCTAATTACATAAAAACAAACTTTTAAAATTACAAATTCTCAAGTTTTATTTTTTTATTTTTCTACTACAATAAATCACTTTTTCTAAAAATAGAAGTTTTTGCAAGATCTGCATTTTGTTATCGTAGTGTTTTTATCGATGATTCCAATCTGTTGAGTATTGCAATTGTGAAATAAATTATAACAATTTGTACTTTTTCCTTTTTCATGAGTGAAGACTTACTTGCAATCAATGACTGTGAGAGTTGAAGAGTGGAGAATCAAGAGAAGAGACACAGAAGAATGGATGAGGCGTCGCCAGTTGCCTCCAGATTTGCAAGAACGTGTTCGTCGATTCGAGCAATATAAATGGCTAACCACGCGAGGAGTCAATGAAGAATCTATTCTACAGTCATTGCCAATGGACCTTCGCCGTGAAATTCAGAGGCATCTTTGTCTTAACCTTGTTCGCCGAGTATGTCATTCTTTATACACTCTAAATTTAGCAATTTATAATCACCAGCACTGGAATTTGTATTGTTGTAAATACGGAATGCCATTAATTTTAGGGATAATTACAGTAACACCCTTAAGGTTTGGGCTAATTACACTAGACAGATGTATCAAAATTACAAGAAAACCCTATATTTTATTATGTCTTAAATTTAAGGTGGTAACTGTAATGTTTTTATATCAAAATGTTTTGTGATTATTAAGGAGAAAAGATGTAAGACACAATGTATTGTTTTTATATTAAAATGTCTTTTTGCTTATTAAGGGGGAAAAGATGTAAGACGTAATATATTTAAGGGGTCTTTTGCAATTTTCAAAAACCTTTGGCTTTGTTTTTATTTTAGAATAAGTTGTTGAAGTGTTTGGATAAAATTCAGGGTCTTTTTTGTAATTATCCCTTAATTTTATGTTATCCCTTGAGGTTTTGACCTAACCTATTTAACTTTCAAACTTATAAAAAATACCCTTGAAGTTTTATTTTTGTCTAACATTTACCTCCTTAATAAGCAAAAAAAAAATAAAACATTTCAAAATGCCCCCTCATTTGTAAATAAAAATAGTACAGTATTGAACCTAAGGGAAACATTTTTTGTAATTTGGAAGAGCTGGGTTTTTTTTTTTTTTTTGGTAATTAGGTCAAATCTCGAGGGTACTTTGTGTAATTGTCCCATTTTTATGCAACTGCCAATCTGCATGATGGTTTCTTAAGATGTGAAAAGACTAAACTGCCCCCATCGTTGTGCAGGTCCCATTTTTCGCGCGGATGGACGACCAACTTCTCGATGCCATATGCGGGCGCCTCGTCTCGTCTTTGAGTACACCAGGCAGTTACATCGTCCGAGAAGGCGATCCAGTGAACGAGATGCTTTTCATCATCAGGGGACAAATGGAGAGCTCGACAACAAACGGTGGACGGTCAGGATTCTTCAATTCGATCACCCTCAGATCAGGCGACTTTTGCGGCGAGGAATTACTAACATGGGCATTAGTCCCCAATTCATCACTAAACCTTCCCTCTTCCACTCGAACTGTCAAAACCCTAACCGAAGTCGAAGCATTCGCTCTCCAAGCCGAAGACCTTAAATTCGTCGCCGTCCAATTCAAACGCCTCCAGAGCATGAAACTCCAGCACGCTTTTAGGTACTATTCACACCAATGGAGGACGTGGGGTGCGTGCTTCATACAAGCTGCGTGGAGAAGGTACAAGAAGAAGAAACTGGCGAAGGAGTTGATATTACAGGAGAATTTGTATTACATGTCGACTGATGGCCAGGGAGACGGTGGATATTCGGATGATGAAATTGGCGATGGTTCGTCTGGTGATATTCATGCTCAGCATCTTGGAGCTACGATTTTGGCTTCGAAATTTGCTGCAAACACGAGAAGAGGAGCCGTTCAGAGGGTTCAGATAGCTGATACTTCATCTTCGAGCTTAAAAATGCCTAAGTTGTTCAAGCCAGATGAGCCGGATTTCTCTGAAGAAGTTTGACTAGTGAAGATCTTGGGTTAACAACATATTGTTGTCTGGGTCGTATGCACGTTGTTGTTGGTGTTCACATCAGTAAGACGTAAGACAGATAATCAGAAAAGTGAAAGGAGAATAGAAAGGCTAATGAGATGTTAGGTACGGTTACTTTAACCCGCGAAATATTTAGTTTGGGATAATTACAAAAACTCCCCCTGAGTTTGAGCTAATAACCAAAAAAAAAAAACCAAAGGTTTTTGAAAATTATAAAAATCCTTTGATTTTTGATTCTTCTCTGTTTTTTTTTTTTTGTAATTACCCCAAACCTCAGGGTAGTTTTTGTAATTATCCCACTTAGTTTTGTAAATTTATTAGAAGAGCTTAAGATAGATTAATCATGCAATAGGTTGATTCATCATACTTTCTTGATTACCTTTCGTATAGAGAGGGGTGTTACCCTTTGTTACTCCATACATTGTATTATTATTACAATCATAGTGCATCTATAAATGTATAATCTTTGTCATGCACAATTATGCATACATTGTAGGGATAATTATAAAAAAACTTGAAGTTCAGGCAAATTACAAAAATTTCGATTTTTGGAAATTGCCAAAGTACCCTTGAAGTTCGTATTACATTTTCAATTTGGAAGACGAGTCAGGTAAGAGCTAGAGCCAAAACTGGCCTGGCATATAGTGTTGGGGTTTAATTTTAGTAGCCCGAAAAGGATTGAACTATTTTGGCCCCACCCAAATGACCAAAAGCCTGACAAATGGCACAATAAAAAGGGTTGGGTTGGGTTGGGCCATAAGAAATATACATTCTTTGGCCGAGTTGGCTCGATTTTTCCACTTGGCCATTAGGTTAGGGTTGGACTCATTGCCAACTCTAGTAAGGGCAACTTGGGGATTGTATGTACCATTTATGGCCTATTCTCAATGTGGATTGTGGTGTTTCTACAAGCTAAGGTTACAAATTTCAGATTATTTTTGGCCGCACACCAACAATGCAACTCCTGGACCAAGGTACGCTTACAAAAATATCACACCACACGACATGGAAAATAAATAAAAATTCTAAGTAATATTTGTTTCCTCATATCTTTGTGGTGGTCGAGATAATTGTTACATTTCCTTTTCATCTCTTTTTTCTGTGTGGTACTGCAGTTTTTTCTGATCAATTATTTATTTTTGACATCATGTGATAAAGCAAGGCATTGGCAAAAAGTGTCTAATTGATTAAATCAAGTTAACAAGGTTAATTGCGCATGATTACACGTAAAAAGCTTTACTATTACAAAAAGTGTCCTAGTTTTTATTGAAGTATTCTATGAGTACTTATGGTAGTTTGCAAGATATTTTTTTTTACGAGGGAAATGAGAAATAGGATGTTCCGGGAAACGGGATGATTAGATTCGAATCCGGTCTGCTTGTCCAGTAACTATGGTTCTAAACAAATAAAACTTTCAATAAACAACACGTGAATGAGTTCGGGATCGTTTGTTTATGTTCGGTTATTAAGCTTAATGAACATAAACATAACATGAACATGTTCATTAGTGTCCGTTTGATGTTTGTTTATTATTCATTTTTTAATTATTAATTATACATGTACTTCGTAATATTCATTACTTTATTATGAAAAATAAGTTTATTTTAGTTTAATATTAAAAATTATTTACATTTGCAATCATTATAATGTTCATTTATTTGAGTTGTGTGTTCATGAACAATTAATGAGCATATTCGTGAACATGTTCAATTATTAAACAAACGAACACAAATAACCTTTTAAAATAAACGAATGAATACGAACAACTCTTGTTCGTTCAAGCTCGGTTCGTTGCCCTACAAATAACATGCTATTTAACCACACGGAACACATCCAAAACCGACAAAATAAGTTTTTGGCAGCCACTTTGCCTAGCTAGATCATTTTTATTTGGTTGACCTTAGAACCGTTGATTTCCTTTTGCCTACATGTCTCTTCAATCAGACGGTTCAAACCTTCCCATGAAGACCCACCATCTTCCATAGCTTTCCTAGCCATCTCACCAATCTCCTTCACATTCTCCCTCAATTTTTTACCCTTTTCACCCTCCATCAATTCTACCACACTACATTTCAAACTCTCCCCAGTAACAAATCCTTTTGTTTTACCGTCAACTGTATTTACCCTTAACCCAACTTTAATCTCTTCTGATACAAATTTAGCATTGAGATATTGCTCAGCCGCCTCAGCCATTAATGGCCATGCAAGAATTGGAACTTCAGCACAAATCCCCTCCAAAACTGAATTCCACCCACAATGACTAAGAAATCCCTTCACTGTTTCTTGTTCTAAAATCTCTCTTTGATCAACCCATTCATTTACTATAATCCCTCTTTCTTTTATCCTCTCCTCAAAATCGTCAGTTAGTAAACCCGCTTTATTCGTCCTCACCACCCATAAGAATCGCGTTTTTGAATTTTCCAAACCGAGAGCTATTTCACGTAGTTGTTTTGATGATATGTTTGCTTGAGACCCAAACGCGACATAAAGAACCGGAAAACCCTCGGTGGACTTTTGGTCAAGCCATTGGATCCATTTGGGCTTGTGGGGATTAATTTTTGGTGGGCTTGAGAGACAGAACGGCCCAATATTAAATGCTTTAGGTTGGCCCACGCAGGTCCAGTAATCCGCAAAGGGTTTTTCAAGCTCGTAAAACGTGTTCATCACCACGCCATAGCTATTTGCTGTTGCTGTTGTACATTCGTTGATGGAATCCAAATGAGGACCTCTCGGATCGCGTTTATCGAACGGATTGTCGAAATCGTTTCTACAGAGCTTGATCCATGGAAATCCTGTGACGGTGAACTGCTCGTCGTCTGATTCGTGTAACGATAGCAAGGCGTTTACAGAAGCTTCGCGGATGAGAGCCATGGCGTAGTAGCTAATGCCGTAGAAGCTCAGCCGCGGGATGTTGAATTTCGAAGCCGATTGCAGAGTCCAGTGGAGAAATCCGTCGGATATGATGCAGGTAACCTGTTTGTGAATTTGCTCGAGTGATTTTTCGAATGCAGGTTGCATTAGTTTTACGCCGTTGACGAAGGGGATAAAGAGTGACATGGATGGGAGTTTGTCGGTGCTTTCGGCTCCGTTTGGGATTCCAGGTATGTCATCAGGGAAAGGCAAATCAATTATGGAAATGGTAGCTCCGGCGAGAAATTGAGAGATGAATGGGTGATTTGCCGGCGTGGTGTAGATGGTTATGGCGACGCCGGGGCGGAGTAGGAGGTGGCGGGCGAGGTGGAGGAGTGGAATGGTGTGGCCTTTGGACATGAAAGGGAATATAACTATATGAGGTTTGGAGGAAGAAGAAGAAAGAAGCGCCATTAAGTTAATTTTCTGTGTTTGGATATTTGTTCATTGTTTGAGCAAATAAATAGACATAATTGTGGTTTAAAAAAAAAAAAGCAGACAAAATTGTGTGAACTTTCGACAAATGAGTACACATATAATTTGATTTGATGTTTGGGTGGACGTCAAAATCGTTCACGTTTAAATCAATTTAACTTCTCTTGCTTATTTGGTATAAAATTTATTTAATTCAATGATATTTTGTCTCATGATCCACTATATAGATGTTGTTAATTTTATTATAAAATCCTTGATCAATTTATGATTTGAAAATTAATAAGACAACTTTTATACACTTTGTCAATTATATGTCGGTAAAAACATATAAGAGATGAAATATCATTTAGAATAGAAGATCTCATCTATGTTGGTTCTAATTATTATGTTTATATGTGATCAAACTTGTTTCCAGTGGTAGGGTCTTGTATTATAAGTAGGGGTGCACACAGTCCGGGTTAATCGACAGCACCGAACCGAAACCGACCGTTGATTTGGACCGAAACCGAACCGAACTTTTCGATTCGGTGTTCGGTTTTAAGTTTGGTCAAGTTCGGTTTTCGGTCTCGGTTTGGATGAGGAGGACCGGTCGACTGAACCGATCGAAAAATCGAACTTTATATATATATATATATAATCAAAAAAAAGTGCTTTTTTTTTCTTTCACAAAAGTGCTTTTTCCAACCCAAAAAAAAGTAATTTTTCTCCCTTTCATAAAAGTGCTTTTTTTTTTTTAAGTAGCATACACAAAAACAAAGACTGAAATTCATGAAAGATTAAAAAGGGTTGAAATTTTTCTAAGTTATTTCCTTCCCCTCCTATACGCGACTCTGAAGTCTGAAGCAACTCTCACGGTGAAATTAAAAAGGGTTGAAATTTTTACTAATTTTGGCTTTGCTTTGCACTTTGTTTGAAACCGAACTGAACTGATCGAACAAACTTTGGTCGAAACCGAATTGAACCGAGCATTTCGGTTCGGTTTTCGGTTTGCCATTTTGGGCAATTTCGGTGTTTGGTTAACCGAAAGTTCGGTCAGTTCGGTTTGGTTCCGACCGAATGTGCACCCCTAGTTATAAGTGTGATTGACCCGGATTCGATATCATACGAGTAGAGCTGTCAATTTCGATGGGCTGGGCTGCTCGGTATTTTTATCGGACTGGGCTTTAATATCACAGGCCCAATAAATGTCGGGCCTTAAAAGCCCGACCCGACGCTTTTAGTGCATTTTTTATTGGTCGGGCCGGGCTCCCCAAATCACGGCCTGGTTACTGTGTGGATTGTGGCCTGACCCAACCCAATTTTTTCGAGCAGCCCGGTGGGCTGGCCCGACCCGGGGCTTTTGATAGCTCTACATACCAGTGTGTATCATCTCTCTTACTATTCCATTGTAATAAAAAAGATGAGATCTTATGTCGACCGTCTCATAGATCTTAAGTTAATGAAACAAATCATAAACACATACTTACAAAAATATGAATTTTTTTCATGGGTACGAGTTTGTGTCTCACACAAGTTTTTGTTAATAAGAGAAGGTTTTATATGAGACTGTCTCATGGAATTAAGTCCAATGAGACGGATCCTATAAAAAACACAAAAAATATGGATTTTTTTATGATTATGGATTTGGGTTAAAATTATATTTATATTTTTGATTCGTCTCATTGAAAATGTCCGTGAGACCATCTAATACAAGTTTTTGCAATCAAAATAATTGCATTGGAAAGAAAGAGAGTTTAGTTTATTTTGATACAGGACAGTTGATATAGTTTATGCTTTATATTCCATATTCAAGATTAATTCCTTTTTGTACAGTATAGATCCTTAGATGTCATGTAGCGTAAAGCAAATCTCAAAAATTGACAACACTTCAATAATATGTGCTTTATAATATTGAAATGTCTTTATTTTGATAATGCATGATGTGATATTTTAGCTAATTTACAATTTAAAACAAGTGGGTAAAACTTAATCAATCAACCAAAAGTAGACATCTAAATATGCCTTTATTAGTATAGGTTTTTTTAAGAAATATAAACAATATTTATGGACACGGATAAATTCTAAAATTTCAAAATCCAAATACTGGGTATAAAGTATGAAATAAGAGGTATTGAACAAGGAAACTCAATCCTAGCTAATGTTGTGAGAACCGGACCTGAAGAGCCGGTTCGACCGATTAAAATCATGTTGCTAGAAAACCAATATCACCCGGTCAAACCCGACTAAAACCTCGGAAATCAGTAACCTTATTAACCCGGTTCAAATTTTATATTCTTTGTAGTAAAAGGTTTTGTTTTATAACAAAAATTGAAAGAAAATGCGTTTAGTATATTTTCATATAACTTATCTTTATATTCCATTTACATATATATTTGGATATAATAGTTTATTAATTTAGCTTTAATTTTAATTGTATTTCTCAGTGTTTTTTTTTTTCGTATTTGAACTTATATTTATCTTTTACATGTGTGTACGTATATAATATATGTGTGCGTGTATGTTACGGGCCAACCGCTTTTTTTGTGATGATTTAACAGATTGAACCAGTGACTTAATTACCCAGTTACTAACACAGTTTGATGTCTGATCTGAATTTAAAAACATTGGCCGTTGGTCCTAGCCAGGGGCATATCCTCCCTAATTATCTTTTTTTTTGAAAATTCAATTATTACTATGTATATTTTATTTTTAAATATTACTTTTTAGTAATATATATTTATTTTTTATTAATTTATCTCTCTCAAAGTTACACATTTAGCTCCGCCTCTGGTCCTTCCAAACCGTATAAAAAATATCATTGGATAGCTAATGGGAAAATAGAATTTGTAAAGCAAGGTCCTTGCAACCCGTATAAAAAATATCATTGGATGAAGAATCTATCCTACAATCATTGTCTATAGACCTTCGCCGTGAAATTCAGAGGCATCTTTGCCTTAACCTTGTTCGCCGAGTATACCATACTTTATACATTCTAAATTTTGCAATTTATAATCACCAGCACGAATTTGTATTGTTGTAAATGCGGAATGCCATTAATTTTAGGGATAATTACAATAACTCCCCTGAAGTTTGGGTTAATTACAAAAAAATTCAGAAATGTTTCAAAATTATAAAAAAGAAAATTCTCAGGTTTGATTATGTATTATATTTTAAATATAATGCATTACTCTAATATTTCTATATATAAGAGGTTTTTTTGTAAAATGTTTGTTTATGAAGGGGGAAATGTAAGACGGAATCAAACCTCAAAGGGTTTTATTTTTTTTTTAATTTTAAAAAACTTTTGGATTTTTGGGAACCTTAGTTTTTTCTTTTCACCTAATTACAAAAAGACCCCGTTAACTTTCAAGATTAAAAATTTCAGATTATTTTTGGCCGCACACCAACAATACAACTCCTGGACCATGGTACGCTTACAAAAATATCCCACCCCACGACATGAAAAAAAATAAAAAATCTAAACAACATTTGTTTAATTGTTTCCCCATATCTTGTGGTGGTCGAGATAATTGTTAGTTTGTTGCGTTCCTTTTCATCTCTTTTTATGTGTGGTGCTGCAGTTTTTTCTGATCAATTGTCTATTTTTGAAATCATGTGATTAAAGCAAGCCATTGGCAAAAAGTTTCTAATTGATTAATTCAAGTTAACAAGGTTAATTGCACATAATTACACGTAAAAAGCTTTGCTATTACAAAAAGTGTCCTAGTTTTTACTGAAGTATTCTATTAGTACTTGTGCTAGTTTGTAAGATAAAAAATTTTTTAGGAGGGAAATGAGAAATAGGATGTTCCGGGAACGAGATGATTAAATTTGAACACAGTCTGCACGTCCAGTAACATGCCATTTAACCACACGGACCACATCCGACAAAATAAGTTTTTGCAGCCTCTTTGCCTAGCTAGATCATTTTTATTTGGTTGACATTAGAACCGTTGATTTCCTTTAGCCTACATGTCTCTTCAATCAAACGGTTCAAATCTTCCCACGAAGCCCCACCATCTGCCATAGATTTCCTAGCCATCTCACCAACATCCTTCACATTTTCCCTCAATTTTTTACCCTTTTCACCCTCCATCAATTCCACCACACTACATTTCAAACTCTCCCCAGTAACAAATCCTTTTGTTTTACCATCAACTGTTTCTACCCTTAAACCAATTTTAATCTCTTCTGATACAAATTTAGCATTAAGAAATTGCTCAGCCATTAATGGCCATGCAAGAATTGGAACTTCAGCACAAATCCCCTCCAAAACTGAATTCCACCCACAATGACTCAGAAATCCCTTTACTATTTCATGTTCTAAAATCGCTCTTTGATCAACCCATTCATTTACTATAATCCCTCTTTCTTTTACCCTCTCCTCAAAATCGTCGCTTATTAACCCCGCTTTATTCGTTCTCACCACCCATAAGAATCGCGTTTCTGAATTTTCCAAACCGACAGCTATTTCACGTAATTGTTTTAACGATATGTTTGCTTGAGACCCAAACGCGACATAAAGAACCGGAAAACCCTCGGTGGACTTTTGGTCAAGCCATTGGATCCATTTGGGCTTGTCGGGATTAATTTTGGTGGGCCTGAGAGGCAGAACGGCCCAATATTAAAAGCTTTAGGTTGGCCCACGCGGGTCAAGTAATCAGCAAAGGGTTTTTCAAGCTCGTAAAACGTGTTCATCACGATGCCATAGCTACTTGCTGTTGCTGTTCTACATTCGATGATGAAATCCAAATGAGGTCCTCTCGGATCGCGTTTATCGAACGGATCGTCGAAATCGTTTCTGCAGAGCTTGATCCATGGAAATCCTGTGACGGTGAACTGCTCGTCATCCGATTCGTGTAACGGTAGCAAGCCGTTTACAGAAGCTTCGCGGCTGACAGCCATGGCGTAGTAGCTCATGCCGTAGAAGCTCAGCCGCGGGATGTTGAATTTCGACGCCGATTGCAGAGTCCAGTGGAGAAATCCGTCGGATATGATGCAGGTAACGTGTTTGTGAATTTGCTCGAGTGATTTTTCGAACGAAGGTTGCATTAGTTTTACGCCGTTGACGAAGGGGAGAAAGAGGGACATGGAGGGGAGTTTGTCTGTGCTTTCGATTCCGTTTGGGATTCCAGGTATGTTATTAGGGAAAGATAAATCGATTATTGAAATATTATTAGCTCCGGCGAGAAATTGAGAATTGAATGGGTGATTTGCCGGCGTGGTGAAAATGGTTATGGCGACGCCGGGGCGGAGGAGGAGGTGGCGGGCGAGGTGGAGGAGTGGGATGGTGTGGCCTTTGGACATGAAAGGAAATATAACTATATGAGGTTTGGAGGAGGAAGAAGAAAGAGGCGCCATTAAGGTACTTTTCTGTGTTGCATTTGTTCATTCCTTGAGCAAATAAATAGACGTAATTGTGAACCTTCACAAATGAGTACAAATTTAATTTGATTTGATGTTTGGGTGGACGTCGAAATCGTTCATGTTTAAATCAACCTTATTGGTATAAAATTGATTCAATTCAATTTTTTAAAAGAAATTATTTTTAGCTACTATATTTACCTTATAATACACCTATTTTTGAAAATTAATATGATAATTTTTATATACTTAACAATCATCCGTACGAGCATATATGAGATGAAATATCATTTAGAATAGAAGATCTCATCCATTTTGGTTCATATTATTATGTGTACATATGATCAATTTTGTGCTACAGTCAGGGACGAAGCCCCCTTAGGCGTAAGGGGGCTTGTGTCCCCAGCCTCGAAATTTTTGAAAAAAAAATTAAGGGTGATTTGATAATTTCACTTTTAAACTTAAAAAAAGATGCAGAAAATATAAAATTGGAAGAAAAACTTTTCAATTCCTTCATTTTTGGCTTGTTTCTTTTCTCAGAATTGAAAAATATTTGGGTAGGGATGGCCAATTCCCTTCTTTTCAATTTTCAAAATTAGCGACAAGCTCCCGAACTTATAATAGTAGGCTTGAACATCCGGGGTCATGTACATTACGTCCCACAAACCCTGTTCATCTCTTTTGGTATTATTTAAAGACAATCCATTGTCAAAGTTATAGCTAAATAATTCAACATCGGGCGTGACATCCTTTGACCCAAGATGGTGTACGATATACCAAAAAAATATGTATATTATGAAGTGCATCAATGGCGCTATTATGCAACACACGTGTGCCCCTCGCACACCAATCGCATTTTTGAGATATTAAGATGGATTCTCCTGACATGATCAAACCCAACATTTTCCGCTCCCCTACTCCACCACCCCTTGGTAAGAGCGCTTGGCGCAACCACGGAATACAAATGCCGGGACGGCTCGATACCACTTGTCTTTCGGACTTGTTCCCATTGTAATAAAAAAAAATGATATTATTATGTGTGCATTAAATTCAGAGATTCCGTTGTCTAATATGGAATTCCGAGCGTCTGGTGTGTGAAGAAGTGTAAGAAAAGGAAAACGACTAAAGTAAAAGATTTTTCCACGAAAGAAATTCTATATTTGATTCACTCAAACTTACTTACAATCTTGATGGTTTGCAAATGAAACCATGCCCCTATTTATACTACTCTCCACCTCCTAAATGGACGGTGGTGATATTTGATATTACGGTTGGGAGAAGTTCTAGAACTCTAGAAAGAATCGTCCTAGAATATTCTTACAAGATATTGGGGCCGTGGGCAGAATCACCCTACATTCTCTACAAATGCTATCCAAAAGGAGAACTATCAAATTTGCTTATGATTTTGGTTTGTGTTATATTTTGATTTTTTTAATGAAAAATTCATGCACACCATAACGAGACAAATGTCAAAATTAGAGATGAGATGGGTTACGGAAAATCTCCAATGGCCCCTCCCCCCCGAAATTTTGAAAAAAAATTAAGGGTGATTTGATAATTTCACTTTTAAGCTTAAAATAGGTAAAATTGGAAGAAAAAAACTTTTCAATTCCTTCATTTTTGTTGTTCTTTTCTCATTTGTGAATTGAAAAATATTTGAGTCTTGCTCATTTTTCTCTTTTTTCAAAATTTTGTATATTTTCTTTTTTCCATAATAATATTGAATATGAATTTTATTTTTTCAAATTTATCTGTTCATCTCTTTTGGGATTATTTAAGGTTCATTGTCAAATTCACACTAAATAATTCAACATCGGTGATGGGTTGTTGAATGATTATTTGGTAAGATATACCAAAAAAAATATGTATATTATGAATGAGGCTATTATGCAACGATGTAATTGTATTATGTTATTTATTTTTGAATATTAAGATGTAATTGAGGTAATACATTGACATTATCAAAATTAGTATTTATTAGTAATTAGTATTTCGCTTCATTCTTTTTGCTATATCCATATTTATTATCAATTTTGTTTATAAGTACAATTAATCTAGATTGATTACATACGAGTGCATGTCTCTCCCTTACTATCCCATTGTAATAAAAAAAAATGTATATTATTATGTGTGCATTAAATTCAGAGATTCCGTTGTCGATATGGAATTGAGAGGTCTGGTATTTGGACCACTACATTAATTTTCAAGGAAAACGACTATAAGTAAAGGTGGTAGATTTTTCCACGAATGAATTCTATATTTCATTGCTAAAAGTACTTTGATTTTGCATTCGAATTTATGTGGTGATGAACCAGTAGAAAGTCGTCTTAGAGTATTGTGGTGTTGGACAATTACCGTGAGGCTGGGCATAGTTCGGGTAATGAGATGCTATCCAAATGGATACTATCTAATTTGCTTATGATTTTGGTTTGTGTTATATTTTGATTTTTTTTAATGAAAAAATTCATGCACACCATAACGAGAAAAATGTCAAAATTAGAAATGACAGTGGAGCGGAAAATCTCCGGGGATTTTTTTCTCCCCGTTAATGGGGATGAGGATCATATTTCCCGGCCCGTTCCCTGCGGGGAACTGAATATAAATATTATATTACAAATATATAAAGAATATAATAAAATGACAATACCTTTAATTTAGTACAATGAGTGTTTTATTAGTTTTTTTATATAATTTATATATATTTAAATATTTAAAATGATTAAATTTTAAAAATATTAATTTTTTGCAAAAAAATAAAAATAAAAAGGGGAGATGGGAATGAGGGGAATGAGGGGGATTTTTCTCCATTTATTTCGCGCGATGGAAACGGTGATTCTTCACGAACGCGGGATGGGGATAGGGATTGCTCACCCGCTCTCACCTCACCCCATTCCGTTAACATTTTTAGTCAAAATCATAAGGGAGTTTAGCAGTACCCAATTGATTAGAATCTCAATGCCCGACATAACTCATAAGCACTAAAGGACATGCACCTTCTAGAACCTGTCCAATAAATTCTAAATTGTTACTTTATATTCGATTGAAATATATATATTTGGATAGCAACTCAAAAAAAGAAATATATATTTGGATATTATAATTTATTAATTTATTTTTATTTTAATTGTATTTAGTATTTTTGTATTTGTACTTGTATTTATATTTTACATGTGTGTACGTATATAATATATATGTGCATGTATATATATGAATCAACTAATTTTTGGTGAAAGATTTAATCGACTGAACCAATGACTCAATACTAACGCGGTTTGATATCCGGTCCAAATTTAAAAACATTGGTCATTGGTTCTAGCAAACCGTATAAAAATATCACTGGGGTAGCTAATAGGAAAATATAATTTGTAAACCACCATGAATTTTCCAAGGGTATGGGAAATTGGCTCTTCTGCTATTTGAACAGTGTGTTGGAATCAATATCGTGCTTTAGTAGTTGAAATATGTTTAAATACCTATATTCAATCTCATACGAGTGCATGTATCTTTCTCAATTTTTCCTGTTGTACTTAAAGAAAATGAACAATATGTTCAAGTGGTTGTAATAAAAATTAATGGGCCTTGGACTGAGTTGGATCTGAGAATCTGCACAAAATCCAAACCCAATACCAAGTTGTAAAACATTGGCGTGTGGCTGGCCCAAGCCGTAGAACTCCGTCCAACAAAAAAATTAATTCGAGTATGCTAATGCCTCAAATATAACACAGTTACTTTTTCTATTTTTCTTTTTTTGAGGAATAATTCCTTTTTCTTTTTGAAAGTACATCAGTGGAATTTGGGGAGGATGACATACACTCGTATAAAATCGAACCCGGTCATTAAACCAATTATACTACTCCCTCCAATTCAAAATAAGTTATATTTTCCCCTAAAAAAACGTTATATATTCCCCTCCAAAAAATAGTTATATTTAAGGATTACATTAAAATAACCAATATACCCTTAATGACATTAAAATAACCAATATACCCTTAATTAATCGTCAATGTTGTTTAACAAAATGAATTTAGGCATTAGTAATAGTTGGAAATTATACATTTAAAAATAATTTGGGAAAAAAATTTTATCACCAGGTTTGAAAATATCAAAATGCCATTTTTTTAAAGTTTTTTTATGTGTTGAAACACAACTTATTTTGAATAAGAGAGAACCATATTTTTTCCCACAATGATAGAAGATCATAGAACACATTTTTAATTACTCGCATGTCACGTCCCCAACCCCTGTTGTTGCATTGGGGTGTCCGTTGCAATTACTGGTGGATTGTATTGAGAATATAAGTTCGAAAAACTTGTAGCTAGTTTTGGATTTGATGGTGAAGAAGAAAATTGATTCTATCTAAATTTGTCGGATGCTGGAGCCGTATTTCTAATGAGCCCAAGGCAGAGCAAAAAAATGCGATTGTCTCGAAGAATAGACTGGTCCGGGTGATTTGGTCGCCGCACGTGTCACGTGGGGCCGACATAGTTACACTGTCACAGCCTCACAAATAAACGAATCTAATTCGAACTTTGTGGTTCAAGTCTCTGTTAGAATATTTAGTATTGCTTTCATCAGTATAAACTTGGAAGTTGGCATAACAATTGATTTCACTGATTGTTGCGCTTATATTCCTAATTGATGTTTAAAACTGATTGTTGTGCTTATATTCCTAATTACTAAACATTATCCTGACACTAATTTAAGAAAAATATTATCCTTGAACTCATCACTTTTTTCTTTTAAGAAAACAAGAATTTATGCTTACTCAGTGACGAAATTCATAAATCCAGAAGAAAAAGGTTGAATATATAAAGGTGAATTAAGCAGTGTTTCATCTTCAAAGTCCATTATCCATGGCTTCACCACCTCACATACTTCTGTTCCCATTCATGGCTAAAGGCCACACCATACCCATCCTCCAGCTAGCTCACCTCCTCCTCCGCCACGGCGCCGCCGTAACCCTCCTCACCACCCCCGGCAACCGCCCCTTCGTCAGCAGCTACCTCCCCTCCTCCTCCGCCGCCGCCATCACCGTCGTCGATATCCCCTTTCCTCAGAACATCCCAGGCATACCCTCCGGCGTCGAGAGCACCGACAAACTCCCCGACATCTCCCTTCTGTTTGAATTCGCCGCCGCCACTAAACTAATGAAACCCCAATTCGAACAAACGCTACAATCTCTTCTCCCAAATATTAATTTCATGATAACCGATGATTTCTTAGGTTGGACACTCGATTCTGCAAATAAATTTCGCATCCCGAGATTTGTTTACTACGCTATGGGAGCCTTCGCCCTGTCTGTAACGATCGCCGTTGCTCGGGGTCGATTTCTCGTAGAGAAAAGGGGAAATACTGATTTGATTAGGGTTAATGAGTTCCCATGGATCAAAATCGAGAAAGAGGATTTTGATCCTCTGTTTTTAGATCCTGAATTTCTCGGCACTACATATCACGATTTCGTCTTCGAGAACATCGAAGCCTCATCGAAAAGCCATGGGATCGTGATGAACAGTTTCTACGAACTCGAACCAGTCTACATCGAGACGTGGAGTTCCACGATTGGCCCCCCGATGTGGTGCATTGGACCCTTGTGTTTGGCGGAGGAGAAAAAAACCAAGCCGGAAAATCACCAAAAGCCATGGTGGATCGATTGGCTAGACCAGATGGAAGAAAAAGGGGGAAAAGTCCTTTACGCCGCGTTTGGCACTCAGGTACCGATATCTCCGTCGCAATTCAACGAAATCAAAATCGGATTAGAAAAATCAGGGGTGAATTTTTTATGGGTTGTGCGAGCAAACGAGTCGCAATTGGAGTTAGGGTTTGAAAAGAGGGTGCAAAACAGGGGAATTGTTGTGAGAGAATGGGTCGATCAGAGGGAAATATTGGAGCACAAAAGTGTTCTAGGGTTTTTGAGCCAGTGCGGTAGCAGCTCGATGATGGAGAGTATATCGGCGAAGGTTCCTATTCTGGCGTTGCCGATGATGTGGGAACAGCCGCTGAACGCGAAATTTGTGGTGGAGGAGATGAAGGTGGGGCTGAGGGTTGAGACCTGTAATCGGGTTGTGAAGTGGGAGAGCTTGGCGATGGCGGCGAAGGAGTTGATGGAAGGAGAGATCGGGGTGGAGGTGAGGAAGAATGTGGCGGAGGTTGGTGGCGCCGCCGTTAGGGCGGTGGAGGAAGGCGGATCCTCGTGGCGGAGGTTGAATCAGCTCATAAATGAGCTGCATCAAACGAGAAACACGTAATTATGGGATAATTACAAAAACACCCCTAAGGTTTGGGCTAATTACAAAAAAATCAGAATTCTTTGAAAATTACAAAAAACCTTGAGGTTAATTGATTTTCGAAAATATTTTAAAAAAATCTAGGCTTTTACAAAAAAATCTTGGCTTATACCTTTAAATTTAAATTTAAGACAAAAAGAAACTTGAAAGGTTTTTTTGTAATTTTGAAACATGTTTGGGTTTTTTTTTTTTGTAATTAATCCAAACCTCAGGGTGTTTTTGTAATTTTCCCTTAATTATTTATCGCAATGGTAACATTTTGAACAAATTTCTTTTCTTTTTTTTTTTAAGCTAAGTGTAAAATCTTCTGTTATTATTTCCAATGCATTAGTTGGTATTCGGTGCAACTAGAAAACCACCTTTTTAAATAAAAAGAGTTTATTTGCATTGAATCTCCTTTTTTTTGTGATGGAATTACGGAAGATACTAACAAGTTATTCAAAGATAAATCATTATTTTGAATATGATGGTAACTACTAACTACTATAACGTATTTCGGAAATATTAATTTGGGCTAACATATGTTACTTAAATGTGCATAGTTATTTTACGGTAAATCTAATTAAAGGCGATCTATTAAGGTTTGATTAAAAGGACATCAAATTATGTGGATACTTATTAAAGATTTACAATTTGTTGAGTGATTTAAATTTTGAAAGATACTTATCCATAAGGTAAGGGCTCCAAATGAGAACATCGTATATAATTTTGAAAGATATTTGTTCTCTCCCTTGCGAGAGAACATCATATATAGAAAACACTAAGGGAAGATTACTCTCTTCTTATTATCGTATTATTATCATAGTAAATCGGTTGAAACATGTTTTTTTTTTTGGATTCTTCATGTATTTAATCATTATATTTTATGATTTTATCAAGATCTTCTATTCTATTATATTCTCTATTTCATGATTTCATCATACATCAATACACCATTTTAATGTTATGTGTACAAAATACGGTCATTATCAAATCCGCAATACATTATGTATTGAAGTATAAGATGAAACATAGAATTGAACAGAAAATCTAGCGTGTTTCCATTTAGTAGTGTATATTGTCAGTCTTTTTTGGGATAATTACAAAAACACTTCTAAGGTTTGGGTTAATTACAAAAAAACCAAAACATCCCTCCAAGTTTCTTTTTGTCTTAATTTCGGGGGGATAATTGTAATATTCTTTTAAATATGGATTTTTGCAAAAAACGGGTAAAATATGAAAAATCAACCTGGTTTTTAGAAAGAACTGCCGGTCTTTATAATTAGCCCAAACCTTAGGGGTGTTTTTGCAATTATCCCTTTTTTTTTTAGTAAAAGGGGGAATTTAGGAGGGGACTTGAAAATCCACAGCTTATTGTCCAGTTAACATGAGTTGCTTTAGTTTATAATTTATTGCTATATTGGTGCTTTAATTTTTGGGATTTATGACATAAAACTAATTTATTTTTTCGAAAGTACAACTATTGATATTATTATGTCGATAATATGAACAACAAATAATTATTTCGTAATCTATCATAAACTTTTTTTGTCGACTCGATAATCTATCATAAAATAGTTTTAATATAACGAAAAGTAGACAAACACCTGCATTTTTTAAGTTTATTTTTTAGAAAAATGAAGGAAAAGAATAATGATAAATTGTAAATAATTATGTAGCCAATAGAATGTAATAGAAACATCTTAATTGCACTTTTGGTCCTATAAATTTAAGGAAGTGACATATTTAATTCTGTAATTATAGTGCGTAGCATATTTGGTCCGGTAAGTATAAAAAATTAACATATTTAGTCTTCTAAGTATACTATGTAGCAATTTCGGTCCGGTTAATTTCATTTTTATACAATTTTAATCTTATATCTACGTATGACTTATCCATTTGGGGCCAAAGTTGTACAAAGATAGAATTTATGGAACTAAAATTGCACAAAAATCTAATTTATGGGACCTAATTGCTATTTAGGATACTTACAGAATTAAATATGATTCTTTGAATTTTGAGGACCAAAATTACTACATAAAATAATTATTAGGGGACCAAAATTGCAATTAAGCCTAACAAAAATCGCGTCCTATGTGAAATTTGCTGTGTCAATTAGGTTCTGTATTTTTTAATGGCTGAAAATTGAAAAATCAACCTGGGTTGGAACAGTGCCGGACATGTAAGCCGGCGGCGTTCCGGCCACCTAGACGGAGCACCGCCTAAGCTCACAACGGTGGTGGGGCTTTGTCGTAGAAACTACTGGTTATACTCAAACACTGAGCCCCAAACTCACGCCAGCTCTTTAAATGGCAGATCTCGTGTTTTCACGACTCCGCTTTTGTATTTTCCGATGTAAATCTACAATCGTCCGCGGCAATCGGACCTGCACCAGTCACCACGTTCGGATTTTGGGTAATTGGCTAAGCCCCTTTGCAGCTCTTTGTCTTACATTGTTTCTCTGTATTTTATTTCCGAGCTCGATTTACCAATTATCTTTTTGAACTCGAAGAATCTGTGTTTGGGGGTGCTGGATTTCTGAATCACGTCAAAAAAGGAAACCAAACATGTAATCGATCCTCCATATCCACATAAAAACAGAAAGTTTCCAAAATTAAAATTGTGGAAAATCTATTTTGGTTGGGTTGGATCCTCCAAATCAACATAAAAGCAGAAAGTTCCCAAAATTGAAATGTAGCAGAGCCCTATTTTGCGATTCAAGCTTGCTCATGAAGTATTAAAAAATCCCAACAAAATAATTACGGGAACATGGATAAAACGGCTTATCCAAATTTTATCCAGAGTTACAACTAAATATGGAAATTCAATCTTTGACAGCTAACAGTTAACTTCTTTATAATTAACACTTCCATGATGCTTTTCCATGTAGCTCATGATTCATGATCTATGAAAAATCCCAACAAAATAATTATGGGAACTTGGATAAAACGGCTTATCCATATTTTATCCAGAGTCACAACTAAATATGGAAATTCAATCTTTGACAGCTAACAGTTAGCTTCTATATAATGAACACTTCCATGATGCTTTTTCCATCTATCTTTCGAAATATCTACCTCATGCATAAACAGTTTGCGGAAGTGTTATTTTGTCAAAAAATGGAGGCAACATCAGAAGAAGTATTTCAGAGTGAGCATCAAGCTTATGGAAAAATTATTCGGGTTTTATCCATTGATGGTGGTGGAGTTAGAGGTATAATCCCTGGAGTAATACTTGGTTTTCTTGAATCACAGCTTCAGAAATTAGACGGTGAAGATGCAAGAATTGCAGATTATTTTGATGTAATTGCTGGGACAAGCACAGGGGGTCTGGTGACGGCAATGCTTACTGCTCCCGACGAAAACAACCACCCGTTGTTTGCTGCAAAAGATATCAAAGAATTCTATCTTGAGCACTGCCCCAAGATTTTTCCCCAACAGAGGTAATTTTAGTTCTTACTTTCAAAGTATATAGGGATAATTACAATAAACCCCCTGAGGTTTGGGCTAATTACAAAAAAGTCCGAAGATGTTTCAAAATTACAAAAAGCCCCCTCAAGTTTGCTTTTGTCTTAAATTTAACGGTGTAACTGTAATATTTCTACAACTATCATGGGTTGTTTTGAAATGTATTTTGCTTGTGAATGGGGAAAATGTATGACATAGTCAACTTCAAGTGGTTTTTTGTAATTTTGATAAACCTCTGGGTTCTTTTGTAATTAGCCCGAACCTGAGGGAGGTTTTTGTAATTATCCCAAGTGTATATCATAAATTTTTATCTTAAGTATGAACAAAAATCAACTTATTATTTGGTTCAGTGATAATGTTTTGAGCCATGGAGCAAGGATGATCAAATCTTTATCGGGCCCGACATATGATGGCAAATATCTTCATTCTATTCTCAAGGAGAAACTTGGCGATACAAAACTGCAACAGACATTGACGAATGTCGTGATTCCCACTTTTGATATCAAGAAACTCCAGCCCACCATATTCTCTACCTATGAGGTGTGTCTGTGTGCATGTACAGTATTACTTCGATAATCTAATACTCGATTAGCTTATTGCTCCTGTTTAGTTGGATTAACATCATATTGTTTTATTGTGATTTAATTAGGTGAAAAGTCATTCAAGCTTAAATGCTTCACTTTCGGACATATGCATTGGAACTTCAGCTGCTCCAACTTATCTCCCTGCGCATTACTTCGAAACCAAAGATTCAGAGGGAAAAACGACGCAATTCAACCTCATTGATGGCGGCGTGTTTGCTAATAATCCGGTATATACCTTACACTTGACGTATAAATTTTTAGCAAAATCTGTCTGAGTTACCTCAATTCAAAAAACAGAATGCATAATTTAATTTTGGGATAATTACAAAAACACCCCTCAGGTTTGAGCTAATTATAAAAAAAAACCATGAAAATTACTAGGTTTGATTCCGTCTTACATTTTTCCCGGTGATTTTCTAAAATATTTCAAAAAAAACCCTGACTCCTCTTAAATTTAAGACAAAACGAAACCTGAAGGTTTTTTTTTGTAATTTTGAAACATGTTTGAGTTTTTTTGTAATTAACCTAAACCTCATGGGTGTTTTTGTAATTATCCCTTTAATTTTTTGTTTTTACTGTCTGAGTTACCTCAATTCAAAAACAGAATACATAATTCAATTTTTTCGTTTGTCAAGACTCTGATCGCGATAGAGCAAATATTGAAAGAGATGATAGCCCAACGAGACAACAATATTTTTCCCCAGGATCCGAATGAACATGGACGGTTTCTTGTTCTGTCCCTGGGAAGTGGATCACCCAAAGTTAAAGATAAATACTATGATGCAAGAAAAGCAAGAAAGTGGGGCGTTCTCAGATGGTTGGTAAGCTGTGGTTCGACACCCCTGTTGGACGTACTTAGTCGAGACATGACCGATTTTCACAATCCTATTATTCTCCAAGCCCTTCACTCTCAAGCAAACTACCTCAGAATTCAGGTACTAATAAAGGGATAATTACAAAAAACTCCCTCAGGTTCGGGCTAATTACAAAAAAAACCCAGAAGTTTTTCAAAATTACAAAAAACTCCTTAAGGTTGACTCTGTCTTACATTTTCCCCATTCATAAACAAAATACATTTCGAAACATCACGTGATAGTTATAGAAATATTACAATTACCCCCTTAAATTTAAAACAAAAGCAAACTAGAGGGAGCTTTGTGTAATTTTGAAACATCTTCGGATTTTTTCGTAATTAGCACAAACCTCAGGGGGTTTATTGTAATTATCCCATTAATAAATTTGTTTTTGTGCAATCGAAACATATACTCAGTTTTAACATCTACTATTATATCCTTACTTCTAAGCAATTTATAAAAACAATCGATACGTATGTTTTGCAGGACGACACATTAACCGGAGTAACGTCTTCGTTGGATGTTGCAACCAAGGACAATTTGGAACATCTAGTTGAAGTCGGGGAAAATTTGCTGAAAAAGCCGGTTTCAAGAGTTGACTTGGATACTGGAATTTATGTGCCTTCTAATCAGGGAACAAATGAGGAGGCATTGATTAGGTACATACGTAGTATATGTCGAATAAATTCTTAAAAGGGATTATTACAAAAACACCCCTGAGGTTTGGGCTAATTACAAAAAACCCCAAAGATGTTTCAAAATTACAAAAAAACCCATCATGTTTGATTATGTGTTAAATTTAAGGGGGTAACTGTAGTATTTTTATAAATATCAGGGGGGGTTTTGATATGTTTTTTGCTTATGAAGGGGGAAAATGTAAGACGGAATCATTGGGTTCTTTTTGTAATTAGCCCAAACCTTAGGGGTGTTTTTGTAATTATCCCTTCTTAAAATTAACATTATACGATTTATTAAACTGAGATTTTCCATCTATGAACTAATTAATGATGTTTTCTTCCTTTGAACATTTCAACAGATTAGCAGCAATACTTTCCAAGGAGAAGCGGCTTCGAGACGCTACGTCTAAAGTACTAGACTCATTATAAAGGTGCCTTAGGAGATGAAGTTGTACATATATAGTTTCCTAACATTCTTGTCATAACTTTCTGATAGGTTTCTTAGGAGATCAATTGTACATATATAGTTTCCTAAGATGGAGATAGACACAGCTGGCTATTTTTTCAGTTAAGTTGTGTTCTCTCTATGTTTAATTTGTTCTGTTATGTAAATATTTCTTCACAATTCAATTTTTTTATGAAGTAAATTTAATTTCAATGCTCATTGATGCCAATTTCATTATTTACTATTGCTTGTTCAACTCTGAGTGTTCTATAGTCCTTTTTTATCTAAAATTTCGGGGACTCGAATCCGGGCCTCTTCACTGAAGAGTAATAGCTACCCCTATTTACAATAGTTAGGATCTTACAGTGTGCACACTTAGGCATGACTACCAGTTACAAATTGTCAGCTAATTAATTCACTGATGAAGTCATATAACATAGTTTTAATACCATAAATTGGTTTACTTCAGTACTATAGCATCATAATATTTGCAATAAGTTTAGCAATTGAAATTCCTATTATACCCATTGTAAAAAAAACTCTAAATAGCTTATAGGGCCTTAAATAATAAAAATTTACCCAAATATCTCAACTAATCAACTGGTTACAGAAAAGGATTGATGTCTATATACATCATAATATATGGAACTAAAGTATACACAACTAATTGACATCCAACTGCAAAAATAGAAATTAAATGATTCAGAACAACTTATGTGATTTCACAATGCAAATTTGTCCCTTAATTCACTTTTTCTTACCTCAATATCAACTGCCTATCTCACTAAAGTACATGTTCCATTTAAATCAACAATTTCCACTCTTTGATCCAATCCCACTTCAACCCCACTAGTCCTATTACAATTTTCACTTTCTCCAGCAATCTGAATTTCTTCAGTCTCATTTCCAGGACCAATAGTTTCCGTTATTTCCAATTCAACCCCACTTTCTCTAAAACTATTGCTTTCAGCACCTGCCCTGCAAATTGGGCAAATGGGAGTCCTCAAAAGCCATAAATCCACACACTCAGCTTGAAAGCTGTGATTACAAGAAGGCAAAAGCCTGCATTTTTCACCAACATTGAATTTCTCCAAACAAACCGCGCAATCTCCGACAGGGCTACTCCCCTTTCCCTTGGCCTTGAAATCGAAACAAGGCAGCTTTTCGATGTCGTCTTGGGACATGCTTGTGCTTCCGAAACTGCCCCTGTCGACCGTGTTATTGACATTGTTGTTGTCACTTAGCCCTGTTCTGAGAGTCCTCCCAACAATACAGACATGGATCAGGACTAAAACTCCGATTCCTAAGAATAGCAAGATCACTGAAATTACTATTGCCATCACTATAACCTGTGTTGCAATGCCTAAAAGATGGTTTGCCATCTTAAATATGTTAGGGATAGTACCATTTTCGAACTCTTTTGCATATTGTATGTATTTTCTTGAACATCATGAAAATCCCTAGTTTATTTATTGTAACCATAATCTTAGTATATAAGAGTTATATACAAGAGGATTAAGATTATGGATAATAAACTAAAAAAATAAGTCCGTGATGAAATTAATTAAAGTATGGGATCTTTAATTAAAACATCATTAATGCGGCCCAGAACATTTTGAATGTGACTGTCTTATCCGGCCCGTCGATGTGGAGACATCTTAGTGGGGGCATTTATATATGATTTGATCATATAGGACTTGGACCGATTTAATTTGAATTTTCCATACAAATTCCGTTGTAGAAATGGAAAATCAAATTAAATCACTAGATGATCATATATGGATAAATCTTAATCCTGAGTGATTATAGACTGTTTATTTCGGTGTGATTCTTAATTTGCTCGTTTAAGTTTGTCCTACGACATTCCCAACACTTGCATTTTAGATTCACATTTGAATTAAATAAATGGGAATATAAATTCACAGTGATATGGAATCCATTCCTTCTTGCGGGAAGTAGAAAGACGATTCCATCATTTGTTAATTCAGAATCGAATGGTTTGAGATCTCTAATTTATAATCGATTATAAATTAACCAATCACTAGTGAATTAATGGTAAATGAGGATAAGAGGTAATTGAAGAGGTTTAACGGATACTACCTAGCTTCAATTACGAATTGTCTATGGAGGATTAATCTATATGTAATGATTATATCAATGGATCGCTCAATTAAGTAGAGTAAGATATTCTATGATTATAAGAGTGCAATTCGAATTTATAGTAGAGTAATATCGAATTAATAAGTCGAATAAATTAATTAAAGAGTTAATTATTTATTCAATTTATTGGAGCTTATAATTATAGGTCCATGGTCCCCTGTTCGCCTTCCTAGAGTAAACGGGTTAGAAATAATATTTCCAGTTCCTAAGGGTTTATGGAAAATAGTTTTCCAAAATATTTGGGCTAATATATTAATATTAGTTAATTAGGGAATATCCGATATTCTGATTTTGATTTGTTTTGGGAATTAAATAAATATAAGATATTTATAATATTAATATAATTATTAATTTGATAATTATATTGGATAATTATCAATTAGAGTTTGAGTCTATCTAGAATTATTAATTCTAGAATAGATAGGAAACCAAATTGGAGTGGGAAATTGATTGAACTAGGCCTATAAAAGGAGGACCTTATCTCACCTTTGAAAGACACAATTTTACGCATGCCAATTAGCCAACAACAATTCGGCCGTCCACTTTTCAAAGTGCAATATTTTTGGTCAAACCTACAATCTGTTTTATTATAAAACAATAGTGGCATTCCATTGCACTATTTCTTTTTGATTTGCAATTGTGGGGTATTTCTTGAAGAAAACCAATTTGTCAAATCAAACAATTGGCCAGGCCAATCAAGTAATTTCAAAACCAAATTGTTTGGGCAAAATTTACGTGTTTTTGGGTCAGCCAGATTACGCCGCAAGTCCGCAACGCTGATTTGGTGATATTTTCTTTTACGTGATTTTGTGGTTAACTTTTACCTAGTTCAATTCTCCTCCTATCCAGTTAGCCCAATCCTACGATCTCATGAGTTGAGTACATCGTAGGAAAATAAAAGTTAGGAACTTAGAATTATTATTTGGGTGCCCACACACTGCCGTTGATAGGGAGGTTCGAATTGGAAGATCGCGGTGTCTACGAGCTTCGGGGATTCGAAGGATTGACGGAGAAAAAGCGAAGAACAAGAAAATCATCGAAAGAGGTAAATTTTCTTTTTCTTCCTTTAGTTTGAATAAATTTAATAAGCATGATCTTATGTTCTTATATCTAAAACTCGATTTTTGAAATCCCACACTTCCGCTTCCGCTCGATTAGATCGAAAAGTCGGATCTTATTTGGCCCGGATTAGATCCAGGACCCGAATAATTTCCAACAAAATATACTTCCATGTATTGAACTAAACTGTAATTTTTCAAGAATATGATAAGTTTCTATAGGGATCAAGCTTTAAACTTGTGGTGTGTGTATTCAAGAAAATGGAGTTTGGACAATACTGAGAGTTACAGTTACATAGTGGAAATTTGCTGATGTAGAAAGAATGTCTTTTGGGAAGGTTTTGTGAAGAAAGTAATCTGACAGAAGAAGCTAAACAAATAAGGCCATTGGTGTTAGTAATTAAAATAATTTAAAAAAAAAACAATTAGTGGGGTTTGTGTAGAACTTTTAGTGGAGTGGGTGGAGAAACACAGAATTTATTGCTGTTGCAAAATAAAGATTAGGATTTTTTCCCCTTCGTTTTCTAGTCATTATTTCTTGGAGTTACGTCAGATATTTTGGCAGCCATGGTTGAGTTGGGAGATTCAACTGGAAGTATAATAATACAAATGCTTTGATGGACAGGTTTATATTAGTGGCCCCTTAGGAATTGCCTCATGTAAACCGCGAGAATGCGCAATGGCTCTTAGGTCCCTAATATCCTCAATTACCGCGCACGAGGAGTCTATCCAGCCGCAAGTTCCCACGGAGTTCCTCCTACACTGAGGCTTGAAGCCCTCAATATTAATTGTTCCACCATTGTGCTCCGAGAGGCTCGAACCCTTGACCTCTCATGGAGAGGCCAAAGATTACCTCACTTGTAACCAATTAGGCTACAAGATTATTCTTATATATGACTATTTTGACTCTTCCACTGTAATGACTGAAATTTTGAGTTGGTTCTACATAGTTGGTTGTCTGGTTGAGATTATTCATTGTATGAATATTAATGGATGTAATGATGTATTAATTTTCTATTTAATCAAAACAATTATTAAAAAAACAAAACCATGGGTTTTTAGCATCTTTTAAGCAATTTTCTGTGTAAGTACTCTGAAGTCGAACCATATTTCATGTTATAAATGTAACTCTATAAGTGTGCCTTTACTGCAATGCAATTCAGTAAACTAGTAAACTAGCAAAGCCCCCGGGGCATAGCTCAACTGGTAAAGGACTTGGGTGACGTGATGTCTGCTTGCTGGCACCTACACGGTGTGGTTGTTCGAATCCCTCTGGTAACGATTTACAGGGTGAAGGAGAACTTCTTATGTGGTGACTCAGTCTTCGGCAGCCCAAGGACCCTGACTAGTTGAGGCATAACCCGCGTTTCACATCCTCCACGAAACTCTAGGGCAAGGGCAGTTCAGGGATGGTGTTCATCCTTTAGTAAACTAGCAATATAACTTTACGTTTCTTTTTCTCAATGTTTATGTGTTGTGACAGAATTGATTTATACAATTATCAAAACCAGCATCTATGAGTTTTCAGATTCCCAAAAGGGTCTAAGCAAAAGACTTGTCAATCGATAACAGAGAACTAGTGCAAAATTTTGATGACTTCCAAGGAAACAATGCACAAGTACAATTAAGTAGAAATGTCATTCATACTTAATTATGATAATTACAAAAATACCCCTGAGGTTTGGGTAATTACAATAAATCCATAGATGTTTTAAAATTACAAAAAAAATCATTAAGGGTGGTTCAAATATTATTTTTTCTTATGAAGGAGGGAATGTAAGACGGTTCGAATCTCAAGGGTGTTTTTGCAATTTTCGAAAACCTCTGTTTTTTTTTTTTTTTTTTTGTAATTAGCCCAAACGTCAAGGTTTTTTTGTAATTATTCCTATTTTAGTTTGGCCACAACCAGCAACAATAGACATTCATTATCCAAATGTACTGTAGGATCAATAGCTCAACTATCATCTGCTTCAATCGCCTCACTAAACATCTCAAACTTTCATGGTATATACAAGTAAACAATTATAGACCCAAGACTCGACTAGTAAAAAAAGAATATCATGCACAAATTCCACTTTCATAGCTAGTGATTAAGCTACGAACCCAAAACAAGTCCCTCCCGAGCAATACTGGTCGCACGGAGGACTGCTTGAGCACTTAAAGGAGAAAGCTTTGATTGGCAGAAATGTTCCCAGGAAGCTAAAACAGGTTCTTCAGATACGGCAGTTGGCACTAAGACGTGTGATCTTTCATATACAGATTGCAACTCTAACAATAGAGTACGAGCCGCATCCCGAGATTCAGGAAGCTGGTCACTGAGCTGGGATGCACCTATTTGGATCAGTTTGTCGATACCAAATGCATCAATTCCGTCAGCTCCCTGCAAGGATTCAACTTTGAGACAACTGAACATTTCTAAATGAAGTAGAAAGATAAATAGCAACTTTAAACCATTAATGGAATGATCGTCGTGCATTAATCAAACATGATAGAGCTTAAATTGGAAATCGATAACTGCTGAGGACATGCTAAACAGAACAAATAACTTGTATGTTCAAAATGAAAGAAAGATAAAAGGAGGCTCGAACCAATTTAAGCAAGCTTACCAGTCTTTGTACACTTCGGGAAATGCACACAGATGCCTTTGCTCGAATTCGAGGATTCCTGTTCTTAATATAAGGTAGCAATTTGGGCAGCAATAGGAGTGGAGAAACTGAGCTTGTCAAGGCTTTCAACGCACTTTCAGCTGCGTCGCATACAAATTTCTTGTCTTGTGAAGATTTGAGCAGAAGTTGTACAAGCTAAACAAAGAATAACACAACATCATAAGTTGCACCATAAAAAGTGACAACTATTTCTGAAAATGGAAAAGCCCATAAATCAGCAAGTAGAGAATAAAAGCAGAGCAATAGAACACATTACCAGTGGATCCAACGAATCAATGATGTCATCATTATATGCTTTGAAAATATCGGAAGAAGTCATAATTGCTGTTTTACAAAGAGCACTTCTTGGATTCTTTAAGGATTTCAATATTAAGGTAATCACATCGCTCCTGCTCATCATAAGATAGGAAATTCACTAAATGCAGCCAGAAAATAAAGCCACAAATTAACCATTTTGCCAAAGGCCAAATAAAAGTCGACACTTACAATATGCTAACAATGGCTTCCTTGTGATATATAGACAATCTGCGGACATTGTTGAGCGCATCACATACAGAAACCCAATCTTTCGAGCCTAGTCCTGATATGAGTGTCTACAAACAAGAATGCATGAGTTGAGTAAAAAGTTAAATAAATTTACAAAAGCATCATCATGACATAGATACATTTCAAAAACCAGCATTCACATCAAGCATCACCATGGGGAAAAGGTTGGCAAAACATTAACGGAATAATAAAGAAATATGCATACCTGCAGACAGTTCTCCACATCTTCTACATCCTTCAAATTCTCAGATTCAATGTACTCTACTTCTATATTTGGCGCCTCTCCATTAGAATTTTCTGCCCCATCTCCCTCAATGGGAAGGTCAACCAAGGAGCGCATCGTTTTCTTTTGTTTTTCATCAACTTTTTCTTTCGTGGATTGAAGAAGAGGTTTTATTAAGTTTCCATTAATAGGGCTTCCATTCATCTTCTCACACTCGGGTATTTTATTGACATCTCTGAGAGCTACCTCAGACATTATGGAATTCTCCTGAACCAAAAAGTATAAATACATAGTTATAAATGGGATAATTTCAGATTTAGTACCCCAAGTTTACCTACTTTTTGGTTTTAGTACCCTATGTTCCAACTTAATCAAGTTGGTACCTAACGTTACAATTTTTAATCACTATCACTACCTACCGTTAGTTGACCGTCCAAAACTAACGGAATGAGCAATTGAGGGTGAATTTGTATTGAGCCCTAATTTTTACGGTTCCCTAATCAATTTATCATGAAAGTTGAGTTCTTCCCCAAATTGACAAGTCCAAAGCCCTAAATTCGAACCCAAACCCTAAGAGACAAACCAGAAACATCGATTGAGAAGTTGGAAGGAAAGATCCATGGCGAAAAGAGGGAAAGACGATTCACAACCTGAGTATCTAAGTATTTATTTTGTTTAGGGTTCTAAGTAATCAAATCCGACATTCCAATTACCGCTACTCAGATCCCCTGAAACCAATCTTTCGAACGAATTGATGGAATTAGAGTTTATGTTGAGAGGCGCAGTTTTGTAAATCGGGATTTCGAGAGAATCCCCAAATCAAAGGAGCTAACAATTGCAAAATCGGGAAGATGATGATTATCCTCCGAGAAATTTGAATCGATCAGATTGATTTTTGTTATCGTAAAACGGTTTGATGGAATCGTCATGCAAATCCAAATCTCTCATCAAAGAATCCCAATCGCCCAAGAGCATGATGATCTTCTTCCGGTTGGAGAGGATCGACGGCCAAGATGTTATTGAAATCGGGCTTGGGCTTCGACGGAGATCAAGAACGGATTTGGGCTCGTAATTAACGGTACAATTGATTGCTGGATTGTTGTTCGCAGGAAAGTGTACTTTCATTTCTTGAAGAAAAAGAAAAAAAGCCCACTAAAAGGAAACCAAAGCTAGCAAAAAAAAAAAAAAATAGATATCTTATCACAATAATAATGTGGAATGGAGTGATATATAAATTTTGTTGGAGTTAGAAATTTGATAAATTGGGTTTTTTTTTTTTTTGTGGAGGTGATGATTGTATGGTTTTTTATGTTTGGATATTTGGATGTTCTGTATTGTGTTGTGGGATGTCTATGTTATGTATTTGAACACTTTGTAGAAAGTACATTTGAAGTATTTGGTTGGATGTTATGTTTTTAAGTACATTTCAAGTATCTGTTTGGATGTTTGGATGATTTGTAGGATGTTCTGTATTGTGTTATGTTTGGACAAAAAAACAAGCTTTAAACAAAAGATTACCTGCTATAGCAAGTTTCCAAGTCACATTTGACAGTCAACTAACGGTAAGTAGCGGGATTGATTAAAACATGTAACGTTGGGTACCAGTCTTGATTAAGTTGGAACATGGGGTATCAAAAGCAAAAAGTAGGTAAAGTTGGGGTATCAAGTCTGAAATTATCCCGTTATAAATAATTGAAGCACTCAAAAAAATAGTCTAGAAAAACAGATATTCACATACACACAAAAGGGATAAACTAGCCAAAGCAGAATGAAAGTTGATTTGCATTTAATAACAGGCAATGTTGTAAAAACCAATAGAAACATATACTTTGCATGTGAAACAAGCTCTATTTCTGCAGAAGTAATGAGGCTAATCATTTCCAACTTCAAATGTTTTCTGGCCACAATTTTAGAACTTTTTTGTCGTGCTTTATAAGTTTCCAAATCATATATGGTCCTAAAGAGCAATTTATAATGGGTAGCCTTGAAAATGACCTCTAGGGACATCGGATACCTCATACCCCAGGCTGCATTACAATGTTTAATTAAGAGAACAGAACCCTACATATACAATATTCAAACAAAAGTTTCTTAACTAGGCAATACAGAAACTAATCAATCAACAATATTAATTATGAGAACACAAATATACAAGCTAGCCTTCTTGGGCAACATTTCAAATTCAACAAGTCATTGTAAATAAGTATCCAATTTGATACCACCATTTTCTCTCAACCAAGTCATTGTATCACTAAGACAAAGTTGTTTCTTCAAATTCAATCAGTTAGGCAAGTAGTACGTGCACCAGGTCATGTGGCACCCTGTGGTGAGTCTCCTAAATTTGATTGAAAAAACAAATTGCTATTACACGTTTGAACTAGAATTATCAATGAAAACCATCCTTACCATGTATCAGAATTCCGATTCTGGCACCTAAACATACATTTCAGTTACAGAATTTATCGTGGCCAAATTATACCAAAAACAAATGTACTCCTTCATTCGGTTATCACAGAATAAAAGAACACACGTATTTTGAATCTGAGCTTCCTATTTGATAGTGATTAATGACATATCAGCTCATTGATGGCCACTGCACTAGATCTAGCAAGCTCAGTCACCAGTGCACGAATACATACATGGACACAAAATGTCGTCGAATAGCTCGACATAGTAAAGTAATAAACCTACATCAGAACCCCAATTCTAACCCCATTTGCAGCAAAACTGACCAAAACAAATCTCGTCCATCACAGCTCAACAGATCACTAAACGATTATGGATCACTCAAATTTGAACTTCAAAGATTATTAAAAAAAACGAATGCAAGCTAACCAAGTCACTGATTAAAATCGATGACAATAACTATTCCATTTTCAAAGAATCAAAATATCGATCTAACTGAGAATTAAAAACAGAAAAAATGTACGCATATACATTAACTCAAATTCAAGTACGGATGCGATAAGATCTTACTCATTCACCCTCCTTAACTTCAAATACGTAAATCTCGATCAATTACCATAAGCAGATTCATAGTCAATAACATGAAATTTCACTTAATACCTGAAACATGCAGACGGAGAGAGAAACTACCACGAGAAATGAGTCGAAGTAATCGAGGAAGCAGCAACGAGATAATGGTGAAAATATTTTTTTTTTTTTGAAAGTAATGGTGAAAATATTTATTATTGCAAAAACTTGTGAATGCGGAAAATGCGTGAGTGTGAGCACTGCTATTTATATCAGCAATAGAAAAATATAAAACTGTAGAAAGAGAAAAAGGAGATGATGTAACCGGCGGGTAGTAAAAACTAAAAAGTGACGCCGTGTTTTGCTGCCCGAATCTAGGCCGGTCAGGGACAGGTAAATAAATAGCTTTACACGTGACCGGCGGGCAGAGATGTTGGGGTTCCGGATATACCCCTGGATCTTCTACAGAAAGTCATATATACCACAATACCACGACTAGAGCTGAAAAACGAACCAAAACTATATGATTTTCGATTCGAGATTGATTGTTAAAAGCTCGTTTGAGCTCGGTTTATTAACATAAACTCATAACGAAACAATCTTGAATACATTTTTCTCGAGCTCGACTCGATTAGTGAAAAATGATAAAAAAAAATATGAAAAATATCAAACTACTCGAACTCGATTCGTGCTTGGCTCGACGAAAGCTCGTTCGAACTCGATTTGTGCTCGGCTCGACGAAGGCTCGTTCAAGCTCGATTCGATTATTAATAAAGCCAATCTCTAATACAATTTTTAAAGTTCAGTTAAAATTCAAATAATTTTAAACAATACTATGTTCGGCTCGACTCGACTTATTTACATTCCTAACCACGACTTTGTTGTACGTTGGTTATAAGATTTTTAAAGCAATTAAACAGGAAACTAATGAGCGTTGAGGGATTCAAATTTTGAACTGACAATTCAACTGTTCAATACAGCAGGCCCAATTTTGAATTGATGTGGTATCATGTTTTAATGTGACTGTTACATTATCTACACTAACATTAATTACCAGTATTGGTATTATCTGAAGAAGAGCCTATGACTAATCATTTTGCAATTTGCATTAATTTCGGGCTTAATTGCAAAGTGATGATACTAATTATATCTTACTGGCCAAGAAGGACAATAAGCTTTAAATTTTAGCGAATTGAACACAAATTGAGCCCGAATTGACCAAAGTCGAGGTAATTACTACGTGGACCTCAATGTTGAAAACGAATTGCCTAAATTCGGGCTAATTGCTCATGTTTCAAAAATAATTGTTTATGTCACTTAAAATAAGTATAAAAATTTCTTTAAGAATTTATAAATAAATTTGAAAATCTTAAAACCAATTTAAAAATTATGAATTAACAAGTAGCTATCTAAATATCTGGAAAAATAAATCTGATAATTATTTTAAGAGTTACAAAATTAACAATTAAATATAAATATAGGACATAAATCTGGAAAATAAAAAAAAGGAAATTTTAATAAATATAATAATAACTAAATGAAGTTTAAAAATGTGAAATAAGATTTAAAAAATTATTTAATACTTATAAAATTGCAAATAGATTATGAAATTATTTGAGTAAATCCAAATAAGCATTATTTATTAAATCTAAAATTTATTTAAAATTTAAATAATAAATAAAATAATTAAAACTTACAAATTAAAATTTAAAATACCTAAATAAAGCTGAAGATTATAACTGAATCTAAAAATTTATTTTAATGATAATTAAAATATAATTTTTTTTATTTATTTAAGTATTTTTCAAATTATAGTTTGTAATTTGAAAATTAATTTAAATAATGTTTATAATTTTATACAAAATTTAGATTTCTTAAATAATGTTTAGATATTGTATTAATAGTTCTTGGATTTTTTCAAACAATTTCAAATTTTATTTTGTAGTTTTTAGATATATGAAATAGTTCTTTTAAATCGTATTAAGTTCTTTTAAATATTATTCCACATTTTTAGATTTCATTTAGTTATTTTTAGATTTATTATTAGATCATTTTTATAATTTTATTTTTGTATTTTCCAAATTTATTCAATTTCGTATATTTTTGTTTTAGATTTTTAATTTTGTAAATTCTTAAAATAATTATCACATTTATTTTTATATATTTAACTCTATTTGTTAATTTATAAATTTTTAAATTGGTTTTAATATTTTCATATTTATTTGTAAACTTGTAAATTAAGATTTAGACTTATATTACATGACATGAGCAATTTTTTTTGGCATATAAGCGCTTAGCCTAAATTTGTCCTCATGTCACTAAAATTATAATGTTATTGTCCTAAATTGGAGGCACACTAAATTAGTGTCATTCTTTCATTGTCATCGTTAAAATTATAAAATGTTATTATCCTAAATTCACAAAGGCTTAAAAGTATACTAAATAAGTGTCATCCCCATTTTTTGTTGAATTTCATCAATTACATTAGTTATAATTGTAAGAGTTCCCAAATAATTATGTCATAGACTCATAATCTCTATTTTATACGAGATAAGTCTTAGGCTCCAGTTGTAGAAGTTTATGTTGACATAATGGTTTACTCGTTTTCTCATACGAAAGTGTCGGTTTCACAAAGAACTCTTGTACTAAAAAAAAAGTGTATACAAAAATCTAGAGGTGCCTATGACTAAGTTAATATCCATGTGGGTTGTTTTTTTTTTGCAATTAAGTTTTCATTTCACAAATGTTTTTTACATAAAAAGTTATAATGGATGTAAGATATTTGTCAACTAATTGCATATAGTGTCTTGTCAAAATATTGGTAATCAAACATGATTTGGAATTAATGGAATACAAATTCCTTTTATTTTACCACGTGATTTATCTCAATAAATAACGAGCTTTAAAATAATTTCCCATTTTGATAATCAAATACTAGATTTCCTTTTCCATATGGTGGATAAAAAAATAAAATTCAAGTTAATTAGCTATGTTACAATATTCTGATCTTATTCGATTTTATTGACGTTTTTTTTTTTAATGACGTTTTCAAAAGAAAAAAGTTAATATAGTTGTGTTTATAGCTCTTGTTTAAAAAAAATACTCTCTAAAAAAATATGCGAAGTATGATTGATGGAAACAAAATAAGTAAAATAAGCCTTTTTTAATTCACCACAAAAGTTATTTTTTAAATGATTTGCGATTAGATTCAAAATAAAAAAAAAGTTATTTACAAAGTCGAATATCTAGCTAAAGATACAAAAACTAAAGACAAACCAATCATTTAATAAAATGGGGCCTCATTAAAAATAAATCAGTGTAAAACTCAAAGGGAAAAAACCCATGATTGGAAAAAAAAGTATCCCCACAAAAATAGAGAAAACATCAATGAATAAATCTATACGAGTTAACATCATTTGCATCTTCATGTACTTGAGTCTGAATTAATGTTAGAGTTGAAGACCATCGTGTTGTAAAGATGCCACATTTAGATAATGTATCAACTACCCAAGGACGATGCCGAAAAATGAAGTTTATGGGGTGGAATTTATTTTTTCTTAAATATAGTGGATAAAGATGTATTTATTATTTTTTAGAGTGGGCAAAATTTTAAAATCTAAAATTTTGATATATAAAAATTATATTAATTATTTTTAAAAATCAAAGTTGAGGGGAATTCCGCCGCCGCTAGCCCCCGGCTCCATCTCTGCAACTACCGATTCCCTTCTCGAAAGGTATGGGAGGCGTAGAAATTCATTATATTAATAATGCGAATAACTTTGATCCAACAAGATCTATAAAACCGAAACTGAACGTGATTGCAACATGAAAATAATATAAGTTGAGTCCAATTATAACCAAATAAAATTCCAACCCAGTTGATGAGCCAATTCGACTGTCATCATACCACCAACTAATTCGGCCTCATATGCATAACCAATATTCAACGATTTGAAAACAACCTTTAACAAATCCTATGTAAGTGCGAAAAATACCTCCCATACTACTCATATGTAATGTTTTGAATTTGCAAAAAAAAAAAAAAAAAAAAAAACTTGGGGAAAAATATAATTTTTTAATAAGTTTCCTCTTATAACAAGAATATCCAGTAATTGAGCCGACACCAAATTAAAGTTTCAATTAGATCATTTTTCCGAGATTGAGATGATATACATTTATCATCTACATGTAAAGAGAATTAAATTTCATTTATACATACATTGCAAATTCTCTGCAACTATTATAACGACAACAAACCATTTATCACACTGCAACTAAGTTTTCATTCTTTTGACTTTACAATTTTTACAGTTGAAAAAGTGAAAAGAACGATATGTATCCAACTTTTTATCATCCTGTTGTCAAACTATTTTCTGCAGACCTCCTATACAGTATCGTCATTGCCATTATCTCATCTTTAACCGTGAAAAAAGTTTACTCATCATAATTTTTACTCTTGGCTCACCCATTTTATCCCTAGAAAATAAAATTTACATTAAGAAGAAAACTATATAATTTTTTTATCTCATCTTTTTGCATTTCTTAATCACATTTTCCTTTTATCTCACCTTGAATACTAGAATTACCGTGGGGCAAAGTACACTGACAAAGATGGAAGAAGCCCAGTGGGCTTTCTTTTCAGGCGGCTGTCCCAAAAGTGAAACCACCAATCCCTAGACATGCTCCCGTCATTTGCTTCATCTCCTTGCACTATAAAAAGGAGTGTCACTGTCTCTGTCTCTGCGCCGCTAACCACGAAACAAACCCTGTCTCCCAAATGGCGCCCACCGCCTCGATTAACGCTTGTCGGAAATCTTCTCCTCCTCCATCTGCCGCCGCATTCTTATTCCAAAACCTCCATCTCGAACCCCCTCCTCCTCCTGAACCTCCGCCGCTGATTTTCCTTCGATGTCTCTCTCTCTCGGTCTACCGAGAGGAAAAGATGTTGGTTTCTATAGGTAATTAATTGCATCTTCGTTGTGTTGATTAGCTCGGTGCTGCATGTGAAATCGGATTTCATTTTTGGTTGCATGTCAAATTGGGTTTCCTTTTTTTTTTTTTGTGATTTTTTGATTTAAGCGTGTGATTTATGTGATGTGGCGGAACGGATCTGAAATGTTCTGTGTTATTGTAACTGAATTCATTGTTTAACGCGAATGTTGATTTGGTTGGGTTTGAGCTTTTTTAGAATTTTAAAATGATGATTTTGTTAATTTGTGAGTATTGCAGTTTTGAGATGTTAGTAACTGAATTTGGCACCTTCTGTTTTGTATTAAATTAATGATTTGTTCTATATTCATCAAAGGATAAAGTGCCATTATTTGGGATGATTTGTATGTTGCATTTTAAGTTTTCACCTTATGGAAGAAAAATACTTATCAATGCCTGGATGTTCTTTCTAATTTGACGCATTTTCAGCGCCGATTTGAGAAATCACTTCGGGGTTAATACTGATAAGCAGATAACTTAATCTCGAAGGATTTCTTTTTTTTTTTTTTGTGGGGGAGGAGAGGAAGAAGAGGATAAGGGATCTCCTTTTTTGAAATTATGTTTCTTTTTGAATCTACTTGTTTGGAATTTTCGGTGGAAGCATGGACAATAAATTGTGAGAAGCGCATATGATTGATCATTAAATGCTGAATGAACTTTTCTAATCCCGTATTGAGCTTATTGAAATTTATTTCTAGTATATCATTTAATACTTTTCTTCGAGGACTAATGTTACAACCATACTTGTTCTTCCCTTCACACTTGTAGTGTTGCTAATTTCTCCAATTTTCTTGTTTTTAATAGATAATTCACTCAGTCTTGGAGAAGGATTGGCAGGGAAGGCGGCGGTGTATGTATTTCTTTGAAAATCAATTTACCATAAAAATCGACACCTCGAAATCTTTCAGGGAATTCCCAATGCTTTTATCAATTGGGCATGTGTATCCATCGTTATATCCTGAATCAACATCCTATTCTAATCATGGAAAATGTAGAAGTTTCATGTTCCTAGTTTTACAACATTAATAAATTTACCTTTAGAAGCCATGGAATTTGTTGTTCTCCCACCAATTCATTTCCCTTTACCATGTAAGTTGTATTCCATGGTGGTGAAATATGTTCTATGGCATGAATGACAATGATGTCCTATCGGCATAATCTGCTCCCAGCACACAAATCTAAACAAACTCCCTCCAACCATTTTCCCCTTATGGTGTTCTCCCAGAGGTCGGTTGTATCCATCTTCATAAATGAATCATGTTTGCTCTCCAATACTTTTGTTGCTTTGGTCATTAGATTATCTAAACCCATGGGATTTTCACATTGCTTCATGAAAGATGGTTGAAGCTCTTTCTGGCCTTGCCCTTGAGAGTTTGTAGGGATGTCAAGTCCTAGTTTTTGTGGTGTAGCAAAATCCACTCCTCAAAATGTCTTTTAATCGGGTCACAATCTTTCAGTGAATCCACGATGCTTCTCATTTCAGCTTGAGATCGATAGCAAGCACAAGAAGAGTACAATTCTGAACCTCCAGGGCTCAATTGATATTCCATTCCACTTAATGTAAAATTTTGGACAACTCCTCAGAAGTCAGACTACATTGGTTCGAGTCATTTATCCCATTGACAATGATCCAATGATTTGTACCGAAATCAATTGTCCAGTACAATTTACCACCAAAATCGACACCAAGAAACTCAGTCCTTAGTGAACTATCTGCTCCATCCTTAAGGCTTTGCACATCTACGGAAATAGATTGTTGGCGAGATTCGCAATTCGTCAAATGTTCCCGCATTTGAGCCGAATCCAATTTCTCATTACAAAAGAATTTAAGTAGGAGCGTTCTCTGCGCATGAGACAAGGGAGAGCAAACAAGTTAACTTTTGATCAGTGAAATAGAATACATGCTGAGAGGAAGCAAGAGTTTGGCTCACATAAGGTTCGTGATTTATGCTTCTATGTTTTGATACGATTCAATAATATTTATTGATTTTTACCTTTACTTCCTGACATTAGATTGTTGCTTAATAATTTAGGCAAGAGTAGACATGTGATTGTAAGATTCTGTATAATACTTCTATAATAAGTAATTGCCTTTTGATATGCAAGAGAATTTGTTGTAGTCTATCATTCAATCACTTTTTGTTATTTTTATTTCACTTGCCATAATAATTGTCAAAATCACATTAATGCTTTGTGAAGATGCTTCATTTTGCCAAAAAGAAAGACTTCCTCCAGTAAGAAGTTATGGTATCATTTAACAGATGCTTGTGTAAGCCTGTAAGGTACAAACCAAGTATTGTTTCTACTTTATTCAGAAAATTGAACATTTATTATTCTTATAATATCTTATGAGATCTACATTTTTCTGATCTTTTGTTGTACATTTCAAACTTCTATGATTGCATTTGTACTTTATATATTTCCACCTAAAAACTTGTATGATTGGATTTATTTACCGGACATAATTAATTTTCCCATAATGCAATCCGGTTCTCAAAACCGGCACCCTGGTTTTGAAACCTTTTCTTTTAAGGCTTCTCTCTGTTATGCATCTAATTATCAGAACACACTATGTTTTATTTCAGCACATTTCCAAAAGGTGTTTTCTCATGACATTTTCAGAAAATATTTTGCCAAATGATATGAAATGAAGCCACTCATAGTTTCTTCTTTTCTCTTCAAATGCTTATTATACATTTGAAACATTTGGTTTTTCTTCTGTTCTTGCATTAATTTTATCTTTTTAATTTGGAAATAAATCTTCCACTTTAGTTCTCACCTTTTGACTGTTCTCGCTGAATCATATTAGTATTTAGTGAAGATATCCTTTAAACATTTTGTTGTTGGTTGAAACAGTCTCTACAATGCTACCTTTTGTTTCAGTATTCGCATTTGGCTTTCGTTGTTGGTTGAAACAGAGCTTGCATTTCTGACAGAGCCTGGATAGTAGTCCAAGCCTTAAATACCTTTCTTATCAAAGTTCAAAAGATAACTTAATGATTAGACACTAAATTTGAGAACGAGAGCTTTAGAATATGAGTAAGGTATAAAGTATAAATAGCAACTTAGATGCAAGAATTTCATGTATGGGTAGCATTGACTGTGCAAGGAAGTAAGTTCAAAGAGGGTATTTTGTACATTGAATATATGAAGCTGTTTTGAGAGATTAAGCAATAACTATGAACTGTCAGCTCATATCATTTTTGGACTCCTTTGACATAAATTGTTTATTTAGAACTGGAATAAATTGGGATTAAGTATTAGTTATTCTGCTCTTGAAGATATTGAAAATGCCGTTACTTGGAAGTGGTTTTCTATAATTGACTCAATTATTTTGCTTTCTTGAGTTTTTAAAAACTGTGGTCAGGCTGAACTTTGGCTTAAAATGTTAGGATTATTTGGATAAGGTTACTTTTGGGTTGGGGAACAGTCGTAGAAACCTGATTAGTGACTGGCCTGATTTGTTGAGACTTAAGCCCAATGCTCTTTTTTTTTTCAATTTTGTTTTAGATAAGTGTTGCCAATATCTAGAAAGCAGTAAACTTGTTATAATTATGTTGATGGTGGCATCAATCCATTAATGAGTCACACATTTAGACCCATCTAGTAATACCGAAAGCCCGTCCAGTTTGAAGTGGTTGGCATTGGGAGGAGAATACATTTATTTTGCGTTTCGGCCCATCAATTGGCTGCAATATATACAGCCGCCAAAAAATATGTTCTGCCGGTCTATCCTAGGGTTTGTTGTTTGACCAGAAATAAATTTGTAATCCCTTGAGCAAGATCTCAATAATAGTGAACTTTATTACATCCCTTGGGTAGACTATAAAAGGCAGAGGGTTTTTTGTTTAGGGCATCACTTTTACTGTTTCATTTTGCCGTTCTCCTCGTCTAGACTCGAGCTGGTTGCCGTAAAACTAAAGCTTGACATTGTCGATATTACTTTGTTGTCCGCATCCACACCTTTAGAGATCCTGGGAAACAGGTCACAGGTAAGAATGATTTTACCTTGTACGAGCTAAATTTTTAATTTGGAATTGATCAGCTATGGAAAGTTCTTTCGTGTTGGTAAAATGTAGTAACTGGTCTTTTTGTCCTAGATCTGGGTATTTATACCCACTAGAAGTATGTATGTTGGTTAGATCTAGTTCTGTATCAGATCTATGCAAATGATTTTGTTGCTAGATCCCTTCTTTGTTAAAAGTTAGAATTATGTATAAATTTTGCTTTTATGATATATCAAAAATAAAACTAATAAGTCTTGACTGGTTCTTTTGGGAGCTATACACTATTTATTTGTTTTCTGTTGTGTCAACTTGGATGTTTTTTTATGGAGCTTTTAGCTATCCGGCCACATATGGTGAATGGTCTTGTTACCGATAGAAATGCTTTTTCTTTGGGAACAATTCTGTCTCTCATTTGTTCGGAATCTTCCCTCTAAAATTGGAGCTATCATTGTCTGGGCATTTCATGCTGCTTTTCCTCAGCTAGTTGGAATTTTTTTTACCCAGTAACTTCCAGTAGTGTCTCCTGTTGTTTCATAAGTTTTTGGGTTGCTAATCGTTATACTCCTTCCACAAGCTCAACTCGCAATTAACTCAATTATTTTTTTTGTTGGTCTATTCTGAAGCTTGTATTCAATTATTCATTATGGTTTAATCATTGCCTGCTTGTACACTGGTTTGCCTGTACATTGTATCTTGCAAAGCACATTCTGGTATCTTTTAGCTGTTTTCTGATTGTGTTTCCCAGTTATTAATTTGAACTTGTTGCATCTGAAGGTGGAATTCACTTCAAGAAGATCCTTCGAGCACTCGAATAAGGTTTTGAGTTACAGTGCGATTTTTCGGTTGCATTGGTGTTTCAAGCCAAAGTATTTGCATTTTCTAATGGAGGCCCGTGGGATAGATGAACTTCAGATGATTGAAGATTCTCTCATAGAGAATCATTTTGATCTTGGAAAGCCTATAACCACCAAATTAACTCCTCCTCTTTCAAGTGATGTTCTTGAGGTAAGTTTATGTTCTTTATGCGAAGAGTATGTTATTGTATATAATTGTGAAACAGATTCAGTTTTTCTTTTCGCCTTCAATTTCTTTTGTTGCTTTATGTGCAGTCATGGAACTTCATGTGGCGTTTCCGTGAAGTGTTGGGTCTGAGAAAAGGTTTCTCACTTGAAGAACTAATTACAGAACTTAATGGGTCATTCTTTGATGGGTTATCCGAAGCTCACGTCCTAATGTTGCAAGTATTGGTAAGTGAGTTCCCAAAGAAAGTGAAACATTGTAGAAAAAGAATTTTGAAATACTCAACGGAATCCACAGAGACTGAGCTCAATATGCCTCAGTTAAATGACCTGACTTGGCCAGAACTGGCTAGGAGGTATATTTTGGCAATTTTGTTCATGACCGAGGACCATGATTCAGAGGAGGTTTGTGAAAGCATGGATATATTCCGCTGCTTGTATGGTGATGGTGGGCCAAAATGTGGTGCATTAATTGGAGTTGTTGGACTGGAAGTAGATGCACAGGTGAGTTGAGATTTCAATCCTACATGGTTGTTTCCCATTTTTAGCAAGAATTCTTGACATGTTATTTCATTCTTCTATTTAAAGATTTCTTGTGTTGTAAACCCTTTAATGGTTTTATCATGTTCTTTCTTTATTTCTTTAATTTTTAATTTTTTTATAATCCCTTCAATTAGTATGTTGGTTCACATGATACAGTTGATAGGTTTATAATCCTCATCCCTATTCAGGTAATGCTATTTTCGTGTATATTGTATGATCTTCCATCACAACCTTATATTCTTCTCTAATGGGATCTGTAAGTGTGTGCGTTATTTATATGAATTATCCTACTGGAAAAAAATTGTGCCTTTCTTTTCTTTTCTTTCCCTTTTTTTTGGTGGGTGGGGTGGGGGTGGGGGTGTTAATTCATTCTTTACTTGTTATTTTCTTGTTTAAATCTGACAATAGTCTTAAAAGCTTCAGATAGTTGAATCACATGTAATTCTATGGTGGGAAGTCCCAAAGAAAGCAAGCATCACAACTCAAAGTGTTGAGGGACGTCAAAGGATTACCATTGCGGAATGTGTCATTTTTAATTTGCTGACTAGTTTTCACTTTGATGTAATATTGTTTATTATTGGAGTTTCTTGCATTTGTCAGGCTTTCGGGTATCCACGTTTTCTGCCTTTACTAATTGTTGTTGATGCCATCGCCATTATCATTGTTATCATTATCACTGGTTGTAGTTGTACTGGTCTAATACTGCTAATTATTACAATTACTTTATATTACTCTTCCTCTTACTATTGTGAATATACATTTCTGAGAAACTTTGGTTGCAATGTAATAATGCATGTTGCAGCTTTATACTGTTCTTATTCTTGTTCTTTTCGCCTCTTTCAGGTGCTTGCAGCAGCGGTCAATGTAATCTATGGTTCTCTGTACGTTGATAATGATAAGTTAGCCGTGGATGACCAAGAAACTGAAGAGAAGAATACGCGTCAAAGCCCCATGTTGAATGAAAGGATTCCGGGTTGGGTTCAAGAATTGAGCCTGTCAGAAGTCTGAAGACAAATGTTGGGTCCAGAATAAGAACGTGTATTCATAATTCATTGGCAAAGGAGCCACCGGCGTGGGCAAGAGAATTTTTGGAACATTCAATCAGCAAGGAAGTTTATAAGTCCAATGCTTCCGGCCCGACTAAGGTAATGTCTGTGTTCATTTTTGTCTTGTACTCATTTAGTGCATTTTTTATTTCACAATAATTTTTGGTTTCTAATTGAGCCCCCATTTTTTCACAGAAACTTGCTCTGCATGTTGTTGCCGAGTTCCACAGTATGCAACCAAATCTGACCCTTGCCAGAAACAAAAAGAAATGCATACCTATATCTGACATAGTTATGAAACATTGCCGAATTATGTTGCGTCGAGCAGCTGCTTCGGAAAAAACGAAAAGGTTTTGCAACTTTCTTAGAAAGAATTTGGTGGTGTCTGGTAATAACAAAGAAGGTATTCTTGGGTCTCCAGCTGTGGTGTCAAGTCTTCTGTATTTTAGGATGATTGATATGAGATTGTCTACTGGGGCATACTATGGATCACATGAGGCTTTTATTGAGGACGTGCGAGAGGTTTGTTGTGTTATATTTTATCATACGCTGCCACACACACACACACACACATATATATGGGTTGGCTCTGTAGTCTTTTGTCTTCTGGTGATATTTCGGACACTTATCATTCATACACAGTTGCAGTTGAATCTAGAATTTGGACATTTGTGTGCTTAGTTATTGGTAATCACATTGCTTTTGTTCAATTGCTCCATGCTTAACTTTAAGATACTACTTTCCTTGAATATGTAGTTTCTTATAATGATTTTCTGTTCGTATACAAAACTTGCCATCTATTGCATATTCCTTGTATGGTTCGGTATTGACACACCCGCTCTGCATAGTCTTCCAGATCATAATTGTTTCCTCTTTGCTGCGAAACTTAGGTTATAACTAAATATTGAACACGCCCATGGCATGAGAAAGCGTTCATTATACTCGTTCTTCTCCTAAGTTGTTTGTATGATACCTACTAGAATGGAAATAGTTTAGATCTGTGTGGAACTTTTAAATCCCAACAGTTTCAGGCCAGTGGAGTGGTTTGAACAGTTCAATAGTGATTTTTTTTTAAAAAAAAATCATGACTCTATGTTTGCATCGTATGTTTCAGTTTGCTATTCTATGTTCCACTAATGTTTTGTTTAGCATCACATCTACGCCATCTACATGCTAGACGAGGCTATTCCTAGTTCTACATTTCAAGTTTTAATCTCAGAGCTGTCATGTATGGAAGATACCTATTTTTATCCTTCTAAACTTAACTTGTCTTGTACTGGCAGTTCTGGAGAAATGTGCTGATTGATTTTGGAAAATTTCCCGAACTGGTTAAGTTTTCTACGGAAGCTTCCCAAGTATTTGAATCCATATGTATCAAAAAGGTATACAAACATTCTCTTTGTATCTGTCACTCAATGTGTTTGTTTTGTTGTCTACATCCTCCACTTTTTGCTGTTTTTCAATACTTAATTCATTGTTATCATATATGCATCCCTTTTGGTGATTGCAGCTCCTGATATTCAATAGTGCTAGATGTTATCTGTTTATGTTCTTGTACATCATGATAGTCAATGTTATCTGTTTTGGTGATTGCAGCTCATGATCAATAGCGTTGGATGCTATCTGTTTATTTTCTTGTACATCATATTTAGGAAGCAGTTTAATAGAGGACAGTTTGTGTGGTTATAATTTTTAACTGCTCTGCTTCTCGTCTCTTTTAATGTTGAACATTTTGCAGGAGCTGTTTTTTTCATTATTTTGCTGGTATTTATTTCGAAAATGCACATGTTTCTTTATATTTTGTGGTGATGTATGAATTATGTGGCCTATGTTGAACTTGTTGTCTAGTTTGATGTATGCTTAAGTATCATAACAATAGCTGGTATGGCGAGTATTCTTGGTGTTTCACATAAGCTTAGCCTTAATGGTGTGCATGATGCCTAAGGAGTTTTTGTTTGAAAAGTTGATGCAAATGGGTTTTATCGCTGCTAATAAAACATGTTACTGTGACAAAAAATCCTACTTGAATTTATAAGAGGTTCACCTGGCATAATATAGGTTTGACAATCTTATCTCTATGAAGGGCATCTCTAAAATATGTCTTTGTAATTTTTTATTATCTAAATACGTACATGCATATCCAATTATGTGTAACTAGTGTCACTATCTGATGATTGTGCTTGCTTTATTGACAAAACCCTTTTCTTTTGAGTTAGGTTGTTGCTTTATACCAGAAGCTGACAGGATACTACCAAACCTCAAGTGCTGAATCTTTGGAGGAAATTGAAAATATTCGTATTTCTGCAAATGAAATTCCCAGAGCACCTTGGGATGAAGGGGTCTGTAGAGCTTGTGGAATTGATCGGGATAATAAGAAGGTGTTGTTGTGTGACGAGTGTGACGCAGAGTATCACACTTACTGTTTGATTCCACCTCTTATTAGAGTTCCCGTAGGAAATTGGTTTTGCCCCCCTTGTGTCGCGAACAAGGGCGTTGTTCAAGATGCTTCACTCAATGCAACTTCACCGGTTTGTCAAATACAAAAGAGAAAGAAGGGAGAGTTTACAAACTTCATATTTAATAAAACTCTGGATTTGGAAGCCATGATGGAAGGAAAAGACTACTGGGAGTTAAATATGCACGAGGTTAGCTTAGTTTTAACTTTTTATTATAATAAACTGATGGAACTTTTATATTCTTAGTGGTTGTTCAAGTCAAATTTTGTTGTCTTGTTCTATTTGCTCCTTTGAATTGTAAGGTTTTGTATTCTATTTCACTGATTAAAAGTTCACTTGTTTGCTCTCCCTTGTCTCGTGCGCAGAGAACGCTCCTACTTAAGTTTTTTTGTAACGAGGTGTTGGATTCGGCTCAAATGCGGGAACATTTGATGAATTGCGAATCTCGCGAACAATCTATTTCCGTAGATGTGCAAAGCCTGAAGGATGGAGCTGATAGTTCACTAAGGACTGAGTTTCTTGGTGTCGATTTTGGTGGTAAATTATACTGGACAATTGATTTCGGTACAAATCATTGGATCATTGTCGATGGGATAAATGACTCGAACCAATGTAGTCCGACTTCTGAGGAGTTGTCCAAAAATTTTACATCAAGTGGAATCGAATATCTTTTGAGCCCTAAAGGTTCAGAATTGTACTCTTCTTGTGCTTGCTATCGATCTCAAGCTGAAATGAGAAGCATCGTGGATTCCCTGAAAGATGGTGATCCGATTAAAAGACAATTGGAGGAGTGGATTTTGCTACACCACAAACTAGGACTTGATGTCCCTACAGACTCTCAAGGGCAAGGCCGGAAAGAGCTTCAACCATCTTTCTTGAAGCAAGGTGAAAATCCTATGGTTCTAATGACCAAAGCCATAAAATTATTGGTGAGCAAATTTGGTCCATTTATTAAGATGGATACATCCGATCTCTGGGAGAAACACCATAAGGGAAAAATGGTTGAAGGGAGTTTGTTTAGATGTGTGTGCTTAGAGCCGATTTTGCGGACAGGACATCATTGCCATTCCTGCCATCGAACATATTTCACCACCATGGAATACAAATTACATGGTAAAGGGAAATGTAATATCAAGAGCAGGGAAATCAACATTGCTTTAACTGATGGGAGAACAACAAATTCCATGGCCTCTAAAGGTAAATTTGTTAATGTTGTAATACTAGGAACATGAAACTTTTACATTTTCCATGATTAGAATAGGTGTGATTCCATGATTTGAATTAGTATACATGCCCAATTGACAAATTGGTACCCAAGTACAAATAATAGCACCTTGTAAGGATTGGGTCAATAATTTAAACTTCAGGGTTTAAACAGGATCCCTATTTTTTCCGGCATATTTTCACTGAAGTGATTCTGTAGCTGTTCTTTAGATGCATGAGCTGTGATTCTTCATGCCTTAAACTCAAAGTTGAAAGAATGTATAATTTTCTATTTTGTTTTTTGTGGCAGGAAAAGAGAAGATTGATAGTGCAATTGAGGTGGATGAAAGGCAGAGATTTGATAGGCCTGAAGGATTGGAGCAAGTGAATAGAACATCTCCTGCAGAGAATGTTGCTTCGGGGTTGGAGATTAGCAACTTCTTCAATGTGCCAGTATCTTCAGTAAGGCCACTGATGGGCAAAGCTCTCGAGATTTTGACACAGCTTAAAATTAATCTATTGGATATGGAAGCTGCTGTTCCCAAAGACGCTTTGAGACCATCAAGGGCATGCATCGATATGAGATGTGCCTGGCGCTCGTTTGTAAAGCATGCTAGCACAATTTATGAGGTTAGTCTTCTTCCAAGTTTGGTTTGATAAGTTGAAATCTGCAGTACGATTATTCTTTCCTCTTCTCTCTATGTCTTCTCGCTTCTAGTAGTATGTGCTGTACTTTTCCATTATTTAACTGAAAAATGATAATTTGTTGTGCTCTATGTTCCTGAAAATTTGGTAAAGCATTATGCTCTCTATACTGCCGTATATGTTTGTATCTCTTTAACTTGTGTCTGTTGGACCTACAAAAACTTAACCTCAATTGAGTGCGTGAAAGTGACAAATGTTTTAAATTTTAATCATGTGTTGCATTAGGATTTTATTTTTCTCTTTTTCTTTCTTGGTGTTGTTGACTTGTGTCATTGATTTTAGGGATAATTACAAAAAGCCCCCCTTAAGATTTGGGCTAATTACAAAAAAAAAAAAACCAGGAGGTTTTTGAAAATTACGAAAAACCCATTGAGGTTTAATTGTGTCTTAAATTACTGTAATATTTTGATAAACGTAAGGGGAGTTTTTGAAATATCTTTTGCTTATGGTGGAAAATGTTAAGACGGATCAAACCTAAAGTTTTTTTTTTTGTAATTTCTAGAAATATCTGGGTTTTTTTTTTGTAATTAACCGAAACTTTGGGAGATTTTTAATTATCCCTTGATTTTATGCAATGTTACTCAACTATTAAACTACTGTCTTCAAGTTACTTTCCATTTTTTCTTCTTCTTGTTATTGAAGTGATTTTGTGCTGTTACTCCAATATTATGTTCACTGAAAAAGAAAGACCCTTTGGTTTTCTATACCCAGATGGTCCAAGCGCTAATTGTATTTGAAGATATGATTAAGCTAGAGTATCTAGATCCCTCATGGAGATATTGGTCATCACTCTTGGCAGCTGCCAGTATATCCACCTTATCTGCTCTGTCTTTGCGAATATACTCTTTAGATGCTGCCATCAGTTATGAGAAAGCTTCTTGTGCTTCAACGTCACCCGGGCTGGGATGTAATCTTGGTCCGAAAGGGAAACCAGGCAGGAAACGAGAAAGGGAAACTGAAGAAACAAGTTGAATCTTGAATGTAGCATTGATTCAGGTCATCTCTTTCTTTATACAAGCATGAAAAATCTTCTTTATCCAAGTCTCTCATTTGTTTGAAATAGAAAAGGTTGTTTCCGAACGAGGTGGTAATGAAATAATCAACCTTGAATGTTCACGAACCTCCACTTATCTTCATCATGACTAAGATTGCCGGAAAGTACCTAGCCAATTCTAGTCAAATCAGGTAATTTAAAGGTGACATATTGAGCTCAGTCTATGTGGATTCAGTTGAGCGTTTCAAAATTCTTTTTCTACAATGTTTCAATTTCTTTGGGAACTCACTTATCAATACTTGCAACATTAGGACGTGAGCTTCGGAGAACCCATCAAAGAATGACCCATTAAGTTCTGTAATTAGTTCTTCAAGTGAGAAACCTTTTTTTTTCAGACCCAACACTTCACGGAAACGTCACATGAAGTACCACGACTGCATGCAAAGTAGCAAGATGGGTTTCATTATGAACTCGTTTGGAGAGTGTAATATCACGGAGATGATAGACGTGGTGGACTAAGAAGATTTTTCATGCTTGTATAATATCGTACGATAAATTCAGTGTGATCGATTTGTATTGTGTCTGAATGTAATTTTTATGTTCATATGTTGTCATTATCCCAAGCTAATCTTGTATATGACAATTAATCTTGGAAAAATTCCTTTAGCGCTGTTATTCTCAAAGCTTTGGAAATGATGCATTACTCTTTTTCAACCATATTTGGATGGTGTTGTGTAGAAATTTTATCAATTTTTTTTTTCTTCTGTTGAAAATAGTTTCTTGCCATTGAAGCCTATAAGCTGTGAATTTAGGTTGACTAATGAAATGATTAAATGTTATTTTTTTGGGGACACAGATTAGACTTACACATATATACATGTTTGAAGATTTATTACATTTTAGTATGAAAATTTTATTTTATTTTGGAAATTGGTGTTTTTGTGTGGTGGGGTAGATAGATGTGGGATGGAGGTAAGTTTGATGGTGGGATGTAAGTGGAAATATATATTATTGTGTTGATTGTTAATGTGGTTGTGGTGTGTGACTTCCCATTACATGAAAATGTCCTCATTCAATTGACATTTATAATTACCATCCACTGTATCAACTTTGTGCTCCAGGAGACGTGTGTTGTAAGAAGAAATCGATCGCCATGTTCCGATTCCATATGAGCGTGTGAGTCTCATTCCTCAATTTTCCCATTGTACTAAAAAGAATATTACCATTCACTGGTTGAGTCTTTCCATAGAAGGAAAAACATTTCCACAGTCCAAAAATGTCTCTTCAAAGATTGCTGAATGACTTGGAGATGAATGTTAAAAATGATTGCGATTATGAATTTTTGGTAATACTTATCACTTGTTGAAGATGTTTGTGATATATGATTATAAAGAGATTACGGGTCAAGGGCATTTGTCCCATTGTTTAAAAAAAAGTAAAATAGTATTTTTCTTCTCTTGGGAAGAAAACTTCCTTGTATTATTGTATATAAAACTGAAAGAGAAAAAAAATACACTCGGAATTAATGTAATGATTATTAATAATTTTTTGACCTTTTCTTTCATTATCATTTAAAGTAATGATTATTAAATTACACATATGTACAATATATAATTTCTATAAACGTCCATGCTATAAATTAATGTTCGATGTGCGAGCTGGGTTTAAAAATATTTTATACCACTGGAGTAATCCCTACTTAACCTTTTATTTGATCACAAAAAAGTAATGAAAAACCCATCAAAAAAAAAAAGTAATGAAAAAAGAAATAAAATATTTCTTTCTAACTAGTAATATATTTTATATTTAGGGTCAAAACACAAAAGGATTGTAGTTGGTAAACTGTCAACTTTATATGAAAATCTATAACAATTAAAGTCGCACGTCCTTTCAATTTCACATTCACTGTGAAAGAGTTTCTTGTGATATATAAAACTTTTTAATTTCTTTTTCTAATGCTGAAAATTTGCCAACTCAGCTCTCAAATATGGACAGATATTGCAAAGTAGTGGATGTAAATAAAACGCATCAAATCAATATGATATTCTTATATTTCTTTAGCATGGGTGGTGCATGGTGATGAGTCATTGATGTTGATGTTGGATTATTAATTACCCATACATGACACATAAAATAATCTTGAATGGAGTAATTTGAAGGGTGTGTTAGTGGTTTTCAAGAAAATGGCTCGTTAAAACAAAAACGAGATCGAAAAATATATTTTTAAGAACTAAAAAGTTTCTATTTTCGTAAAACGAAATTATGCCGTATAAAAGTGTTTTAAAACTTTTAAGCTTTTGAATAAATTTCTTTTACTCAAATCGATTGTGCACCCAACACTCTCGTGGTCGATTTGAGTAAAAATAAAATTAAAGGATCAAAAGAAATTTGTCCAAAACTACAAGGTCTTTGAGGCGCAACCCACAGCCCAAGTCGAGCATGCAGCAGTGGCACGTGTTTTGAACCAAATGTAAATCCCCCCTGGCTCCTTTAAAAACTTTGAAACTAACTTTACTCTTTTTTTTAATAAGTTGAAAGTATTGGTTGGAAGAAATGAGATAAATTCCAAAGAAACTAACATATAGAAGGTTCGAATCCTGGTCATACCCTTATAAAGGGTTAGTGAACTACAAGCTAATAGTAAATTAATTTCACTTTTAATCCTGAATAATTAAAAGACAATAGAAAAAGAAAAAAAAAACCAAAATACTTTTAATTGCAACTTCATGATTTGCTGTAATTCGTTTTATTCCTTATTATTTTCATTTCCTCCATCTAATAATTAAGGTTTCTCAAGGAAATTTACCAACACTTGAGCAATTACTTAATCGTAGCAGGTTTCTTCATACATAAATAAGTCCCCACATTACAAAGACAACACAAATTACATAAAACACCCCGTAGTATATTATTTTTCGACAAATTAAACTAGGAACATAATTATACGCTAGTTAATAATCTAAAATTAAGACCAGATACACCACCCCATCGGCTCTTGCTGCTCCGCCGCCCCAAACACATCGGAAAAGTAGCCTCGGCCGTCATCACTGCCGTCGTCCTCCTCCGAGTTGATGCCGCCGTCAACCGCCGCCATGCAGTCCGGGTAGTCGTTGTTCGGAAAGTACGAGTCGCCGCTGTCGAGAAGCTGACGGCCGTCATCGTCCACCACTGCGCTGCCGTCGCTGCCAGTGCTGAGGCGGTCCTCCACCTTCACGGTGAGGTCGGGGCACGGCGGCGCGTCCGCCGGGAGTGGGTCGGATTTTTGACTCGATTCCCCGACGGGTTCTTTTGGTTCGAACTTCTCAGTCAAGGAAATGAGCTGTATTGGAGTGCCATATGTGAATCAGATATTTGATATATGTGTCATCTAAAAATTGTAAAAATAATGGAGTACTACTACATATTGCTTACTATACTAGGCACCCTGAGCTTTGGGCTAATTACACAAAAAACCCATAGATGTTTCAAGAATACGAAAAGCCCCTCAGGTCTCATTATGTGTTAAATTTAAGGGGAAAACAATAGTTATTCTAGAAATATCAGGGTTTTTTTGCAATTGTTTTTACATATAAATAAGAAAAATGTAAGACAGAATCAAACATCAATCAATGGGGTTTTTGTGATTTTCAAAAATTTAAGTTATATATATATATATATATTTTGTAATTAGCCTGAACCTCAGGGGGTTTTTGATATCCCTACAAAAATTGCCGACTTAGTTTAATTACATAAATGCTTATTTATATTTTAAAATTAATAATACCCTCTTGACATTTGTATCTATTTACAAATTGCACCATCGGGGGTGTTTGTAAATACCTTAAGGAGTATTTGTAATCTTGAAAGATAATTATATCAAACATTAAGGGTAGTTTTTGTAATTACCCCACTTTATAAATTGCTATCCCCTCCATCTACCCCATTTCCTCCAACTATAAGTGGCCTAAGATGCTTCTTTATCACAATATTACATGTAATGAACTATATATATATATATATATATATATATATATATATATATTCACATTCTTAAGTAATCAGGATATGTGTAGGAACTAAGAAAGGCATATTCTCTTTTGGAATTGAAATTTCATCTTTGTTTTATAAGGTGGGGTTCAGCCGTTCAGGACAGATGCTATTTTACTTTTGACTGATGCAAGAATCAAATTTGCTGAGGTTAACACCTATGTGTTTTTATAGCTAAGAACGAATCTTATGGGCCGGACCTGGCCCAGCAAGTCCCTATCATCCTCTAAGTGGACGGCCCAGGTGTTCATGAGAATACGAAAGAAGTCAGATTCAAACCAACTGTCACGCCGTCTCCAATCGAGACGCTAAATGTTAAAATAGAGATAAAATTGGCCTCCAATCCAGCGCTATTTGTTGCGCTAATTTCACAGGATGAACAGTGCTGCGTCATTGTTGACGCAGCACTGTAGAGATAGCGTGAGTTTTTATTTATTTTTTTCATCTTTTTTTGTTTTTTGTTTAGTTTTATTATATTAGAATATATTATAAAATGTATTTTTTAAAGAGTTGTATACTTTTAAATAGATTATAATTTGTATGTATGATTTATTATTAATAAAAAAATATTTAATATTACTAAATATAATTTTGAACAGTAAATTAAATAACTATGAATTTGTAATTTAGTTGTTTATTTTGGTTGTATTATTAATTAGTATTTTTAATTTCTTCTACCTGAATGCCACATTTTTTCTCTATTTAAATCTTGTTATTAATTTTTTAAATTCTTTATTTAATATATTATTATAAATTAGTTATAATAAAAAATATATTTTAATCACTAAATATGAATTTATAATACTATGTTAAAAATAGTTGGTTTTAAAATAGTTTTTGTATTGAAATAATAAAGAATATTCAAGGTATATTCCTTTTAGTGCAAAATTTGAAGTAGATGGGTTGGAGATGGATTTTAAGTTTGGTGCAGAAATTGCACTATTTTAGTGCAAAAACTGCACTAAAATAGAATTTTGGGTTAGAGATGGCCTTACAATGTCATTTACCAAAAGTTTCTTTCAATGATAATAGTACCTTTCCATGAACAGCCATAACCCTTCATTAACAGAAGGGCTAAAAACAATATGCTACAGTGGGTTCAAGTTAGTACAATAGATTAATTGAAAACGACGACTTGGGATGTGCTATTTTAAATGAATGCAAAATATTATTAAAAAAGAAAATATAGTATAATGTTTACAACTTACAAGCCAATTAATGCATGTTTCGGAGGCTGTCAGAAGATTTCATATCATTAAGTATTTTATATTATTTATGTGTACAAAACACATAAAACTATGCTAGTAGCATGGTAACATCTGTGTAAACTATTGGCTCTATCGCAAAATTAGTCCCGTAACTATTGAGAGCTAGCAATTTTGGTCCCTAATATTTTAGGCATCAATTTTGATCCTAAAAATTTTTAATTATGTGGAACTTTGATACCTAAGATTTGATTATGTAAAATTTTGGTCATACAGTTTTGATGTTGTGCGGTTTTGGTCCCAGTTGTTTTGATATTTAATTTGTTCCCACAATGGTAGCCAAAATACCCTAAATACCTACCACTATTAAAATTAGTTACATGGCTGAAATTGTTATTTTAACCGAAACTACCATGTCAATAAGTTACATGACTAAAATTGTAACAACCCCTATAGTTATCGGACTAAAATTGCTATTTAGCCAAAACTACCCAAGAACTTATCAGAACATCAAAAGTTTATCATATAACCATGTAATAGTAAGTATGCCACTAATTTTGCTAAGTATATTAATGTTAACTAGAGTTTTTTTTTCTAATGAGACCCAAAAAATAATCAGATCACAAATATGTTAAGCATATCTCTTGTGAGACCGTGAAACGGTGATACTTTTAGTGTAAAAGGTGACACTTTGTCTAAATACAATAATTTAAGTGCATTTAGATAAATATCATTTTTTACACTAAAAATATCACTTTGTACTCTAAAGATATCACCGTCTCATGTAAGTTTTTACGAATAAGTTATATAATCAAAATACAAGCTACACAAAGTCAGAAAGAAACGCATTTTAAGGATGATGATTTTTTACCTCAGCTTTGAGCTTGTCATTTTCCTTGAGAATAGAGTCGTAATTGGAGCGGAGGGAGTCAAAAGACGCTTTTAGCTCATCATAATCCCTCTCAAGCTGCTTGGTCTTCCAACGGGCACGGCGGTTTTGGAACCAAACCGCCACCTGCCTCGGCTGCAACCCGAGATTCTTAGCCAGCTGAGTCTTCCGCTCCGGCTCCAGCTTATTCTCCGCCTCAAAGCTCTTCTCCAGCAAGTGCACCTAATTACAATCAAAATAATTTATGTCAAACACGCCTAGGGGTAAACGAATCGAGTCGAGCTGAACATAGTATCGTTCAAGTTTGTTTTAATTTTTATCGAGCTTCAAAATTTGCGTTTGAGCTTTGTTTGGTTATTAATCGAGTCAAACTTGAACAAGCTTTAATGGGCCGAACATGAATCGAGCTCGAGTTGTTTTTCCTCGATTCGTAATATGATATTTTCTACTAATCGAGTCGAGCACGAGCCGAACTTTATATTTTATCGAAAAATTGTGTTCAAACTTGGTTCGTTATGCTAAGAGCAGAGCTCTTCAATCTCGAGTCATGTATCATATAGCTTGGTTTGATTTTTACCTCCAAACAGGCCACTTATCAAGTAAACCAAAATTAGGCAAACACTATCCAGACTGATTGAATCTTGGATTGGAATACATGGTTATGATCTTGAAGGAATTCGATTCGGATGTGACTTTGGATAGAATCTATGCTGTTTAATTAAAGTTTTTACGTCCATGGAATTTTTGGAGGATAACACAAAGTGATTCTTACCTTCAATTGGAAAATTTAAAAGCAACAAAATAGGGAGGTCAATGGACCTGCTCAGGAGTGAGACGGCGTTTCTTTTCCGGCAACTGCTCGTCGAAATATTCCTCGTCATACAGATCTTCCTGCGTGCTGAAAAATGGTCGCCTCTTCGAGGTTTCCTCCATGTTCATCACCGATCTTGCTCCTATTACATTTTACATTCAAAAATGAAAAATCTAGACTATCCGAAAAAAACTGAAAAATTATCAGTTACTCCAAGAGTTAAATATATAATAAAATTGTTCAATCAGCATGTTGGAACACAATCATAGAGTTAAAACATGTTTCCACAATTAATCAATGAAATAAACAACAATTTCTACTCAATTACTTAACGATCTGGAATTCTGGATATGCAAATATATTTGTATATATAAGAACAACATGTTACAGTAAAAATTAACTAAGGAAAACACATAGGGGCAACATGGGAAATAAATCGCAAAGTTATCATTGAGTACCTCGAAAACCGGAGTCACCGTTCCCGAGAAACAACATGTTGCTGTGGCAAGAGGGGTCAAAGAAAATACGTCCGGATTCCATTTGTTTTTTCTCAGATCTCCGGTTGTAAATCAATCCAACACACACACCTCACGCACACAACGTGTATGTATAAATAATCTAAAGAGTTTTTGAATATCTCTATAATATGATGTAAATCTGAGGTAGTTTCTTCAAAAGAAAATAGAGTCTATTAGAATAACATTAGCTTGTGGCGGAAGAAGCTTGAGCACCAGAGTAACCTCGCCGGACTATCCAACGGACAGATGCAAAATCCCATCATGCGAACAACGACTTTTCCCAGCTCCGGTGATTGATTTTCCGGAGATAACTGATTTTTCCGGCGGAAAAACCAACTTCAGGCTAGCAGGAATTCCGGCGAGGACTAAATGGTAATTTCGGCTGTATTTGGATGCCGCTTCGTAAGGTGATTTTTGCAGCTAAAGTTGAACGTGGAGAGCGTGGGAGTATTTATATTGGTTGGTTTGTGAGGAAAGTACTATTTTGCCCAAGTGGACTTTGGAATATGTTGTGGTGGTGTGAAATGATTGGCGTGGGGTGATTTGGAAATTCAGGGTATGAGTTGGGATGAATTAATTGGGGGAGACTAACGTGCGCCGGGGGTGGTGCGTGGAGTGGATCTGCGCCGTTGAGTCACTGTAGAATGTGGAGGATAAAGAGTTGCCATTCTCTGCGGTCGGGGAGTTGTCGGGTTACGTTTTAAGTCGCAAAACTCACAGTGCCATGCTGCGGTTGCTGCAATTTGCACTGTAACTTCATAGTCAACGGTATTTTTTTCTCTTTTAAATACTTCTTATAACGAAATTTAGATATTAGTATATTTTATTTTTCTTATATTAGTATATCTTCTTTGAGATCTAAAAAATAGAACTTCAATATATAAATTAGTTTATAGAAAAATAAAACTATGACTAATGCGCCAAGTCCAAGAGAGTATGTGGATTGTAGGCCAAAAGATAAATAAAGGCTAATATAAGTTAATTATATAGGTAATACTTGCTATTAGATTAATTTGGGTAATATCTACCACATTATGTCCGTTAAAGTTCTAAGGCTAAAAAAGTCCACTAAAACTCACTTATTTGTTTATACACACATAATTTCTTTATTATTGAAAGAAACACAATTCACTTTGCAATTACTAGTTCTAAAGTTTATAGGTTCTCTCTCTATTCTGGAATTAATTTGAGCGTCGGAAGATTTTCATAGGGCAAATCCCCAACGCCTTTAACGGTTGCTTGTAACGCAGGCAACGATCCAATTAGCAATTCGCGTTCGCGAAAGTTCAACTATTTGGAGTGATACCACGTGAAGACCTAAACAAAATAATAATAGTAATGAATTAGGGGCTTGTCAATGAAGGGATTAACTCTTGTCACTGTCTTGTATCTTGTTTATGGAGATATGAGTTAATATTTTTGAAACTAATATCGTATATCTTTTTAAGTAGTATTCTAAAATATATAGAATAACTTTTTTCCAACCGATGAGTTTGAGTATAAACATTGATAATTTGATTTTATTAGCATCAATTTATTTCTTTTCGAATTGCAATAAGAAATGAATTTATTGAAAGATCCATGAAACTATTTGATATTTCTTGTGCAGCAATTGGCAGGCACACTGCTCTGCCCGTGAATTTTGTGGATAACATGTTAACATAAAATTTACATTCCCAATAAGAAAAAAAGAATTATTACAGTGGCAGAAATTTGGATTTCAAATGTTTTTTTTTTGTCAATTAAAAAAGTTGAATTTCCAGTGAGTGCATGCTACTGTTCATACATTTTAATTAATGTTTAAGATCCAACAGCACTTGCAGTGTTGCAGGAGAAACCACACACATAGGGACCCAGAGAATCAATCTTTCTTTTTGTGGTGGGTAAAATAGGAAATAATGGTAAATTATTTTTTAGTGGAATAAATTTGGTAGTTCTAATTTTCCAATTAGGAGTCATAGTTATGATAACAAATTCAATAATCAAGCACCTATTAATGTTAAAATTAAAATACATTTGTTATTTCTGATTTTCAAAGGTACAGAATTGATCCTACTTGATGAAATTTATTAATTATTCATTGTAATTGTCTACTAAATAGGACTTTTTTCTCGAGCTACTCATTAACTATATACTAATCCAGATTTTTTTAGCCAAATCTACCGATCCAGTTTTCAACGTAATTTGCTCAGGTTAATTTTAAATGACATAATTGGTTAGGGATGTTAGCTAATCGTCTCGAGATGAACATAATATTATTCAAGTTTGTTTGAATTTTTGTCGAGCTTTAGTAATTGTATTTGAGCTTAGTTTGATTATTAATCGTGTTGAGCTTTAGTCGAGACGAACACGAATCGAGCTCCAGTAGCTCAATATTTTTACGCATATCAAACAAACTTTTAAAAACGTTTAATCTCAAGTCGAGTATCGACTAATGATTATGTTATCAGTACGAACAATCTGTCTGAAGCTTTTGAAGCCATGGCTGTGGATGCCCGACAAAATTGGTCAGATATGGCGGATGAAGAAGAACAAGACAAATTGGAAGCTTTAAAGGCCAAGATAGACGATTCATCAACTACTCCGATTGTCTTTCACTCATGTGATTCCTTAGAAACTATGAAGGCTATGGCAATTGCAGCTCGTGTATCCTGGGCCGACATTCAACATGATACATCAGATCATGTAGAGGATACTCAAGCACGTGCTAACAAACCTAATGATAATATCCTTCGAAAATCCTCTAGAAATAGACGTCTTTCATTTAAATTGCGTTTTTAAGTTATTTTTGTTTCTCCTTTTTCTGAAATCTAACATTGTTTTCACTTTGCTACTTGATCGACTTGTGATCAGAACTTTCCTCTCTTTTTTATATATTTCCAAGTTTATTAAAAAAAAAATCGAGTATCGACTAACTTGGTTGGATTTCCCTTATTATTGGCACGTGTAATGTGGAGGTAGATAGTGCATGTATTAGCATCTAGCTATACTACGCACATGAAAGCAAGATTCCAGTGGGATTAACAACATATATTAATCATTTCAAGCAAGAATAAATTTCCCTTTAATTCAATAGTAGACAAATTCATTAAAATTAAAAAAAAAAAATACTCCATGGCCCACGTTCCATGTGTTCGCCAGTTGTTGCCGTGGAATTGCATTTGTGGGAATTATACTTATAATATTTTTATATCAATCTTTTTAAAATAAATCCAAATTTAAAGAATAAGTAAAAGAATTTTTTCCCCCAAATTCACTTCACTTCTCCCCAAAAGATAGCGAACTCAAGAATCTCCTTTAATTTAGGGCCATAAGCATTAAGCACAAAAGCTATTAGTAGGGGTGTTAATTTATGACATGCACGATACGAATCCGGCACGACTCTAACACGAATTTAGCAAATACATGTATAACCTTTAACAGGTTCGGGTCTGACACGATTAATACAAAAGATAAATAGGTCAGGTCAGGTTAGGTCGACCCGCATATCGACACGATTGATCTATGTAACTCATTTAATTTTATAGTGACATATTATTTTAATATTTTGTGATGTTTTAGTTGGCTATATATGATGATGGAAAAATTATTAAATATATTATTTAATAAACTTTTAATATTTAATGTATTTTTATTTATAATTTCGATTTTTCTCCATTTTCTATATTTTTTGATGTCAACTTTAAATTATATAGGTTTTCATATCGTGTCGGATTACCCGTATTATAAACGGTTTGAGTTCATATCGTGTATCTTGATACGAATAATAAAACATGTTAGATTCGTGGCAAACCTATAATAACTGTATCAAAACATGACACACAAACACGAAATACAATACAATTGACAACCCTAACTGTTAGACATTTGAAAAGATTTATAGTCTTAGAATTCTCGTCTATATGTACATTATAAAGCATCCTTTATAAAGGATTAATGGAATCAAGGGGACAACCTATCATCAATGGCGGACCCAGGGGGGGCAAGGGGGGGCCACTGCCCCCCCAAAATTTTCCAAAATTTTTTTCCCCCAAAAATTTTTGAAATTATATTTTAAAGGGTAAAATAAATAAATTAATTTACAATTGCCCCCAAAATTTTCAAAAAAAAAAAGAATTCCCCCCAAAAATTTTCCAAAAATTTCTTTTCCCCCAAAAAATTTTCCAAATTATTTTTTAAAGGTAAAATAAATGAACTAATTTACAATTTTCCCCCCAAAATTTGATAAAATTTTAAATAGTTGTCTTTTATAATATAAAAAACCATTAATTATGGTTAGTATATGGAAAAAAAAATTCACATAGTATAAATTTATAAACTCGGTCCGTTTTCCGCCCCCCCCAAAGTCGAAATCTTGCGTCCGCCACTGCCTATCATGTAATTTAGGGCCTGTTTGTTTATGTTTCCATGGTCCATTTCCAGTTTCTGGAGTTGGAAATAGAATTTTGAGAATTTATTGGTTTTCGTGTGGAAATTGGGATTGTGTTTGGATGAATGAATTGAAATGTGTTTTATGTATGGTTGGAAATGAGATTGTGTTTGGTTTGAGTAGTTTTGAAATATTATTTTATGTATATAATAATTGAAAAGTTGGTAGTGGTGGGGTCCACGTCAATATTTTAATTTGAATATATAATATTATATTTGTAAGATTAAGTTGGTGGGTCCCATTAGATAGTTATAATTTAAAAATAGTAATATTTTAAGTAGATAAAGTTGATAATGGTGGGTCCCACATATATAATTGAGTTAAAATATGAGAATAGTGATTGATAAGTAATGATGAGTGATGTAGGGTAGTGTATAGGTTTGAGATGTTGTTTTATGTGAAAAATAGAAAATGAAAATGATGATTTCCATTGGAAATTTTATGAACAAACATGATTTCACTTTTATGTATAGTTGAAAACTGGAAAGAGTCAATTGGAAACATAAACAAACAAGGCCTTAGTCTTCCAATGCAGTGCACATTTATCAAGAACCTTTTCTTAATCAAACGTTAATCTTACTTAAGATTTATCTACTGTTTTAAATTATTATTTGTCAGCGATAACGAAGGTAAAGGATATTTCATTATAATTTTTTAAAGAAGTTTGTAACATGTCCGTGTATTCAATGACAAGTATATTTAGGTTAATTTTAGTAAAAAAAGGTACAATTCGAGTCCACAAAATAATAATAACAATAATAATATTGCCAATTAAGAGAAAATGAAAATAATTAATTTCATATATGAGTGTAGAAAATACCTAAATTGTGGTGTGATCAATCAATCCAATGAAGGAATGAGTGGAGGGTGATATTTATATATTTTATTAATTTATTGCTTTTGTGGGGTTGAAGGGGTGGAAGTTGGGACACAGTTTAGCAATCATTGAAAAGTTGAAAATATTACTCATCTAGTTCATATTTCACAATAAATGTCATTTTGCCTGATAAAAAAATTCTTAAAACACAATCACATTTTGACATTTTTAGGTTAATAATATGAGTAATTTTTTTTTATCTAAATTACCCTTATACATGTTATTTTGTCTGTCTCAATTATATAGTCCTAGATCCAATTTTTTTTTTTTTTACAAATTAACAAAAGTGTTGGAAATTACAAATATACAAAATATTTATTTGATTTACCCTTATTTAATGAATAATATAAATTATAGAATATATAGTAAATAGAATTAAGTAAAAGAATGAAAAAATAATATTAAATGTAGAAATGAACTATATATTTGGGACTTCCCAAAAAGGAATAATGTACTATATACTTGAGACGGATAGAGTATTTAGTATATGTATTTAAGATATATCATTTCTCAACTCTGATTAATTAAGGGTGTTTTAATATTTTCCTTAATATGTATCTGAAAGCACACTCAGCTTATTGTGATCGAGGTGAATGGAGTGAGAAAAACTTATCAAAAAACACTTGATAAAAACCATGTTAATTGTTATTTACGGATAGGCAATTTGATGGGAATTTAATGCCTATTAATACTTACAGAAATATATGATGACGCCCGAGCCGAGTTGGAAGAAGTTAATCCACGTCATCAGTCCAGCACACGTCCGAGTAGGAGACCTGCGGGTGATGTCAGCAACTGTGCTCGGTGACACGTCACGAATTAGGCTCGCCCGCTACCGAGCCCAACCGCAACACGGCTGCCGAGCCCCGAGCCCAAATTTCGATGGAAACGCATGCGCGACAGACTCATAAAAATAACCACACGCACATGCTTAACGCTTTATTGGTATCAGAAACTGCCACATGTCAGATAGTTATAAAGAGAATTCGACATATGTCAAGTTTTGACTGACATGCACAGTTAGAGAGGGACATGTGTCTTTCTTTAATTATTTTACTAATTAATGAATAGTTAGTGCAAAGATGACTATTGTAAACCTACTGACTCAAGGGGTATAAAAAGTCTGATAAAGAAAGAAAGAGAGGAAAAAGAAAAGAGTACGATTGTAAAAAAGACCGACCCCAATAGTTCGGCTCGACTCGACATTATACAGAAAAGGCAGAATTAGCCGGAAATAAACACACGTTACACACGTTTACATTCCCACGTGTTAAATCTTTTACATATTTCTACTTGTTGACCAAAACGCACGTCAACAATATATAAGAAAGGGTTATTAGAAGAAAACCAAAAAACTAATTCAAGTGATCATCAGCTAGTAAGTCGGTTCCCATAATTTGGATTCTTTGGTATATTTAATAACAAAAAAAAAATTAATTCTCCAAGACTTTGTGTAGATTGACACATAAAATTGAGCTCAAAATATTTTATTCGTAGATGGGTAAATCATGAATTGATAATTAAGAATATATTCTCACTACATAACTTTTTTTTCTATTTTACATCATAGAAAATCAAGTGCATGAATTACAAATGTCGCCATATCATAGTGGAGGAATATATTTCAAATAATCCGATCAAATTTATGTAACGTATAAATAAAAGTATAAAACCAAACGGAATTAAGAATTATGCATGAAAAAAAAAAAGGTTTATGTGGCCAATTAGGTTTTAATTTTTCAGTGATTTAGAAGTTGAAGATGCATGAACCAGTGCGCGTATGAGACGGGTGGATGAAGAAAGGCAAAATGCTTTTTCTTGTTTTCAATTCCTTATTTGCTAAGTTATGTTAAGAGTATATATACGTGGAGGCATCTTTTTGACTAGAAAAATAAAAAATGGCTTTGGGAAATTTATTATGCTTTCTTTATTGAGATTAGGGCTTGTAACTTTTCATAAAGAAGGGTAGGATAAAAGCTTAAAACTCCATAAAACTAAGTGTTTAAAGACTTTGAGAGGGTAGGAGCAAGAATGGAGCCAATTAGTTCTCAAAAAAAAAAAAAAAAAAAAAAAGAATGGAGCCAATTAATTAATAATATGAGATAATTACAAAAACTACCATGAGGTTTGAGTTAACTACCAAAAAAAAAAAAAAAAAAAAAACAGAGATGTTTGAAAATTATAAAACACCTATTGAGGTTTGATTCTGTGTTATTTGAAAAACTAATGAGGTAGTTGTGATATTTTTACAAATGTAAGGGAAGTGTTTGAAATGTCTTTGCATAATACATAATTAAACCTCAAGGGTTTTCTGTAATTTTTAAATATCTTTGGATTTTTTTTGTAACTAACCCAAACCTTATGGGTAGTTTTTGTAATTGTTCCTAATAATTTTTGGGGATAATTACAAAAAAACTCCATAAGGTTTGGACTAATTAAAAAAAAAACAGAGATGTTTTAAAATTACAAAAAACCTAATCATATTTGATTATGTCTTAAATTTAAGGGGTTAACTATAATATTTTTTGAATTGCTTTTTGCTTATGAGGGGGAGACGAAATCAAACCTCAAGGGATTTCTTGCAATTTTCAAAAACCTCTAATTTTTTTGTAATTAACCTAAACTTAGGGGTGTCTTTGTAATTATCCCTAATTTTTTATCAGATTTTTTTTCGAAGATAAAAGATGAAGAAATATTATTAACTATATGAACGGTTATTAACTACTTTTACAAGAATAAATTTTTAAATATTAATAAGTTTATCTATACTATATGATTATAAAGATTTAAAAGTGTTTTTTTTTTTTTTTTTTTGATAACTCGAGCCAGCGCTACGCCCGACTACGCCGAGGACAACACTCAGGTTCCTCATTCTTTGCCGCCAAGGTAAACCGCGGGATGTGCATGGCAGCGATGTTCGACGGGGTCTCGGCGACGACAACCAGATCCTCCTGGTAAAGAGAACAATTATGTTCGACCCCAATCTACTAATAACGATCTCTCCCGGATCGAACCCACACGGATGCTATTCAAGATGAGTTCCCACCAAATCTTCACCACCGCATATGCCCCGGGGAAGCAATTTGATGGAAGCGATAAGATAAACCCGACTCCACCCCACAATCGATTCTTGTGTGGTGGCCGAGTAAATTAAGCCACGCTGTTTTTTTTTTTTTTTTTTTTTTTTTTTTAAAGCTGCTTCTCTGATCCTATTAGAAAAGCAAAAGCACCTGAGAAGGAACAATGCTTTTGAGATATAATGCAAGAAAAAACATATTAGTGCTACTTTCTTTGTTCTTTTGGTAGTGGGGTTGATATTGTGACATTGCCGTATTTGTTTTGCTATTCTCTTGTCATTTTCTTTTGCAACCACCAAACAATTGGTTCACTCTGACATTTGACACATGGTGTTAGCTCTACTACTACTACTACTAGTATTATTTTTATTGTTAAATATAATTAATTATTCTAGCTATATAGGTAGCTAGGCCGGTTTATATTCTTTGAGATGATTATTCTTGGAGGAATTTAAGCAAAATGTCTAAGGGTTGAACATCATATTGACTATTGAGGTGTTTAAACTATTTTATTTTTTAAAATGTGGTTCCAGAACCAGTCTGTTAGTTCAGTTCACGGTATGATAGTCTCGATCCCTCAAGGTCCGTTGTTAAATCAAGGGATGTGCAGTAGAGCTGACAATTTTTGGGCCGGCCCATGAGTCGGGCCGACCAACCCGAGAATTAGCTGGGATGGGCTGGCTTTGTTTTTACATGCCCGAAATGGATTGGATCTACTACTTGACCCGACCCGAGTGGCCCAACGGCACGATGCATTTTAGGTGTAAAATGTGTTTTGGGCTGGATTGGGCCGAGCAAAAATGGCGGCCCGAAAGATTTTCAGTCTGGGCTGGCCCGGTCTGATTGTGCATTGGCCCGATGGGCTGCCAGCTCTAATGTGCACTAACGTCAGGGGCCTAAGAGAGAGGACCACAGGGCACGAATTCCAGAGGAGCCCCAACAATATTTCATCTAAGAACTACCACACACGGGATTCGAACTTGCGTGTTTTAGAGAAAGGAGTTCCGACGTCATCTTAGACCTTACCGCTAGTCTATGCCCCTCGGGAGCCAGGTGTTTAAACTTTGTATTATAATGATTAATGAGGTGGTGTTGGCATATAAATTGGTTTTGGACAAAATTAACGGAAGTCTTGTTGTGTTCCCTATTTATTCCTTCTTTTATTTCTATAATAATTGAATGTAACTGACCGACATACCTGATACAAGTATAAATAAATTAATTCAAATGTCTCCTGTTTAGTTAATTAATACACATATTTTTCTTCAAAACCTAATTCAGAAAAGCTTTATTTATTGAATATTTTCGAAACTGAAAAAATCGAGGAATATCTCTGACACTAGCCACAAATAACAATGGGCTGCCTGGGTTCCAATATCAATAATAACGATTTACTAAGTTGGTGTTGGGCCAGGCCCAAATCCCTATATCTACTCGATCCAAGACGGAACCTGCGCTGTCTTCCAACCTTCATAATTTACGCAGGCTCATTTTGTGGGCCTAATGTATATAATTGGGTCATCTCACTGTGGTTGCTATATTTTTTCTGCCAAGCCCAGTTCTAATCAGCTCCGCATGTGAGTTAAGCTCAAAATTTGATAGAAATTCAAGTGGTGGTGAAATTAAAAGGCCAATGCAATATGATGTTCGGCTTTTATCCTAACAAAATTAGGATTTTTTTTGAACAACCTACATATAATTGCACGTGATTTAAAGATAATTACTACAATTTCATCTAATTTGAGATCAGTGATTACCCTCCGGATCGAATTCGTGTGAGGTGATCATTTAGGTAATCGAGTTCTAGGCGGAAGACTTACCAAAGTAGACACGTTAGACTAGCTAGAGAGGTCTCCGACCATTACCCTTTGATGTTTAAAATTAGATTGAAGTCAAGGTTTAGGACTAACAAATATAAGATTTAAAAAGTGTGATTAATGACGAAGACTATTTATAGTTTTCCATGATATGTAGTTATCCTCAAGGCGACATCGGTCATCATCTGGAGAGACTTCATGTATTGTTGTGTCAGATCAATATCCACAGTTTGAGATGCGGATATTTGATTGCTTGGACTTAGCCTATTGGGCCTATCTTTATGGACCACAAAATAAATAAAGGCCCAATATAATTAATTTTATTAACTTAGGCCACAATCTAAATTAAGCCCATTAATATCTTACGGCCAAAATGACAGTGAAAATCCTACTTACTTGCCTATAAATATCTTATATCTTCATTATTGAAAGGTACACAATTTACTATTCACTTAGCCCGTCTCAAGTTCTTTATATATAAATCAAGTGTCGACGGTCATTTAACGACCCTCACAACTTTTGTGATACAAGTAATGATCAATCATTAATTGGATTCAACATGAGTATTACAATCCGAGTTACACCACGTCAGTAACAAAGAACAAAGAATAGGAACCCTCTCATACTTCCACTAAATTGGCATTTGGCATCATATTTCTTGTGGGATTGTGAAAACACTCGAAATTGGCATCATATTTCTTGTGGGGAATATTGTGGATTGTGAAAGTGAAACACAAGTATTTTGTTAGTCCTCGGACTAGCATTCTTATTGGGGACAAGAAGACACAATTGGATAGTCTTTTACACGCCTTGACGACTCAAGAAAAACTAATTGGATAAATGCTGAAACATTATAAGTTAGAAAATAAGGTTATCTAATTTCTCCATAAATTTAGATATCGATGTAGTTTAAGAGTTAGGATTAAATTTGGCTCTATCCAAATCTGTAATTCAAGTGAATATCACACTCAAATTAAATACAACGAGACAAATATTCTCATATTTCCTACTTTTGTCTTGTATAACATTGCGTGGTTTTTTTTTTTTTATAAATTGGTAGCACAAGGGATTTTAATTTAAAAAATATTATCATCTATTTGTATCGGAAACAATCATCAAATAACATTAAATTTAGTCACAAAGAAAACATAATCAGATGATTTTACATTATATCCCTTGATGTATTTTCGGAATTGAAATAAGTATCCCATATTGTGTAATTAATTTTTTTGCTACAATTGCTTGTGGTGTCAAACATTACGTATATAGGATAGGAAGATAAAAGCAGTCGAGTTTAAACTGGATTAAAAGTTGGATTATTTAATGATTCTTTTTTGGAAAAGCCTTTATTTATGATTAAATTATTATTTTTTTAATTTTTGAGTTGTTAAATTTTTATATAACTCCTATTTATAATTATATTAGGACTCAAATTTCTGATAAATTATTGGGGTCCGCTTTGCATGAGTTCCGGGATGGAGGGCTTTTTAGTTATAAAGTTATAGTGGGGCACGTAATTGGAATGTATCATACCCGTGTAGTATCATAATGTATAGTATCTGTACGTACGAATAATTAAAAATATTTGTTTTCTACACATATTTTGAAAGCGCCGCTAAATACTTGACGAATTATACTTCATTTTAATATTTTTATAACATTTAAATAAATAAATCTAAAAATCATTCAAATTCTATTTATAAGCATAATAAAAATTATTGTAATATTAATTAATAAATAATATATAAATATATGAAGTATTAAATAATTATTTTCGATTTGTGTTAAGTTTATAATGTAATATAATATAAAAACTACATATTAACTTTTATATAATTTAAATATAAATACAATTCACTTAAAAATATACTAACTATTATTAAAATATTATTTTAATTTGAGTTGTAGTTTTAAGTTAAATAATAAAGCACCTTAAGTTAATTTTGATATAATATAAGTATAAAATAACAATCTATTATCACTTCCGAACAATTATTTTATATTTGTATTATACCCGTATGTCTATGAATCAATATATTAATTATTTTTATCTTTTTACCCTTTTTTAATCGTGACTTTTCAAAAATATTTATAATACACTTGTATATATTAAATAACAAAATTTTCCCATCCCATATTTAACTAACAGAGATAATAAACAATATATAATCTGATTTTTCCTTTTTTTTTTGTTTTTCATATATAATAAATTTTACTTTACCTATATTTTGAGTGTATTTATCCTATTTAAAATAAAATACTGAAATAATATGATCTAAAATAGCTAAATAACAACAACTAAAAATTTGTTGGTATTCACTAAAATTATGTAAAAAGACTCTTAAATAACGAATTTTACTTGTCCACAAACACATTACGTATTTGTATATATATGTATGTATCCAAATCCAGATAGGATTAAGTGATTGAATATTTGAATTCTGTTAGGATTATTATTCCATAGCTCAGTTGGACACCGCTTCTGCGTGAGTGTATATATATATGTGTATCGATATATTGTACTCTCATACTCACGATTATTTTCACTACTCCAAATCTCTTCTCTCTCTACACGAAAACCTTTCGTCTCGCTCTAATTACATTCTGTTTTTTTTTTTTTTTTTTTTTCTGAAAGAGATTCAAGTTGCGAAGATGCACGGAGCTCATGCACAAGCCGTTGCTCGCACCGTCATTGGCATCATTGGTATGTACTTAATTCATGCTTCTGTTACTTTTTTTCTCTGCGAAGTCTTTGCGCCACGCGCAAATTCAGTTCATGGATATTTTTGTTGGCATGGCAATGGCGTGAAGTTAGACGGATTTAGTTTATCTGTTGATGAACTCATTAAGCGAAAGTCCGATTTGATTCGTTATACTGTTTTTTTTTTTTTTTTTTTTTTTGTGATTTTGATATGCCAGTGTTGATTGTTTATTGATTTTTGTGTTTCTCTGTCTGTTTGTATGAGTAATGTATAGGCATGCCATGGTAGATTGTGATTGTATGTATATCTGCTGTTTTGTTGAAGCTAGAATTGTATAATTGTGGTAACTAAAAGTTTGATTTGAGATTAGTTTTTTCCTGTACGAGATCGTTGATTGCGTAATATTTTTTTAGATCATGTGTTATCTGTGATTGATGTATTCTGCTCATATATAGGACCAATAACGGCCTTTTTTTTCTTAACGTGATTTTTCTCTCAAGGATTGTTTGTTAGTAGTTTGTTATTATTTTATGCACGTACAAAGCCTGATTTACTCTTCTCCAGTGCTGTTTGTGTAGCGCGTTTGTGTGTGTATATATATGTTGTATTTTTATAATAAACTTAGATATTAAAGTTTCATGATCATTGATCCAGAGTTTGTATTTTAATCTTTTAACTGTAAGTATACGAGGAAAAGGAATTAAACAAAATTTGTGATACATGCCAGAGAAATTACTTTTGAATTTGCTTGTGTATGCTCTCAAGTCTCAATAATGGTTAATTAGCTACATGCATTCACTAATTGACTCGTTTTTGCATTATTTTGTAGGGAACTTCATCTCAGGCAGTGGCGGAGCCACTTGGAGCTTTGGGGGTACAACTGTACCCCCAATTTGAAAAAAAAAATTTTAATTTAGTTTAAAAAATAATATTAATAATATTTTGTACCCCCAATTTTTATATAAAATGGTATTTTTAACAATTAAAATCTAAAAAAATCAAAATATCTTACATATTTTTTACACAATTTTCCACATTTTCTCCCCCCTACAAATACTTTGTTCCCAAAAAATAATGATAGAATCTAACTACGATTAGCCTAAAATTTATCGTACCCCCATTTTCGAATTTCTGTATCCGCCACTGATCTCAGGATTCATGTTTCTCGCTCCAGCGTAATGCCTCTCTCTCTCTCTCTCTCTCTCTCTCTCTCTCTCTCTTACCCCTTTAATATTTATAAAATCCCCCTTCATATTTATAAAAACATTGCAGTTTAGAATCAAACCTCATGGGTACTTTTTGTAATTTAAAAGTTAGCTTGGTTTTTTTGTAATTAGGTCAGACCCCAGGGTACTTTTTGTAATTATCCCTTAATGCTATTGAACCATAAGATTGAACACCTTATGAAGAACAGGATCCCAATTGGTAATGTCTAGGCATATATTAGCCAGTTCATTAATTACATATCTGGATGACATTCTACTTTAATCTGTAGGCCAACTTTCAAGAGAATAGTCAAGAGGAAAAGCAGTGAAGAGTTCCACCCGTATCCGTACCTGGCCACCTGCATGAACTGCATGTTCTGGATCTTCTACGGTTTACCAATTGTCCATCCTGATAGCTATCTTGTGATTACAATCAATGGTTTTGGACTCGTCTTGGAGTTAATTTATCTCTCCATTTTCTTCTTCTACACTACCAACAAGAACAGGGTAAGTGATTTAAATAGGCCGATTATAAATTATAATTAAATTGTTTATATTGCTGTACAGTACTGATGTTATATATTTTGTTGATAACTTTATCCAGAGGATTATAATCCTTGTCCTTTTGGGTGAGGCTGCGCTGCTTGGTGTTATGGCAGTTATCACGCTCCTCTGCTTTCACACTCATGCCAATAGGTCCATGTTCGTGGGGATTATTTGTGCTGTTTTTGGGATCATTATGTACGGCTCCCCTCTGTCCATTCTTGTAAGTAAAAGTACCATATCTTTATCTTATAGTACATATTTTTTTAAAAATTTTTATGCTTTGTTTTTTCCAGTGTAAATATTAGTTCATTCTGACGACTCTTTTTTGCTAATTGAACTCTAACAGAGAAAAGTTATAAAGACAAAGAGTGCTGAATTCTTGCCATTCTGGCTCTGCCTTTTTGGTTTCTTGAATGGGATCGTTTGGTTCATTTATGCCAATCTCAAGAAGTTTGACCCTTACCTTGCTGTAAGTTCACTCTACAACATAATTTTCTGGTTTCCTCTTCTTCTTTATTTATAGGGATAATTACAAAACGCCCCCTACAGTTTGGGCTAATTACAAAAAAAAAATCAAGAGATTTTTGAAAATAACAAAAAACTCCTTGAGGTTTGACCGTTATCTTAAATTTAAGGAGGTAGCTATAATATTTTGATGAACATAAAGGGAACTTTTGAAATATTTTTTTGCATATGAAGGGGGAAATTGTAAGACGATCAAAGATTCAAAAACCTAAAGGTTTTTTGTAATTAGCCTCAACCTCGAGTTTTTTTTTTGGGTTAATTACAAAAAATACCCTTGAGGTTTGACCTAATTACAAAAAACCCAGCTAACTTTTAAAATTACAAAAAATACCTCCGAGGTTTTATTTTGTCTAACATTTAAACACTTCATAAGCATAAAATATTTCAAAATCCCCCTTCATATTTATAAAAACATTGCAGTTTACCCCTTAATTTTAATTTTTAACACGGAATCAAAACTAGGGGTACTGGTACTTATTTGGGTTTTTTTGTAATTAGGTCAAACCTCAGGGTACTTTTTGTAATTATCCATTCTTTTTTTATAATTATCCCTTATTTATATGTTAATTGATTTTGTTGTATAATTGGTGTAGACTCCAAATGGAATTGGAGCACTCTTGGGTTTTATCCAGCTTTCTGTATACACTTATTACACCACGAGAGGAAAGCAAAGCGGTGCAGCAGTGCAAAATGATGCGAAGCCCGGTGAGGTACAGCTCCAGAAACAGAACACCGCCAACAACTTGCCAGTGTGATTTTCTTTTTGAGGAAATTCGTCTTATTTCGTTTAGATTTTATATTTTTCAGAAAAAAACAAAGTATACAGTTTTGCAGTTTCTAGACTAGGTTTTGTTTTTCTAGATTTTATGCTTTTTAGTTTGCTAGAGATATTGAATTTATACTTACAGTTCTTTTTTTAGGAGACTTTCGTTTTTAGGATTTTTTAAATGGATTCTATTAATACTTAAATTCAATTTGCTTTAAGTTTTTTTGTGTCTGATCAGATTAATTTCGTAATATTTTGCAATGTGGCTCACAATTATGATCTCTCTCTCGCTGCAATCTAATCATAATATTATTTCTTGGTGACTGCGTACAATTTAATTGAATGGCATCAAAATGTTTGGTAAATAGGAGCATGAATTTGATTTGTAGGGATTAATTCTCTGGTTGTTGTGGAATACTTCTTCTATTTTGCCTTAATAATGCATGCAAAATAGCCTTTTTATCAGCACACGTATATCTCGTTTCGAAACGTACCTTTATTTTCCCTCTGAAATTCGATGAGTTGACAAAGACAAAACGTTTAGGTTAATGATGTTACAAATTAGAAAAATCAATTTTAAAACCAGATATCAAATTTTACCAACATGGCTAGTTGTGTAAACAAATCGAGTCGAGCCAAATATGATATTGAAGTTTATCGAACTTAAAAAATTGTGTTTGAGCTTATTGATTATTAATCAAGTCGAGCTTGGACGAGCTTTAGTCGAACTGAACACGAATCGAACTCGAGCAACTTGATATTTTAAACATGTTATATTAATATTTTACTCATCGAGTTGAGCTCGAGTCAAGCTTTATATTTTATCAAAAGAAAAATTGTGTTCAAATTTGGTTCGTTATGTTAACAAACAGATTTTAAATAAACTTTTAATGACCGATCTCAAGTCGAATATCGAGTAGGTTGATTCGATTTTTACCCATAAAACATGACATCTTAGGTCGATATAGCTCAAGTTGATGGACCGATGGTCTATCATTAGTGCCATTAAATCCAACCCATGTTCTTAGCCCGGCCCAACAATTAAAAGCCCACTAAGCACTTTCCCAGCCGACAATAAAAAAAAAGATGGGATTTGAAGATCATCTTATCCAGAGTGTGAGGTTGACTGAAAGCATTCCACCTTCAATTCTCCATCTACTCTGTGGATCGGATTTTCGCTTCTTCCCCACAAAACCTTATCTTCTCTCCAATCTTGTTGCTATTATCGTTACCTCTCCTAGATTCTAATGTTGCTACATTCCTGCTAAAAAACTGTTCCAAGTTTTTCATCAATGGCGGCCATTATATCATGCCACAAGTATTCCTTTTCACAATTAACGACGGCACAGACATTTGTTAGCCACACGCTTCCATCTAAATGCATCAAGCTTTCATCTCTCCGTAATGCTTCCAGTCAGCAGTTTAAGCCTTTGTGCTCCTCCGAAAAATCAGCTCCATTTGAGCTCACAGACGAGCAGGCGAGTTTCTTCTCCTCTCTTCCTGTTTCAACAACTTTTTTTTTTCTTTCGAATTGTGTGATTAGTATTGTTGATCCGTTCTGCTTTGAGTTATTTGTTTAAATTTTCTGTGTGCAATTTGTTTTTGAACAGAGAGATAGGTTTGCTTCGATAAAGAAAAGTGCGATTTCGATTGCGTTGGCGGTTGGATTGGTTACTGGAGTTCCTGATTTGGGATATTTAGGGCAGGCAAATGCCGCTGCTATTGCTCCAGCATTGCCAGATGTTTCAGTTTTGATTTCAGGGCCACCAATTAAGGACCCTGGGGCATTGTTGAGATATGCATTACCTATTGATAATAAGGCTATAAGGGAGGTTCAAAAGCCGCTTGAGGATATCACTGAGAGTCTAAAGATTGCTGGTGTTAAAGCCCTTGATTCTGTGGAAAGAGTGAGAAACCCTAGTTCTTTTTTTGATAGCATTTGTGTAGTTTCATTGTGATTGCGGAGTATTTTTTGCTTAGGTGCTGAGTTTTTTTTGTTTTTTTTTTTGCAATGTGTTAATAATTGTTTTTTTTTTTCTCTTGCTTGAGTTGTAGAATGTTAGACAGGCGTCAAGAGCTCTCAAGCAAGGTAGGACCTTGATCGTGGGAGGTCTGGCGAAGTCGAAGGTCGATGATGGGATTGAATTGCTTAACAAACTTGAATCAGGATTGGATGAGCTTCAGAAAATTGTGGAGGACAGAAAACGTGACGCGGTTGCACCTAAGCAGAAGGAGCTACTTAATTATGTTGGAGGGTGAGTATAGACAATTCTTGTTTCTTAATCACACAGGATCCTGACAAAAGTTGGCTTTAAGTACAAACAAGAGTTGGAATGGTTAAAAATATGTAAACAAGATGCGCAATAAATCTGATTAGAGATTAGAAAACTTTTTAGAAAGCAATTTGAATAAATCGAATATCGTTTTTATGTTCTGTGGAAAGCATCCTTGTGATGTACTACCACAGAGCACCGAACAGTATGCATTTTGTTGGGGTTAATGACATTTCCTTTAAGCCGACAATCAAGATAATGGGAGTGTTTGGAATCACTAAAAGAAGCACTTCTTAGTTTTTAGTTGAAAAAATCACTTTGCAGTGTTTGCAAATGCCAACTTCTGCTTCTGATTCTGCTTCATTTTATCAGAATCTAAAGGTAGGGAGATGGGTGCTTTAGATTTATGCTTTTGCTTGTGGTTTGACTTTTAAAAACGAATAAGCATTTTTCCAACTTTTTCTCCAAACACTCTCAACTTCTGATTCTATTTTCAAACACTACCAACTTCTGATTCCCAACTACTTTTGCTTCTACTACAATAAATCACTTCTTCTAAAAGCAGAAGTTTTTGCAAACACTCCCAATACCACTGATTTATATTGTAAGTGTTATATACTATTGTGACCCTAACTTTGATGGTCTATAACAATGTGGCCCATAGATGATGAAGGAGCAATATCGTTGATGTACTTTTGGAGTGTTGACAAAGAAATTAGTACAAATTCCTCTTTAGGTCTAAGAAATGGGAAGAAAAGAAAAAACCGAGTCTTCCGAAAATATGCTCGTCTCATTTAAGTCCTTGTCATTGACTGCAGCTGAGATCTTCCTGGGGCATTGGATTTCTGCAGTGTTGAAGAGGATATGGTTGATGGCTTTCCATATGAAGTGCCTGAAGAGTACAGAAATATGCCATTGCTGAAGGGGAGAGCGGCTGTGGATATGAAGGTCAAGGTCAAGGACAATCCTAACCTGAATGAATGTGTATTTCGTATAGTTTTGGATGGCTATAATGCCCCTGTAACTGCTGGGAATTTTGTGGATTTGGTGGAAAGGCATTTCTATGACGGCATGGAGATCCAAAGAGGTATGCTTGAAGAAACTTCTTTAATATTCTATAACTAGACATCTATTAACTGACACTTATAGATTTGGTTTATTGTTTCTTCTCTAGCGGATGGCTTTGTAGTACAAACAGGAGATCCTGAAGGTCCTGCTGAGGGCTTTATTGATCCTAGTACAGAAAAAACCCGTACGATTCCTCTGGAAATTATGGTGAATGGAGAAAAAGCACCCTTCTATGGAGAAACTCTGGAAGTAAGTTTGTAAACACCCAGCGTAATCATTAATAGAAACAAGCTTATGTATAACCTCAAGAGTAGTAAATGAATAACTGAGATATGTAAGCATTAGAGGGAATTATATTCGAAAAAAGATCCCATGGGAATATGCTAAAGTTTTTGTCCATAAAAAGTAAATTAGTCCAATCTTGTTAGTGAGATATGCAAGCCTGTAAATTTGTTTTGTCTGACTTTGTTACGTTTAAGTCAAGCATACACCAAAAAAATAAAAAAATTCACCAAGCTCCATCTGAGAGTTTGCCGAAACCGGCACGCCCAGGCCCCAACTTCCATTGTTTTCCATCAATCGCCGGCAGTCATTCAGAAGTGTGTTAAATTTCATTTCCTTCCCCAATTTGACATAAGTTGTGTTCTTGGACAGGAGCTTGGTTTATACAAGGCTCAAACAAGGCTTCCATTTAATGCATTTGGAACCATGGCCATGGCTCGAGAGGTGAAAAGTCTAAATTTAGTGAATTTTGGTATTATGGATCGGATATTGCGACTCATATTGAGTTAAAACGATTGATTTTTTTAATCTCAGGAATTTGAGAACAATTCTGCCTCAAGCCAGGTATTTTGGCTATTGAAAGAAAGTGAACTAACTCCTAGCAATGCCAACATATTGGATGGTCGGTATGCAGTATTTGGTTACGTGACAGATAATGAAGATTTCTTGGCAGACCTAAAGGTTGGAGATGTTATAGAGTCGATCCAAGTCGTAGCAGGCTTAGATAATCTTGTTAATCCAAGCTACAAGATTGCTGGTTAGATATTTAGTTTCGGCTATTGGTTTAAGGATCACTTATTCTCTTGATCAGGTGAAATAACTTAATGCAAGAGAGAGACTTCTAATTCTTTGGATTCAGTAATGTTGTTGTTGTTGTCTTGTATCACAAATAAAAAATTGTTGCAGAATTGGAATTTAGGAGATAGAGCCTGTTTCTTTATGTTTTGGTAAATCTTTGTCTGTAATAAATCAATTTAAGTGTGAGATCTCATTATTCCATTCCATCATAAGAATTCAGATCTATGTATTTCAACTAACTTATTTATTTGTGTTTTATGGGAAACAACTCTAGTTCTTATTACTGTTCTAAAAAGCCCCGCCTAGTCCCGATTAGTCCCCCGCCTATGCGCTAGACTCTTTTTGTACGTCTACAATTTTTGTCCGATTAGGTCCCGCCTAACCTCGCCCAAGCTCTGCCTAGGCGCTAGGCCCCAACTTACCGCCCGACTAGCGCCTAGCGCTTTTTGGAACACTGGACTTCTTATTCCAATTTAAGAATAATGGCATCAACTATTTGCATAATAGTGGAATCCTACCCCGCTCGTCAATGTTTCAGCAAAAAACTTAAGTATCTTGTAGGGAATCATGATATTAGTAAACTTAAATTGGGATAATAACATGAATAATGCAACAACATTAAGTCATAGGTACTTGGATATGCATTATGGTCCAAACCTATCTCAACTTCAAAGCATGCATTTGCTTGTTAAATAACTACTTCTACTTCAACATTGTACATCTTCAGAAGTTGGGAATTAGCTTATGACACCTTTGAGAATCTGTAATTATTTCTCAAGGCCCTCGATACCTGCGGAAGCAGAAACAACCTCGAGGCTGGTCGAGAGGAATCATACCCCCTCCCTTTGATGTGTCAATGGCTTCCAACATTGAAACAACCTCGTCCATTTCTGGCCTCTTGTCAGAATTTGTATCCCAACATCGTTTCATCACGTTCGCAAGAGAGCTCGGGCAACATCGAGGTATATCTGGCCTCAGATTCTGCAAGTTGATAGCAAAAATCGTCAATCTCTTTTTCCAACATGTGACTGTTTGTGAAAATTTCTAAAAATATACGTTATTCACTCATTCCCATTTTTCCTCGTCAATCACATGCAATTATAATTTTACTGGAAAAACATCACAATCAAGTCACAATTATATTACAAATACACTATTCACTATCTTTTAATCTTCCAGTCAGCAATCACATTAACTCACAATTCTACCAAATAACCATGACATCATCTATCATCAGTACATTTTCATTTCATATACAATCACATACTCAAAATACATTCAGACAATTTTTTTCGCATTTTTCTTTCCAAAAATAGAAAAGGAGTGGAATGAAAAGCCAAATAACCACACCCTTAGTTTTCAGATGCATATACCTGGCGCACTACAGCTGAAGTCAATTCTGAGAAGCTGAGGTTTGGATATGGCATATCACAGCAATATATCTCCCATAAGCAAATACCAGAACTATATACATCACATTTCCTATTGTAAGGGTTACCATTGAGGACCTATGATAGATTCAAGAAACACAGAATTAAAGCCAGCTACAAGACAATGAATATTCTCAAAAATAAGATGACATCCTAGCCACAATTTCATCCAAACTGGTGTGGCTGTTAAGTAAATAAATACCTCAGGCGCCATATAACCAAGGGTTCCAGTTTCCCCAGTCATTTCATTAGGATTTGAAGCCTCTACTCGAGCAACCCCAATAACTATTTATAACGGACAGACACTATAATAGTTGTCTTTCTCATTAGAAAAAGACCTTCATTCCATATATAAAGGTAGGTCTTCTGAGGATACATTTTCAGTTCATTTCACAGAGCCCAGCAATATAAATAAACGACTACGTTAAAGAGATAAATAAGATATGAAACAGTGACATGTTTTAAGCAGCAAAACATTACCTTAGTTACATTAGGATGATCAAGCTTGTGCCACACAGAAACTTCTTGGGCAAAAGATGCTCTAAGTGAAGCCATTTCAGCCTGTGTCCTGTGGCCGTGGCCTTCTTCGCCCCAGTCGAGAAGTTTTACTGAAGCGGGGAGGAAAAAAAAATCAACTGTTAATGGTGTAAATACTGAATCCTATACACTGAAAGTAAGAAACTTAGTACATGGACCCAAACTGATAAGACAACGGATTTAAGGGAGTGTTTGCAAACTCTAAAAAGTGATTCTTTTCACCTAGAAGCTAAGAATACTTTTTTTTTTTTTTAGATTTTGCAAAAAAATCCCTTAAATCCAAGGTCTTGTCAGTTTGATGGACTAGAAGCTGAATCACTTTTTTTTTAGAATTTGCAAACACTCCCTTAATCAAGCTGATGGTAACTTCAATCCAATTGGCACACAGCTAAAATTAGTTAATTTTTTCACCTAAAAGCTGAGAATTACTTTTTTTAGAGTTTGCAAAAACTCCCTAAATCGAGCAGATGATAAGTTCAATCCAATTGACATACAGTTAAAATGTACTAATAATAAACAAAAACTCAAAGCCACCAACCTTTATCTAGTAAACCTCTGAGTCTAGACAAATATATGCCAACACTAACAGACTGAAATTTTATTCATCCACTCCAAAAAACAAAAACGATTCTGCTTCTTAATTTAAAAAAGAAAGCTGTTAAACTTTACAGTAACGAAAAATAAAAATAAAAAATCTAGAAAATACCTGCAACATCTTGTCCATCATAAATGCCGCGATGAACGGTTCCGAAAGTGCCACGTGCTATGACGGATTTGATTAGGAGCTTCGACGGGTCGATTTCCCACACATGCCTAACCGCAATCTCCCTCATTTCTTCTTCGTGTGGTTTTTGATCTCCATTCTCTGGTTTTTGCTTTTCTAAAGTTAGAGCTCTGCTGAGATGCCGGTGGAGCTGTTCGTCGAGGCACTTCAGATCTATTTGATCTGCCCTCACGAAACCACCGTCGCCGCCGCGAATGGCCTCCGCCATTTCCGGTCACTGAGATTACCGATTATTTAACTGTCGCTCTCTGGGAAGTTTTATCAGTTGGGATTTTGGACTAATTTTTTCAGTCAGATATTAATAGTGTGATGTGATGTGATTCCATTTATTTATAATTATTCTACTTTTGATTTTTCGAAATTGTTTATTTCATATGAAAAGATTTTGTGGAATCTCCGGTGATTTTCAGTTCTGGTTAAGTGATTAATTCACACCAATGACCAATTGACAAAAGTTCTTAGGAGTTGTAAGAGGGTAAGGACGTGTTTAGCTGAATTGATGAGAAATGATAAGCAATTGAGACTGTTCAGTATAGTAATGTAGGAAGTGATTGTTTCACCTTTCGTTCCGTTCATTTTTACTTTTAGAGAGAATAGTATGAAATTTTTATTTTATAAAAATGAGAATGAATTTTGAGAGTGTGATTGGATATAAGATGAAAATGTGGTGATGATTGTTTTTTTTTTTTCCGAAACGATAGAAATATATTCATTACTCAAATAAACTTACACTGCCAACTGGCAAATGGCCACCTTGAACATACATACATTGATACATGTCAAGGGGAGAACTCCGTACGACAGATAAAACCACCGTAATTCGAGGGAGCAAAACAAGAAACTATTAAAAAACAAATAAAAACTAAGAACTCCAAAGGAAACTAAACCACCTCCGAAAGGAGGACTAAGACACTCCGCAAGGGAGACTACCCAACTCGAACAAATCCGGGCACGAGCTACTACACGCACTGCAAGCCTGAAATTACCGACCGCCTACGAGTTTCTCAAATCAACCGGTAAAAAAAGACAAAAAAAAACATAAAAAACAACAGAAAAATCGAAAAAAAAGGAAAAGAAAAATGCCTTTCCCTCACCCGATCTTCAACCGCAACAGGCAACCCATCACCTACCCGGCTCCAACTCTCCTCTTTGTAGCTCCGACCTTCGACTTGCCTCCACTCTCGATCGAAAAAACCGATCACCTCCGGATAACACAAGGGATATTATCTTCATTGGCTCCATCATGAAACATGGTTGGGGTGGGGAGGGGAGGGGATAAGGAAGGAGGAGGAGGGGGGGCGACTGGGATGGGGAGGAGGGGGAAAAGTTAAAAGTTTTAGGGTTTTTAGAGAATGAGGGGAGATAAAAGAGGTAGAGAGAGAAAGAGAGTTGTATTGTTTGTATAATTGGTGATGATAGTTGATGTGATAGTTTTTTTAGTATAATAGTGATTAGACGTGATTGGTGATTTGAAAAATAAGAGAGAGTGGATAGTGTATTTAGGATATGATTGTATAATAATGATAGTTGATGTGATATTTTTTTGTTTAAATTATAAGTGAATGTAATTAATTATTTGTAAAATGAGAAAAATGAATAGTATATTTTTTGAAAATTTTCACAAGCAATCACATGTTCATGCAAAATTTGTCCAAAAAGTGGAAGAGATGAAAAAATTTCATAGGCAAACACTCCCGTAAACACTCATGTAATGATTATTTCAGTATTGTGTTAACTTTTGTTTAAGGACATGTATTGTGTTTGTCATTTATTAGCAAAAAGTGTGTCCACCTTGTATTTCGGGAAGTTTGACAAAGAGTGATATATGCTTAATTGCTTATAGCATGCAAATGTCAACATGCCCAAACACATGGAATTGTAATGATAAGGACTATTTCCAGGCAATTCATAATCCCAAACGCATCCTAAGTTATAACCATAGGATACCCATTGTTATAGTTTTATGCTTAGAAAACTCAAACAGAAGACGCATTTTCAGGGAACATCTTAAGACACGTTTATTAGTTCAAATTTTTTGGTTAAGCTTTTTTGATTCAGTATTTGATGATAATTTTGGTACACCTATAAATTAAACATGATTCTTCTGATACGCTAAAATATTGTAACGGAGGAGACTTAGCGTACGAATAACGTTTATTGTATTATATTTTCTAGAATCAAATTAAAGATATGATTCGAAGCTCTTTTCTATATACATATATATATATATATATCATCCCAATATTTTAAAGATTTTTCCAACTAAAAAGATTAATATTTTGACCGTCAAACCTAATGATGAGGGATTATTAGTTTTAGCCTTTAGGGGCCTCAATATGCTAAGAGTAAAGACCCAACTCTCCGAAATCAAATAGTCAAGAGGCTGAGCTAGTAAGACTAAGAAGCACAATAACCAATAGTTGAGGGTATTGAATAAAAATGAACAAATTCTATTGTAGGATCCGGCGCAGCTCCTTTTATGTAACACGTTTATTGAAAAATGTCTTTGTGCATTTTTTTAGTACAAAGTCTTGGGAAAGATGTGATTTATATTAATAGTATGAGTTACAAATACTCAATCTGACAACCAATTCTCGAAATTGACGCATTTCCAACCACGAATTGTGGACATTCAGCAGGTTCTAGATATTTTGGAAAATTGCAGAAAATCCCTCCATATTTTATTTGTCGTACATTTTTCCTACATAAACAAAAATATTTCAAAACTCCTCTCATATTTATAGAAATATTACAGTTACCTCTTCTTAAATTTATGACATAATCAAACTTCAGTGATGAAACATCTCTGGATTTTTTCGTAATTAGTTTCAAGTTCCAACCTTGGGGATCTTTTGCAATTATCCCTTATAAATAAAATCAGCTCTAACATATGAGAACACTTTTATACACCAAACTAGTTTTATAGTTTTTTTTCTCTCAAACAAAGAAAGCCATCATAGGAGCACGCGTGTAATTATACAACGACACACTATATCCCTATATGGGTATGCATCTACAAATCAAAGGCTATAAGGTTATGCAATCACAGGAGTGTATATATGATATATGCATCTATATAAAGTCAAGTCATTTGCATGATCTCCAGTAGAAAATGCAATCACCTGCATGCATATATATGTAACAATACCGGAACGTTTTACTGGGTAAGTGCATATGTATGGTAGCGCGTAGCAGCTTCTTGTTATCAGAGGAAAAGACGATATAATTGGCAAACCGGAACCATTATGGCCGTCGCTTTTTCTTCTCTGGTGTTGCATGTACTTGTGCTTTGATCCCATAAGTCTTCAACTGGAAATTCTCAAAAGCATCAGAAACTACTCCAACCTGCAAAAGCATTAAAATTTAAAAATTAGCATTTATATGTGCAAACTACATACACCAACAAGAATTGAAATCTTTTCAATAAGCTGATTCAAGAGACCAGTTCAGGCTTTTTGGAGTACACTCGCACGATCATGTCTTGGTAAGATGTTGGAAGCAGGTGACTGATGCGATCATCTGTAATAGAGAACTTCTCTTCACTATCATAATCCTGAACAAAAGGTGCTGTCAGAAGTTGCAGAAGTGAAAGTAAAACTGTATAATGATAAGGGATACTTAACCACGAGTTTGTAGCTCGAATGGTATCACTCACCCTTTTTAAGGGTGTTGATCGGGGTTCGAACCCGGTATCTTTCAGTTTCCTCGAACCAGTACTCCCAATTTACTAATAAAATGATAAAGGAGACTACAAAAAAACTGAGGTTCGGGCTTATTACTAAAAACCTAGAGATTTTCGGAAATTACAAAAATTCCCTTTAGTTTGATCCGGCTTACATTTTCCCCCTTCATATGGAAATCCCATTTCAAAAGCTCCCCTTACGTTTATCAAAATATTACAGTTACCCCCTTAAATTGAAGACACAATCAAACATCAAGGGTTTTTTTATAATTTTCAAAAACCTTTTGTTTTTTTCGTAAGTAGCCCAAACCTTAGGGGGCCTTTTTGTAATTATCCCTAACGATAAATCTAACGGTTTAAAATTCCTAAAACTCAAATTTGGGACACAGTAGTCATACCTGGAAAAACTTGATGCTGGAAGGAGGATGATGCATACAGAGAATGAGAAATGTTAATATAGCAACTCAAAATCTACTGCTAACTATATGAACAAGGAAATGAGGGATTACAGGGAATAAGCACCTTTCAAGAGGATTATGCCTCCCACGAGTCAAATCAATTCGGACATTGGTAACCACAACATCCTCTTCTCTTAATGCCACTCCACCGTTTTTCTGTACAATCAACAGTCCCATATAAATTGAAGTGCAGTAATATTCCTGGCAAAGAAGCCTAAAGAGCACGTACATTATTTTCTAGGGATAATTACAAAAAAGCCCCTGAGGTTCGGGTTGTTACAAAAAAAAAACAAAGATTTTTGAAAGTACAAAAACCCCCTTGACATCTGTAAAAATAATACATATACCCCCTTAAATTTAAGACAAAATCAAATCTGAGGGATGTTTTTGTAATTTTGAAACATCTTTGGGTTTTTTTGTAATTAGCCCTAACCTCAGGGGTGTTTTTGTAATTATCCCTATTTTCTAATAACATGCATGGAGCACCTGTGAGCAAACAATATCCTGTGCAGTGACTTTCTTAAAATTCTCCAATTTGTCCTTCGGAACAGCATACTCATTACAAAACTGCAAAAGCGAAATAGCACGTGAGAACATCATATTTCATAAAATACATTAGGTGAAAAATAGGAAAAAATATAGAGAGTAGACCTATTCAATAATCATCACGTATTTAAGTCCATCAAACTTCAAACCTGGTATAAATCCCTTCGGCGAATGCGAAGGATCAAATCCCTAGATTCCTTTAGTTCTTGGTCTGGGGCTGTCTCAATGGACTTGATAATAGTGTCATCTAACTACACCGGCAAAGACAAACCTCTCAGTAGAGCAGCACGCGGCTATTAACAATATAAATAGGAGAGTTCCAAACCTTCCAATATTGCGCAGGATCCTGTATGTGAGATGCTATTTGCAAATAATCATTCGCACTCACTAACGCATCTACAAGCATCAGCTCTATAGCCTGAAAAAATCAAAATTATTATTGACTTTGATAAAAATTGAAAAAAAAAAAGCAGCACATAATATAATTTTATTCCTGATTTTCATGCCCAGTTGAATACCTTTACTTTTGCATGAGTATAAACAGTTCTGTGCAAATCAGCTCGTGTGGCAAACAACTTGTGAATGGTCAGATCTAAAATTTATACTCAATAGTCAAGAACAAAGGTTTGATAACTAAATGAAAAGTGCATGTTTCTCTGCTCAGCCATTTACATACTTACAATCTTTGTCCCGATAGCATATATCATCTCCCATAACTCTCATACTCTCCATTAACCTAAGAGTCATGAAGAAACCAATCAGGAAATTTGGCTGTTAGGAAAATGCATCCATGTAAAATGAATCACAAAGAAAATCTGACAACCTTTGAAACTGAAAGTTGCATCCCAAACCACATGCTCGACAATCACGGACAATATAATCAAACCTGCAGCAGAGTTTTTCACATCCTGGTAACTATATCAATCATGTAATGCAGTCAAACACAACAGAGAGCAGAAGAAATTAATAATATTAATAACAACACGGAAAGGATTAAATTCAGAGAGAACCAGTGTTGAAGATACTAACTTGTCAACATCAATGCCGTTTCGACCATTTGCCACAATATCATATAGAAAACGCTTTTCCCTTGAGCTCTAGAGATTAGACAAAATCACAGATTCAATCTGAACGTGTGTCGACATACAATAAAGCTGCACTATCACCAAGATAATAAAATCACCACAATGTTTACAAATAGGACTTACTTTGGTTGTAGCATATTTAGAACTTGCAAGTATCATTTCCTGCCAACAGGTTATGGGTTGAAATAAAAGAACTCAGAACTTATGAGTATAAGATTTACTCAAAAATAAGTATCTTATATATATATATATATATATATATATATATATATATATGATAACAAATCCATTATTTTGAGCATGCTAAGCAAAAACTCGTACGAAGCCTCAAGCATCGAAAGAAATAATGTCAAGCACTGAATTTAAACAGAAACTTTCACCTCAAACTGCAAACCATCATTTAGAAGAAAATATATGATCAAGAAAAGATATGATCTGTGCGCAACTAGTTAGATGTCTCCATGGAAAAGAAACCTGTAAAGAAATTGCTGTACCAAAGGGTACATACTTGCCCCAAGACAAATGCCATATAGATTTTGTTTCAAACTGAGAAATCATTGGAAAGAGAATATCCATGCAGACACATATACAAAAAGAACATCTGGGAGCTGCTAAAAGTATTGATGGCAAAAGCAATCTCCTGAGATAGCTTCACAGAGGAATGGATATGCTTGCAAGTAAAAATTCTGTATAACAAATAGATCCTCATAGGAAGAGAAAAATAGCTCAGAAGATTTTCCTTCTCAGTTACGGAGTTCAAACTACAATAGCCATCAATATCTTTCAGTTCATCCAAAAAAAGAATAAGTGGGTCTTAGTTATACAAGTATATAACAAAATTCTTCAATAGACCAAATACACCTAACAAGCACCTGCCATACAGCAGAAATTCTTCATAGGAGAAAGTGATTAATCAGTTTAACAAGTCACAACACCAAACACGTTCTCATAGAAGTCTCAAAAAGAACAGGAAAAAGCAAGTAGGATTTACAAACTAAACCTGGTTACAGTAAAGCATTTTCTTCAACTAACCTTAGCTCTTTTCACAATCTCAGCATCTATGTCAATATGATGCTCATCGACAATATGATCCACCATCTCCACAGACATTTGCTCATGAGACCTATGTTCATCTTTCCCCAGTTAAACAGGTATCTCACAATATTTACTAAGAAAAGAACCACAAACACAATATAGACAAGCAAAAAATAAAATAAATAACAGAAACTCAAGAGTGAGCATACGATATGAACCAATTTTAATGACCAAAAAGTTGTTTCCATCGCAAAAATAAGAATGAGCATATATAAATTAGTCATACATTCTAAGGGCATGTGTATGTTTGTGCGACTAGGGGAAGAGGGGTTATGGATAAAGCATTCTTAGAATGTAAAGGCCCCGTACAAGGTAAAAGCACATCCACTATTGAGGGTAGATAATCTACCTCGTGGGTTTGTTTCTTGTAGTTTAAGAATATTACATTGTCAATTCACATGATGTAAGATGGGGACAATATATAAGTACAATTTCAAGGGTTTTGTTCACATTATAGTAGCTGAGATAACAAAAAGTGGTTTACTATTAAAAACAAGAAACTAACTTAAGAAAAGGAATCATGCACTCATCAACAGGAAAAACGTTAACCCATAAAACAGTCAGTTCAACTATATTACCATTCTGATGCCTTGAGAACCTTGGGAAGAAACTCACGTTCAAACAAATGACTGAAAGGACCATGACCTATGTCATGCAAAAGTCCTGTCAATTAGCGCAAAGTAGATGGTCAACGTTAATAAGTGTGCTAACAGATATTCTTAACTAGGGGTGGAGCCAAGGGGGGGCCTCCCCGGTCCTCGCGCACCCCAAATTTTTTTTCGTCATGTTTTTTCTATGGGGAAAACAATTTAAAAAAAAAAAGTTATATATATTCTTTAAGGGGAAAAAATTTGGGCTAGGGGTAAAAAGATTTGGGCTGGCTACGCCCCTGTTCTTAACTGATAAAAATTTAATAATATCTGTAGGACCTGCAAGTTTCACTGTTTGCATATCAAAGCCATCAATACCAAGCTCCGATCCCTGCAAAAGGCACAGAGTTCGTTAAAAAAAACCCAATAACTTCCCTTTAAACTATTTGAATGAAAATTTTCATGCAAATCACATACTTGTTGGGTTTTAAGTTTATGAACTGCTTGACCAGCAAGCCAATAAACTCCAAGACAATGCTCAAATCTAGAATGTACTGCACCTGGATAAACCATGTGTACCATTCCTGAAAAATGAAAAAATAAAAAATAATTATTCAATGCAAGAGCCTGAAATTAACGTAAGCAACTAGTGGTTGCTTCAAAGCCATTATTCTCTTCATTTACCAAGAGTAACGGCTTATGAAATAAGTTATAAATGAACTGACATTCTGAGAAATTGCAATTGCCAAGGATTGAATACCATGATGGTCACCATGGCTACATGCAACAGGAAGGTCAAATTCAAGTACAAGTATTAAAAGATATGTAGAAGCAAGTAATAAGATGTGCCTGTCAACTCTTCTGATGTTAATTTACAAGGCTAAAAAAATTCTCAGATAATGAGGAGTACTTTAATATTATTCAGAAAACCACAAAATTTCAAAAGCAAACAGGATAGCCTAATATAAAAGTTATTATACGACAACATTTTTTTTCTGACAGTCACTAGAATTCCAACGACAGAAGTATCAACAAAAACTTGAAACATGAAGAACATTTAATGACTTGTGATTTTAAAAACAAAGAGCGAAGGGGTTTAATGCATCCGCTGCAACAGATTTTCTACATTAACAGATGTATTGGAAAATGTTTGCCACTTAAGTGTGAGAAGTACCAAAACCATAGTGTGCAATTTCAACAAATTAGCATAGTAGAAGATAATAGCTATCTTTGGTTCACTTCACATCATTCATTATAATGGACAGAGATACTAATTCATGAATAACGAAAAACGTTTTAACTCATAGAACCCACATAAATGTCTCAAGAATCAAGTACAGCTATTGACTGTTGGCAAATGATTATTGAGAAAGAAATAACAAAGTTCTGCACTCACCTAGTTGCTTAAGATCACGCAGCCTGCCAACAAAACAGATAGCATATTAGAAACTGAGGGTGCGATTGGATATACTTTCATTTTGAAAATTTTCTTTTTGCTAGAGAATATTGGTGATTTTTTTTTTTGAAAGGAAATAGATGAAATTTGAGAGTGTGACTGGCATAAGATAAAAAAATAATGATGAAAGTTGATTGATATACAAATAGTAAAATAACGATCGGTAGTTAAAAAGATGTGAGTGGATGAATAGTAGAATTTATGGGGAAATGAGTAATAATGAATGGTGATTAGATGAGGTTTTTGAAAAAATGAGTAGAAGTGGTTGATGGAGAAAAAAAGTAAAGTGAGTGAATAGTGTATTTTCTGAAATTTTCATAATCATTCACATTTTTGGTATAAAAAAATTCTCTGGAACAAAAATGAAAATTTTCCATAAGCAATCACAGCCTGAATCATCACAATTACATTGACAGAGATGCAACAAATACCACAAAATGCACATAAAAGAAAAGAAAATTGAACTATTAAAGGATGAAGAAGGCAGAATGTTTTTAATTTACCTCTGAAACTGCTCGGTGTCAATGAATTTCAGAACAAGCTGCAAATAAATATATAATCGGTGAATGATTTGCACTTAAACAAAATTTTGGATTCGCTTTGAAATACCAGACCAAGTACTTGGAAAATAAGAAAGATACAAAGAAAGATCACATGACATTTTAGTACGAAAAAGACTTACCGGAATAAACAGCAAGATAAAAATACTTAAATAAATCACTTCATCATTAGTCAATGCCACTGATTAGGGGGCAAAACTCCAATGAACAAACAACACAAAATACAAAAATAGACACAAACGAGGACATTCAAACTCAAATATTCAAGAACCAATGATTAAAAAAAACACAACACAACACAAAAAATAGACATAAACCAGAACATTCAAATTCAAACACAAAAACAAACACAAACCAGAACGTTACCGGATCGAGATAAATGTTTCCATGGACATTGTCATGGACGTGCTTGGAGGATCTCAGATCTTGAGAGCTCGCGAAACTGTAGTTTGATGAGAACGAAACTTCACCGTCGCAATACGCTCCCATCCTCGCTCTTCTGCTTTGCTCCCCAGCTCCCAAGGCTATAAATGTACAAAGAGAAGCAGGAAAAATACAATAGAACTGAAATTCCTCAATAATCTTACCATGTTTTGCATATATATTCACTGAAATAAATGGTAATTGATGATTGTTGCTGACGAAACGATTCAGAGGTTTTTGCTTACCGTTTTGCTATGGGAAGAGGAGAGAGTGTTGCCGTTAGTTTTACTGAGTAATTAATTTGGAAACGTAGGAATAACGGAAAGGAATATACAGGATTACAGATGTGGTGTTGCAGTGCCGCCAAGACAGTGTGATTTCAGAAAATAGTTTCTCCAATGATCTTGTGAGAGTTAATTCTTAATAAAGCTAATCGATATTCGACTCGATATTAAATATAAAACTCGACTCGAACTCATCTCTATCACTGAAAAATTAATATAACATATATAAAAAGGCAAAAACTTACATGAGACGGTTTCACGGATTTAGATCCGTGAGACGGAGCTCTTACATAAAGTTTTAAAGGTTTTTTTTTTTTTTCAGATTTTAGTTTTCTTAGGGTTTATATTTGTTTTTTAAGGGTTATTTTGTTTCTTGGGTTTATTTTTAATTGATTTGGATTTTTAGAATTTTTAGTTGTTTTTAGGGTTTATTTTTTATTTTTTGGATTTACTTTTGTTTTTCGGGTTTATTTTTCATGGTTCATGTTTTTAGGGTTTATTTTTGTTTCTCCATGATTCATTATTATTTTTAAATTTATTTTCATGGTTCATGTTCTCAAGACGGAGCCCTTAGGAGGTCCGTCTCACGGATTTAGATCCGTGAGACCGTCTCACAAGAGACTTGCTCATATAAAAATATCAAACTAATTGAATTTGATTATTGTTCGGCTCAGTTAAAACTCGTTCAAATTTGACTCGATTATTATTCAAACCAAGTAACACAATTTTTAAAATTCGATAAAAATTCAACAAGCTTAAACAATATAATATTCGGCTTGATTCCACTAGTTTAGATCTCTACATGTGATTTGATAAAAGGAAAAATAAAAGTGAGCCAAGAGTTTATTTTTGAAAATTGTCATCAATAATTGTTTTTTTTTTTTTTTGTGTGTTGGAGGGATTCAATAATTGGATTTTGACATTTTGTTATATCCAAGTTTCTTCTTTTACTTTTGTCAATTTCGTTTTCACTTTACTTTTGAGTGCGTTTACTTTACGATATTATAGGTTAAGAAAAAGAAGCAACGGACAAAAGATTTGAGTGCTGGGTCGCCAGAGACTCTACTTGTGGTGGTGTCTTTCGAATCGCCATGGCTTTGTGGTTGGTCGCTTCACCGTCCGGCAGTCGGGGTTTCGCTTTTCCAGCGAGTTACAAGGCGGGCTATCATCGCTTGCGAAATCGCGTTGGATAAAGGATGGGATTTTATTTGGTTAGAGTCGACTCGCCTTATGTGGTTTCGATTTTTTTCTACCTTTTCTATGCAAGTTCCTGGGTCATCAAAGGCAGTGCTTATTCTCTTATTCCGTCGTCTTCGCCTCGCTCATTTCCAGGCGTCTCATGTTTATCGGGAGGCTAATCGAGCGGTGACACCCTTTCTAAGCAGGCGTATGCGGTTGGTAATACTTGGTGGGATGCGGCGCCGATTTTCTTCGAGGAGGTTATCTTTGCGGATCGCACTCTACTTTATCACCTCAAACATTAGTGGAGAGGGTTCTTTTTGTTGGTTTTCGTCGCTTTGGGCTATTCATCGATAGTGTTTGCGATTTGTTTTGCTTTCTTTCTCAGACTTTTTTCCTACCAAGGGTTTTTTCCACAAGGGTGGGTTTTACTTTGGTAGGTTTTAATAGAGGCCCCATTTTGGCTACTGCGTCGGCATGTGACTTGATTTCATCTTTTTGTCCGATTTCCTCTTGTTTTTCGTTATTACTAATTGTTTTGGCTTTGTAAAAGATTTTTTTCTCTTTTATTTTTATATATTCCGAATTTATTCAAAAAAAAAAAAAACGGATAGGCATGTTTATTTAGTATAATTAAAATTTTGATAATTAATTGGGTGGGCCTTACTTATTTTCTTATAACCCCTTGGCCCTTGGGATAGTTTTGGTCTTTCACAGCCCAAAGGTACTCACATAGTCACATTACTCTCTCGTTGCAAATATCAACTCCATTCTTTTCCTTTTTTCTACTTCATTCTTTAATAGACTAGTTTTTTTAGTAAGAATAAAATTCATTAATTAAACAGAAGAAACTTACAATTCATTATAACAATGGATGTAAAAACAATTATAAGCCTACGGAAACACGTACAAAAACTTGATCTCGTTTCTGTCATATATTATCAGATAATAGTACATCTGAGTCTTCTGAGCAAATCCAAAATAGACAAATTTATAAACTAAAAAAAAAAACCACTTATTGGGACAAAACAGACCACCTGTTGGGGACAAGTAAAAAAACCATTACAAAAAGACAAAAGAACAAAGGGGAAAAGATCGCCCCTCCCCCCTCAAATTCACACCACAGTCCATCTCCGCGAAAGTTACATCCAAAACCGCCACCACCGCTCTCATCACCTCTAAACCCGCAAGCCAAATTCGGAAGAAATCATATCTGCAAGAAAAGAAGCATCCACCAGAAAGGAGGGACTAGTGACCGGAAACCATGGGATCTCTAGTCTCCAGCCATAGAGAGGAGGGGCAAGGCTGGGGGAAGACAAGATGGGGGAGAGAGAGAGGGAGGGGGCACAATGGTATTGGGGATTAGGGTTTTTAGATAGAGAATTCTTTTTTAATGGGTTAATAGACTAGTTGGGAATAGTGATATTCACTTTTTTTTTTCATGTCATATGGTCGAGACTTTCTAAATTTAGTTTGAGAGTTATAGCAAAATAACTTTTGTAATATGACAAATATCCATTTAGAATTCTATTGAAGCCCATTCGATTAAATAAACTTTTCTCAATAGCTTTTGCATCAAATATCAATTGAGGGCGTTTTAATAAGAAATCGAGGAACTGCATCATGTTATATGTAGTTGTACATTGGGCCGGGTCGGGTTTGTGCTGGTCCGTCGGGGCCAAGGAGAAAATCTAAACTGATGCTTTCAGCGCCCGATCGATCCAAACCCATGAAAATAACTTCAAATTCGGGCCAACCGGGCGGTACAAATAGACCCGGTTCTTTGGGCTTGGAAAAATGAAGGCCATTCCATCAAAAACTTGGGCCGGCCAAAAAATATTTCAAAAAAAACCCTAACAAAATATTGCAGTGAGTTTTTTTATAATTCTAAAACATGTCTAGGTTTTTCTGTAATTAGCCCAAACCTCAGGGGTGTTTTTGTAATTATTCTTAAATTATTTATAATTTAAAAACTTGCATGAGACGGACTCATGGATTATATCCATGAGACGAATCTTATTTGCAATTAGAATCCCAACCCAAACCTAAATCCATATGAAACACCCATATTTTTGTGTTTTGTAGGATCCATCTCATAAGCTTAATTGCTTAAATCCATGAGACGGTCTCACGTAAGATTACCGCTACTTATAATTGGCTCAAACACTCATCCGCATTTAGACTCTTGAGTTCTTGATCCTTCCCAAGTTCAACTTAAATAGAACATCAGGAATATTGCCACACAGATTAAAGCGTTTATTTATTAGTAATTTCAGATACAAAAGAAAACAAGGTTGCTTTATTTAAGTAGCAAAGTCTCACTACATATGGCAACACTCATAAAGCTCAAAATCAACACTTGTGAAATAAGCTCGTCTACCGGTACTGGCTTGCAAGTTCTCCATCCTTGACAATGTAATGTTGTGTAGGAAAATCCTCGCCCTTGAAATACCGATCCAGCATGTCTTTCACTCCAGCCGCATAACGCACCTACACCACCATCACAATCGAAGTTTAATAGCATTACACTTGAACCCGTAAAAATTTGATGTGGCAAGGTGGATAGAAGTCGAATACAATAATTGTTACCTGTGCGTCGATGGTAGTTCCGGAGATATGAGGGGTCATAGCCTGGTTCGGCATGTATCGCCAAGGGTGATCCTTTGGGGCGGGTTGTGGGTACCAAACATCTCCGCTATAGCCTATATTTACAATTTGAGCACTTTTGTTAAGGGGGGAAATTGCCATCGTTCATCTGTCCTTGATAACTACATCACCGTTTTAAAAAATATAGGGATAATTACAAAATTACAAAATGTTCTCACGTTTGCTTTTATCTTAAATTTCAGGGGATAATTGTAATATTTGTGTAAGTATTTGTTTATAAAGGGGGGAAATGTAAAACAGAGTCAACCTCAAGGGATTTATTGTCATTTTTAAAAATTTATGGGTTTTTTTTGTAATTAGCCAGAACCTCAGGGAGTTTTTTGTAATTATCCCAAAAATATATTTTGCAGAAAAAAAATTGATTTTATTTCTTGGACTTACTATCAGAGTTTAGTACAAGTAATAAGAGAAATGGAGATAAAGAAAATTGAAAGGAGAGAAACGACTAGTTGGAAATTCAAGATAGCACGAAAAACATTAATTCCTCCGAACACATTTCATCGTGTCTGTTTTAGTGCATTTTGTCAGGGCCCAAATATTTGAAGAATATATTGGAACGTCGACTATGACCGTACAATTGTAAACCAATCAACAATTAAGTTCTAAGTGTGGCTAATCACGAGGGCCGATTAAAGGATGGCATACCTGCAATATGCCCACTGGAACAAGCATCAACAACGGCTTGTGTGTCCATGATTGCACCTCTAGCATTGTTCACAATTAAAACTCCCTTTTTGAGCTTTGCTATCATGTTTTTGTCAAACATCCCTCTGAGAAATACGTGACAAGAGTCGTGATAAGTCATGCGCTTAAAGCATGTGTCAATTGAAATATAACTACGATGCTAATGGTCACTGTAAACCGATGTGTTACACAAGTTAGAATCAACACTGTAATTAGCCATACATATATCTGTTGTTTTGCAGTTTTCTCTAAAATAAGATCGAATATCATCTAAATTTGGATGTCTTTAAGTAGGTGGGATAATTACAAAAACACCCTTCAGGTTTGGGCTAATTACAAAAAAAAAAAAAACCCAAAAATGTTTGGAAATTACAAAAAAAAAAAAAACTTGAGGTTTGGTTACATTTTCCCTCTTCATATGCAAAAAACATATCAAAATACTACAGTCATCCCCTTATATTTAACACATAATCAAACTTGATGGGGTTTTTTGTAATTTTGAAACATCTCAGGATTTTTTTGTAATTAGCACAAACCTCAAGGGTGTTTTTGTAATTATCCCTAAGTAAATTGACAAACTTACTTCGTTTTCTCGGTGAGAGGTGTGTTGATGACAATTATGTCACATTTCGGAAGCATTGCATCAAGATCTTCCTCAAACTTTGCTCCTATCTGACTCTCCAGCTCGTGATCCATTTTAATACGATCATGGTACAGTAGATTACAATTGAAAGGTTTTAGTCTTTGGAGTAACAGTCGGCCAATACGTCCAGCTCCAACTGTTCCAACAGTCTTACCTTCAAGATCATAAGCCCGATGTGCAATAGCTGCAACATTCCAGTCTCCATTAATAACCTGGTGATATCCGGGCAAAAAATTCCGGACAAGTATGAGAATTCTCATGAGTTCATCTTCAGCAACTGAGACAACATTGCTTCCAGTGACCTCAGCCACCGTTAATCCAGCATCAGCCGCAGCCTTGAGGTCAATATGGTCCGAGCCAATTCCAGCCGTGAGCAAAAGTTGCAAATTTTTCGCCTTCTTGATCCTTTCGGCCGTTACATATGCAGGGTGGAAAGGGGTCGTTATCAAGACGTGAAGATCAGACATGTGTTTCTCAAGCTCTGCAAATGAGTATTGAAACAACAGAAACAAAAGTCATCAGCAAGTGGTGAGTGAAAAAAGTAATTGATCAACTATGATTGTACCACATAAATTAAGAATTATTGTAAATACTACTTCGAGGTTTAATCTAATTACAAAAAAACCTCAGTTATCTTTCAAACTTACAAATACACCTTGACATTTATATATATCTTACAAATTACAATTATTGAGGAGGTAAATCGTAAAAAGGAAAAAACACACACAAACAAACCTCAAGCGGTACTTGCAATACTTCAAGGGAGTAACTTTTATTTTAAAAGTTAACTGATTTTTCTAATTAGACTAAACCTCAGGGGTAATTTATGTTAGGGATAATTACAAAAACACCCCTAAGGTTTGGGCTCATTACAAAAAACCCCTTGAGGTTTGATTCCGTCTTACATTTTTCCCAGTGATTTCGAAAACATTTCAAAAAAACCCTTGACATTTACAAAAATATTATAGTTCCCCCCTTAAATTTAAGACAACAAAACTTGAAGGGTTTTTTGTAATTTTGAAACATGTCTGGTTTTTTTTGTAACTAACTCAAACCTAAAGGGTGTTTTTGTAATAATCCCTTTATGTTATTATTCTCATAAAGGGATAATTACAAAAAGTACCCCTGAGGTTTGACCTAATTACAAAAAAAAAACTAACTTAAACTTACAAAAAGTACCCCTGGAGGTTTGAAATATATTTCAAAATCCCCCTTCATATTTGTAAAATCATTGCAGATTACCCCTTAATTTTAACACTAAATCAAACCTCAGGGGTAGTTTTTGTAAGTTTTAAAGTTAGCTGAGTTTTTTTGTAATTATCAAACCTCAGGGGTACTTTTTGTAATTATCCCTTCTCATAAATTATCAAGCATAGATCCAATGTGTTTTTGGATAACTTAGTAAAAATGTGAGCATCCAAAGATAATCTTCCTTAAATGTTCCTGTTATTTCATCCTACTTGGGTACATGACTTACAAAGCACTCGGGGATTCAGAATTCAAACTCTATTTGCCAACACTCATATCATTACTAATACTATTAGTTAATTAACCTCATTTGAAAAACAGAGTCATATGATTAGACTTAGTATTAGTTAGGGATAATTACAAAAACACCCCTAAGGTTTGGGCTAATAACAAAAGAGCCCAGAGTTCTTTGAAAACTACAAAAAACTCCTTTAGGTTTGATTCCGTCATACATTTTTCCCGGTGATTTTTGAAAACATTTCAAAAAAAACCCCGACATTTACAAGAATATTACAGTTACCTCTTAAAATTAAGACAAAAAGAAACCTGAAAGGGTTTTTTGTAATTTTGAAACATGTCTGGTTTTTTTGTAATAAACCCAAACCTCAGGGGTGTTTTTGTAATTATCCCTATTAGTTAATCTCGTTCGAAATCGCTTTTTCTTATTCGCTGCCTTGCAGAGTTCTATCTCGACTCTCATTACTTCTTCATCAATAAAACAACACGGGACACCAAACTCTTAATTGCAACTTAAATGTATTTGACAACAATATGACGGCACTTTAATGTTACTTACCGCTATCTGGTCCATCTTTGTCCGGAGTAACTATGTATTGGTGACCCTGGGATTCCAACCATTCGCGTATGCCCAAAGCATTTTCGACACAGCCAAGGAAATTAGGATTCATCGAAGCATACTCATTTGCCTTGTAGAAGACACCCACAATCTTCTTGCTGCCAGGTGAAGCCTATGTGTTTACAATAAAAACATGGTCACAAAGTACCAATACAGCACAATATAAAAGGTCAAAGTTCTCATGATAATACAAAGGGTGGCGCTATTTGCACCCCAATATTTGATTAATACACCACATTTCTACATACACCCCATCCCTATTTTACAAACCCATCTAATTACTAAATACACCACACCTATTTTTCCAATTTTACCCTCCAAACTAAAAAACACTAACTTAAAAAATCAGCTTTTTTCGGGAAAAAAGAGAAAACAACTTTTTTTTGGGAAAAAATGTTGTTTCCAATGTTTTTGGAAAAAACAGTTTTTTTGGGAAAAAAAAAAGCTGTAAAAAAACAGCTTTTTTCGGGAAAAAAAAACTGGAAAAAATCAGTTTTTTTGGAAAAAAAAACAGCTTTTTCTTGGAAAAAAAAGCTGGAAAAATCAGCTTTTTTTGGGAATAAACCCCCAAAAAAGCTGATTTTTTCCAGATTTTTTTCGAGAAAAGCTGATTTTTTCCAAAAAAAAAACTGTTTTTTTCCGAAAAAAAAGCTGTTTCTCTTTTTTCCCCAAAAAAACTGATTTTTTCCAGCTTTTTTTTCGAGAAAAAGCTGTTTTTTTCCAAAAAAAACGTTGGAAACAACTTTTTTTCCCCAAAAAAAAAGTTGTTTATCTTTTTTCCCCAAAAAGCTGATTTTTCCCAGCTTTTTTTTTTTCCGAAAAAAGATGTTTTTTTCCAAAAAACGGTGGAAACAACTTTTTTCCCCGAAAAAAGCTGTTTTTTTTCCAACTTTTTTTTTTCGAAAAAAAAGCTGATTTTTCTAGCTTTTTTTCCCGAGAAAAAGCTGTTTTTTTCCAAAAAAAGCTGATTTTTTAAGTTAGTGTTTTTTAGTTTGGAGGGTAAAATTGGAAATATAGGTGTTGTGTATTTAGTAATTAGATGGATTTGTAAAATAGGGATGGGGTTTATGTAGAAATGTGGTGTATTAATCAAATATTGGGGTGCAAATAGCGTCACCTTTTAACAAAAACATATACATATTTTATTAAATTTATGTGTTATATTTATTGAACACTTTTAGAAGTTATCATCAGTTATATGTTACAAAAATGAATATTATATGATAATATTTAGAAAATAATATTTCCATACATAATATATAGATAATATAAAATATCCTTAATATATATGTGTATATATATATATATAAAGTCGGGGCGGGGCTTAGCAGGGCGGGGTGACCTAAATCTATCCCCTCCACATTGACATAATCGGGCCGGGGATTCCCCATCGGCTTCGGGGTGGGGACGATTTCCCATACACTAAAAGTATGGCTTTTTAGTGTAAAAAATGATACTTATCAAAATATATTGAAATTAATGTATTTAGATAAGTATCTGAAAGTATAATTGTCTCACGGTCTCACGGATTTTCACCGTCTCACATAATTTTTTGTGTCACTAGATTTACATAATTCAAAATATGAGGGGATCTGTGTAACTACAAGGACGAGGACGAGTGACCCGAATTCGATCTCATAAGAGTGATTGTGTCCCTCCCCAACTATCCCAATTGTACTCCAAAAAAAATTCAATGTATGGTATTATGAAAGATATAGTTAGAAAAAACATATAATGTAAATTATTTAGTAAAAGTTAATAGGCCTCGGGGCCCACCAAAGTCACGGCCCACTAACATAATTGGCTTAAGCTGCCACGTGATAGTACGAACACATTTGCGTGACCTACTGACCCGTGATGAATTGGGTTTCTTTCCTTATACCAATAATCGTTATGCTCTATGCAATTTCATTTTTCCAATAAAAATAAGGGTTAATTACAAAAAGTATCATTGAGGTTTAACCTAATTACAAAAAAAATCCAGCTAAGTTTCAAAATTACAAAAAATACTATTGAGGTTTTATTTTGCCTAACATTTACCGTCTTCATAACCAAAAAATATTTCAAAATACCTCCTCATATTTATAAAAATGTAACAGCTTACCCCTTAATTTTAACACTGAATCAAAGCTCAGGGGTAATTTTTGTAATTTTAAAAGTTAGTTAGGTTTTTATGTAATTAGGCCAAACTCAGGGGTACTTTTTGTAATTATCCCTAACAATAATTCCAATGTACCCGAAAAAATAAAATAAAATAAAATAAATCCACATGCAAATCAGAGGAAATCACAGCAGAAATCCAACGCCAACAAACTTTCCCTTGAGCAATTTATGGCAAAAAAAAATTGAAAAATAAAAAAAAATGATGTAATCAAAGAAATGATCAGACGGATAAAAAATAAACACAATTTGAAAGGAATAAAATACTTCAAAACATGCTTCTGTTTGTCAAAAAAAAAAATGGTGAATTTTGGTTTTCTGGAATGAGAAAATACTTACATGAAGGTGTCTGACTAGAACTGAAGAAGGAGATGAGTTCCCTGAAGAAGTAATTGCACGAACTGCAGAAGCAGCAGCACGCTTCATCGCCATCTGAACCTATCAATAAAACTTCAAAAGGTAGAAAAACGATTAGGAGTAAGTAAACAGAGAGATTGAAGAGAACCGTAGGGCCCACTTGTGTGCTGAACGAGAGTATAAGAGCATCCACAATGGGACTTTTTGAAGGTTTTTAAGAGAAAAAATATGAAAAACTTATCACTGGGGAGTAGAGGTTTGAGCTTTTTGGCCAAAAACCGATTCGTATACGGACCAGCTCTTTTCTCGAACAAATAAAGAAAAAAACAAAAAGGAAAAGGAAAAGCCCGCGTTTTGGTGAGTGAAAACAGTGCTTTTTAACGCTGGAAAGTGGAAAGTGTTTTTGTGTTTACTTTTGGTTTTATTTTCTTTTTATTTTTGAATACATTTTTTTGTTGTATTAAAAACCACCTAATAAATGCTTTAATTTTTGTACCCATTAAAATCTTCTTTGATTTTTTTCGTTTTTATTAATTATTCATATCATTTTAATATAATTGAGCTTATAAAATCTTAATAATGTATATTACATATATATTATATAAATAATATTAATTTTATTTTTAATAATTTATAAATAAATACAATGTACACGATATAAATAAATACATATTCAAAAGTTACGATTTTTTAAAGAGATTTTTAAAGAGATGTAATTTAAGTGTTATTTTTTTATCAAAAAAAAATAAAATTGTTGGGAGGTTTTTATTGTGGAGAAAATAGTGAGGTTTTTCTTTTGATCCATAAAAAGAAATGTGGCGGCTTTTGGGACCACCGGGTTTGTGGTTTTTCACGCCTGGTGATCAAGAATCGAATATTATAAGACTTATTCAAAAAGGAAAAGGAAAAGGTGAAAAAAAGTGTTGGGTAACAATTACACCTCACCTAATAAATGCAATGTATCTTCATCATTAATAATTTCATATCATTTTACATATAAAACTTATATATTAGTGGATAGAATTATATATAGAAACTAGAACATTATTTGTCAAAAATAAAATTTGTGTAGCAAATTCGTAAGTTATAAGAGATTCAAAATACAGTATCAACAATCGGATTTTCTAAAAACTTATTTGTAAACTACATTATTTGTTCTATTTGAAATTTTAAATCCTTGTCACAACAAGATTTTGCGTATTAATTTTAAATGGTTGAAAATATTTGAATATTTCGTAAGAGAAAAATCTCTATAAAATTGTTTATTTGTGCTAATTTCAAATACTTAGCCATGTTTGTTTTTGCACAAAAGCTAATAAATTAGTTATGGCAAATATAATGAATCATTGACCTGCTTAAAAAAGATATTTAATATAATTGTTATACCCCGTAAATGATTTAAATCACAATTAAAAGTATAATAAGTATTAGAGATAATAATTGAAATTATATCCTTATTTTTTGTATCATAATAATATTTAAATTATAATTAATTTGCAAACTCAAAAATAACTTCCTAATTTATATCCTTGACTTTCAGGATTATTTAATTTGCTGATTAAATGTTTGATTGAATTTTAATAGTTATATATGGAAATAGGAATTTTAATTATTAAGTTGATGATAAATTGATAGTAAATTGATATAATAAATCAATTTATAATTAGAAGAATAAGGTGGTGGCATGGTTTGCCACGTGGCTAAATATGAAGGCGACACATGAATTTGGAAGAATAATGTGTTGACACGTGTACCTAAATTGCTCAGGTGAAGACATGTGGCAACTTGTTTTTTCTTTTAGTATATAAGGTTGATTGCATATTTACCATCATTTTTTAAGGGAATATTTACCATCATTTTAAGTGGTGTTACTTGGCGTTACATTTTATAGATGAAAATATTTAAATAGCATCACTCCCCAAATCTTCTAATTTTATTCTATATTCTATTTGGTATTTCGATACTAATTTACTGTACAATAATATACGTGACTCCATTTTATTTTGTATACATAACATTCATATTGTTTACTGTTTTGGGGGAAAAAAGGATAAACACAAATGGAAAAAAAATCGCGTAGGGGATTTCCACACAAATTGAATCCATCATGGGCCATGAAGAAGCGAGCCCGGTTACACCTTGGATAGGTGTTAACTGGCCCAATAGCCACCAGCAAAACTCAATTTTTGCTTCTACTTTTTTTTTTTTTTTTTGACACCAGAAAATAAATTTTATTCATTAGAAACATCCTCAAGCAACAAATGTTCGATACAAGGGGGTGGACAAGTCCACACTGATGGACTAACACAAGAGAACGATCTCTTTTCTAGCTCATGAGCAACCTTATTTCCTTCACGTCGGACAAAAGCCACCGAGAAGGTAGGTTCACCAAAAAGTAATTGACGACATTCATCTAAAATGGCATCAAATTCTAACTCCCCACTAACAGATACAACCACACCATCCACAACTACTTTAGCATCTGTTTCAAAAATCACATTATTCATTCCTAACCCAATAATCCAAGATAATGCCTCTTTTAGTCCAATAGCTTCAGCCTCCTTGATCTGATATTGTCCCTGGACTGATAATGTTCTTGCAGCCAAAAATTCCCCTGCATCATTTCTGATTACCATGCCAAAACCTGTAGCTTTAGAAAGACTACAAATAGAAGCATCCACATTACATTTTAAGTAAGGAAATTCTGGTTTCTGCCATTTAGAATGCACCATTGCCACATCAAACTGATAATCAGCATGTACATCTCTAAACTTCACCAACCTCCACTCTTTTAGAATATTAGCAGCAACACAAATTGTATCGGAAGTCGCATGCGGTGGGATTTATCCCAAACTTCTGAATTTCTTTGCCTCCAAACTTGCCACATCACCATACAAATGAGGCTTATTTGATCGGTATGAGGGAGTAACAATAGAATTCGAAAAAAATCTGCTATTGATTCTGCTTTATCAGCACATTCATCCATCATATTTCTCATAGACATCAACTCCCAACATTTGACAGCAAATTCACAAGAAATAAATAAGTGCCAACAATTCTCCAAACCTTTTTGACAAAGGACACAAATCTGATCCACTAAAATGCTCCTCTTTACCAAGTTGCATCTAGTTGGAAGACAATCTCTACAAACTCTCCATACAAAGTGTTTAACCTTTGGTGGAATTTTAAGTTTCCTGACTTTTTCCAATGTTCATCACCCCCTTTGTTAATATCGGAGGACATTTCCACAAAGGCAATCCTCAGAGCTACTTTTAATCGTATAAATTCCTTTCCTATCAAAGTGCCATACTTTAACATCCTCGTCAACCAGTTCAGATAAAGGGATGCTCGAGATCAGATCAACATCTCTCCTGCAAAAAAGCTCCTCAATAAGCTCCAAATCCCACTCTCTTCTGCCAGGAATGAATAAATTATTTACTTTCAACTCCCTTAATTCCATATTAATTGTAGTTTCAACACGTAAATTCTCATCATCCCTTAACCAAGGTTCACCCCAAACCTTGATTTTATCCCCTCTACCTATTCTCCACCTTAATCCTTTTTGAATCACTACTTGAGAACACCAAATGCTTCTCCATGCGAAACTAGCATTATTTCCTAGTTTTGCACTCAAAAAATCCCCCTTTAGGAAATATTTAGCTTTGAAGATTTTACTAACTAAAGCATTAGGTTCTTTCAAGAATTTCCATCCCTGCTTCCCTAATAGTGCCACATTAAAGCATGATAGGTTTCGAAATCCCAACCCTCCATACTCCTTTCTTTCACACATACGATCCCATTTCATCCAATTTATCCCCTTTGATTTATCTTTATTAGAACCCCACCAAAATGAATTCATCATCTTTTCCAATTCATCAAACAAAGATGATGGGAGCATAAACGTACTCATACAGTATGTTGGGATTGACTGGGCAACTGATTTTAGCATAATTTCCTTCCCCGCTCTTGATAAACACCGTCCCCTCCAACCTTGGATACATCTCCATACTCTGTCTTTAATATGCTGAAAAATAGATCTTTTATTTCTACCAATAAGAGAAGGGAGTCCCAGGTACTTACCCGTATTAAGATGCTGCCACACCCCCAAAGAATTACAAATTTCATCCTTTTTTTGCTGAGATAAATTATTACTGAGAAAAACCCCAGATTTTCCAAAATTCACACTTTGCCCCGAAGCACTTTTGTAACACTCCAAAATCACTTTTATCTGTTCACACTCCTCAACGGTAGCTCTAAAGAATAATAGACTATCATCAGCAAATAAAAGATGTGAAATCGACGGAGCACTTCTACAAATCTTATTTCCATGAAGCAACCCTTTAATCTCCGCATCTTTTATAAGCATAGATAAACCTTCCGCACAAATGATGAACAAATAAGGAGATAACGGATCTCCTTGCCGAAGCCCTCTTCTAGGTTGAATTGGTCCCACTGAATTACCATTAACCCCAATCGAATATCTGACAGAGGTAACACACATCATAATCCATTTAATCCACAAATTATCGAAACCCATTTTTCGCATAGACTCTTTCAAAAAAGCCCAGTTGATACTATCGTAAGCCTTACTAATATCAATTTTAAGGGCCACATCTCCAAATTTTCTCCTTGTATTTTTCTTCATACCATGGATTATTTCAAAAGCAATAAGCACATTGTCCATAATGGACCTACCAGGTATAAAAGCAGATTGATTACTAGAGATAATTTGAGGAAGGATACCTTTCAACCGATTAGCTAAGACTTTCGCTAGAATCTTATATATCACATTGCTCAATGATATAGGCCTCCAGTCCTTTAATGATTCTGGATTTCCATTCTTTGGGATAAGAACTACATTAGTATCATTCAGACCCTTTGGAAAACAACCACCATTCAACCACTGGATGCAAGAATTGTACACATCGGTTCCCATCATCGGCCAGAATTTTTGAAAAAAAGCCGGATTAAAACCATCCGGTCCCGGAGACTTATCAGGATGCATTTGTTTGATAGCTTTTGTGAACTCCATCAACGAAAAATTACTAGTCAGCACTCTGTTGTGGTTCTCAGTTACACATGGATGAATAACATTGAGTACCGGCTCCATATAACATTCAGTCGAATCAAACAACTTTGTATAATATTCAAGCACCAGCCCACATATTCTTTCTTGATCTTCATGCCACACACCATTTGAATCTTGGAGCCTCTCAATTCTATTGTTCTTCTTCCTACTCGATGCCGACCGGTGGAAAAAACGAGTATTACTATCACCTTCTTTTAACCAATGAATTTTTGCCCTTTGCTTCCAATAAACTTCTTCCTGTAGTAACAAAGACGCCAACTTTTTCCGAGTTTCCTCAAATTGAACCTGGTTCACATTCTCTTTTTCTCGCAGAACACTTAATGCTTTGTTACATGCTTGTATTTCATTTCGAAAAATCCTGGCTTGGTTCCTGCCCCACCCTTCTAAATGACTGGCACAAACCGATAATCTCTGAGAGATATCGTGGCCTACAGTAGCAAACCACGTTCCTTCCACCAAGTCCTTCAGTCCATCCATTTCCAGCCATTTATTTTCAAAACGAAATCGATGTTTGATTTGTTTTTTCTGTACAATACTAGTTTCAAGAATAAGAGGTGAATGATCAGAGATAGGAGCCAAACCATTTTTTAACACAGCTTCAGGAAATAAATGAGCCCAACCCGTCGATACCAATGCACGATCAATACGTTCTTCTACGGCATTTGGCGTTCCTTTGCCTCTACTCCAAGTAAACGGATACCCAATAAGAGGTAAATCTTGTAGATTACATTCCATCACCACATCTCGAAAGCCTTGAAGTAACCATCCTGGATGTTCAACTCGTCCTTTCTTGTCTTCCGGGTATAACATATCATTAAAGTCACCAATGCAACACCATGGTAGATTCGAAATTGAGTTGAGATTCCTCAACAGATTCCATGAAGCTCGCCTATTATTCCTATCCGGAATTCCATAAAAGCCTGTAAGTCTCCAATTCCCCACTTTATCATCCTTCACCTCAACATCAATATGGTTATTTGAAAAATTTTTAATCTCCAGCAACTCGAAAACCTCCAGAGGACACATATTCCACCACTTCTACCAATTCTATCCACTACAAAACATCCTTCAAAATTAATGCTTCTCTTTACTTCTTCCACCCTATTCCCATGAGCTAGTGTTTCAAACAAAAATATTATATCAGGCCTATGAGCTCTTACAAGCTCTCTCAAAACCGGAATTGCTCGGGTTTGGCCAAGTCCCCGGCAATTCCAACTTAAGATACTCATTGGGCTCGGCGGGTCTGGAGCCCAGAACCCGCCGTTAAAAAATTGGTAGTATCTTGAAGTACCAGTTTGTTCTCAGATGACTCAGGGAAATGGGCTTTTTCCACCAATGCACCTCCATCCGCCCACGTCTTCTTTTCCTATCCTCATTTAATTCAAGGCCCAATGGACTTTCCTCCAAAACCTGTAAATTATTTAAACATTCTTTTCCCGCCTCTGAGGTCAAACTCCCATTTCCGTTACTTTTTGTAACTTGCACCCTTGAAAACCGTCTAACCGTTCCATGATTGACGCCTCCTTCCAGATTTGGTGGAATTACCATTTCTGCCATTGGGTTTGTTCTGACAACGAAATCTCCAGCCGGAAAATTTTCCGATGGACCATCGGCCCTCGGAATCGTATCATCAACTTCATCTCGCAGCCATTTTTCTCCTTCTCTATTTCCATACCGTTTATTAGGCGCACGTAGCCATATCCCCCACTCTTTTTGTATCTCCCCCTCCATTACCAATTCTTTTTTTTCACAGAATCGTTCGCCATGTCCCATCAATCCGCATATGTAACAGAAGACTCCCAAGCGTTCATATTTGAAACTGACAATTGTCCAATCTCCTTCTCTCCTTCTGATCTTTTTAAACCTTTTTAATGGTACACGAACATCAATCTCGACCTTGATACGCATATACGCTCTCCATATTGCTGAGTTATTGTTGCCATCGTATTCCAAGAACTTCCCTACAAAATTTCCAAGTTGTTTGCCAACACTTTCCTTCATATAGCCCACAGGAAGATCATAAATTTGAACCCAAAAAGGAACAAAATACAGTGGAATCGTGGATGGCACATCCCCTGTTGTGACTCTGTGAAGGATCAACAAGTAGTTATCGAAAAACCATGGCCCTCCTTCAAAAACTCTTTTCAGATCAGTAACATGAAAAAACCTGAATAAGAATCGTTCATTGCCAATATCTCGAATGTTAATTCCACGGGCTGGCCTCCATACATTAGCAAGCCTATTCTTCATAACAATAACATTGATACTTTTTTCTGTTAAAAATCGCCCCAGAAGACATAGTTCAAAATCATTTTTAGATGTTGCCTCGTCACCTTCGTCTAAAATGAATCCTTCATCCTCTTCTTCATGAAGAGAAAGATCAGCAAAGTTTGGTTCCATAAGATTGAATTCGAAAATTCAGAACATGAAGAGTGAAAAAATGATAATAATAAACAAAACTCTCGAAAGGGAGAGATAGACACTCAGCTCTCGACTAGTGAGAGAAAAAATTTTCTTTTCTTATAATTTTTGCTTCTACTTAGATGACAGTTTGCGTGCACGGGACGCCATATTTGACTCCTCATTCCTTTTAAATTATTATTATTATTATTATTATTATTATTATTATTATTATTATTATTATATCTTAAATTAGTCAACGAGTTTGGATAATAGTTTCCAGTAATGTTTTATAGTATAATCAATTTAAATATATTTAGGGATCATAATAATTGTTGTTGAATGTTGACGATAATCACGCTCAAAATTTAATAATCAGTAGCCGCCACAGAATTTCTTCCTCTTGAGCTGATTATTGGATTCGTGATGATCTGGGTGTCTTGTGCGAGCATGGGCATCGTCTAAGGATTTCTTTAATCCAGTAGAAGCTGCTTTGAATTGTATTCGATAAGGATTGTGTTGGGCTTTTGATCTCAACATTCACTTAGATGATGATGATGTTATTAGCAGTCTCAACAACAAACTTCCCATTGAATTTGAGAATGCAAGGATAGCCGAAGACATTTTTTTGATGAATTATCTTTTTGAAAATGTTTTGTTTTGTATGAAAGACTATAAAAATAAGATCTGTTGTAATAGATTAGCTTATATAACTTTGGATAGTGATGTGAATGTGAATTGAGTTGACCAATTTCCCGTTTGGCTCATTTGATGGCTAAATAGTTGATAGCCAGTTGGCTACGTTGTTAAGTTATGGTTATTTTGGTGAATATTGATATATATAAACTATCGTTTGGGAAAAAAAAATCATAACTTATGTCTAGCCAAGAGAAATCTCATGGATGTCAATGTGAGACAACTAGAGCTTGCAAAATGTTGGGTCGGGCTGGCCATCGTGCTAAAGCAATTGGGCCAATCCCAACCTATTGAGTCAATTGGGCCGGGTCTAGAGAAATCTAGCCCAATGCAGCCCACACATCGATCTACATTTCACCAGCTATAGAAACAAGAAGGACGTGGTAAAATTAACCAGGTGGCTTAGCCCACCTGACCACCACAAGCAATTGTGGGATGAAGGTCAGGGGTTCAAATCCCTGCTCCATCAAATTGTTTGTGGGGTGGAGGTCAGGGGTTCATATCCCTTCTCCATCAAATTGCTCTAGGTCGAACATAATTGTTCTCTTTACTTGGGAGGATGTGGTTGTACGCCATCGACCCTCGCCGTAACTTGCTGGCGGATGCGTGCACATCCCGCAGTTTACCTTGGCGAGAGCGGAGCGTTGTCTCGGTATAGTCAGGACGTAAGCGTTCGAGTTATAAAAAAATAATAAAAAAAAAGGACGTGGTAAAATTGGTCACTTTGGATTTGAGTAGGGGTGTCCATTTGGGTTGGGTCCGGGTTCGTGGTCGGGTTGGCGGGTTCGGCGTAAAAAGCTTAAGGACCGGACCAGCTGCTTAATTATTCGTGTCGAATATTGAACCCGGACCGACGCTTATTTCACGATGTAACCCGGACCACCCGCTTAACCCGTTTAATAAAATTATTTTAATATACATTTAATAGTTTTAATGAATAATTTTTTTTTAAATCAATCACTATCATACATTATTCGATCAATAAACAATATTACAATTCACAACATAAAAAAATTACATAATTGCATAAATAACATAACATACTAATCATATTTTGAGGACATTATTCAAAAAACATGCATAATAACAACAAAAACGTAATTAAGAAAGTTTTATCATTTGAGTTTTAAAGAGTTTTAAAGATATGTCTTGTTTTTTTGTTTTTTTTACAATTAGTTATTTACTTCTTTTTTAAATTCACAAACGGGTTAGACGGGTTAACGGGTCATAGTAGGTTGACCCGGACCCGACTGTTTAATTGGCGGAGTTAGTGGTCCGACCCAATTTCGACCAGGACCCATGAACGGCTGACCCATACCCATTAATTTCGTGTTAGATTCGTGTCGGGTTTTGCGTGTCGGCCCCAAATCGACACCCCTAGATTTGAGGATGGCTCGGTTATTGTGTTATTTATTAGAAAAAAAACATATTTTATCGAAAATGATTGGCAACCTTAACCAAACAATTAATTTACACTCCGAAATCAATTTAGAAATTATTTTTGCACGACTATATTTGCACAAGCGCCTTTCGGTGTTTCTGTGTTTGCCCCTCCCGGAGAAACGCACCGCCGCTTAGCACGGGGCGGCGATTGCAATGGAGAATATGAGGGCCACCAAAACACAGGAAGAGCAGTGGACGATCCAGAATCAAGTTTTCCGAATTTACGATCTTGTCTGCCACCTCCCTCCCCATGCTCAATCCGTCAAGTTAGCTCCCTACTATCCAGTACAATTAGGGTTTTATATCGCACAATTGATTTAGTAGTCGATTTTCACTCCCCCGGAAGTTCCTTAGTTTGAATTTTATTGTTTTCCTTTTTGGGCATGTTCTGACATGTGAATTTACAGCTTTGAGCTTCGGCGAGACAACCACATTGAGTACCTCATCAGAAGTCTCAAACAACTCGGCCCCAATTTCGCCGTTCTGGATGCTAAGTAATCTCTTTCTTCATCTCTATTAGTACAAAATGTTGCAAATACCCGCATTTATATACTAGTAGTAGTTTATATTTTCCTTCTTTGTCGTGTATGTCTGTATGCTTTTCCTAGTTTGATGTAATATTGTTCGGTTTTCACTTGTATTGAACCTATTATTACGCGTGACGAACCAATAATGACCTGTTTATTTTATGTATTAGAGGGTGCTTGCAGCCATAAATTGTGAGATTTGAGAAGTTTTGGATCACAATTTGAAGTTGTTTTCAGCAGCAAACCTATAATGACTCGCTTATAGAATTTGTGTGCTGATATTTTAACTTGTTTTTGGGGAGATTTGAGAAGTTATAGGTCACAAGTTGAAGTATATTTTTTTGAACTTTTGGTTTGCTGATTCACAGTCGACCTTGGCTCTGCTATTGGATCATACACTCTATTGCTTTGTTGGGGGATTGTGTTGATGACAAACTGGAAAATGACGTAATTGAGTTTCTCCAACGGTGCCAGGTTTGTGATGTCTGCTTGTACAAACTTTGCTCAAGTATTAATAAAATTATATTTAATATTGTGGCATACCCCTTAGAAATGGTTTAGAGCCGACACATTCAAGATTATTTTGATAAGTTAAGAAGTTCTCTGATATTATTATAATTATAATAATAATTAGTATTATTTTAAATCCTATGCTGAATTTGTTCTTTATCTAGTTTGGTAATGTTACTTACAGGATCCAAATGGTGGCTATGGCGGTGGACCAGGTCAGGTAGGATATTTTGTAAAGTTTTTGGTTATCTTCACACATCTTATTAAGATGGACTAACCAAGCAAAGTTTACAAAAGAAAGGATTCTTGAGAAAGAATGGAATTTACTGTCTACATTCTTTCCGAATTTCTTCAATTGAAATATAACTAATTAGTTGGTTCCTTCTACTGTCAGATGCCTCATTTGGCAACAACTTATGCTGCAATCAATACACTCATTACTGTGGGTGGTCATAAATCGCTGTCATCAATAAATAGGTGGCAGATCCATTCCATTTTATGACCTTTTCCGTATACACTGTATCTTTTCAGATTATTTTTTCATTCGTTTTTGGGTTGCAGAGAAAAGCTATATGCATTTTTGTTGCGAACGAAGGACACAAGTGGTGGCTTCAGGTATTGCACAATACTCTTGTGTGCATTGCATGATAGTAGTTCCTTTTATTTTTAATGGAGTGGAGTGTTTGCATAATTTAAGTATTTTCATACTAAAAAATCTTCTAATGGAGCTTTGGTGTTTGCTGACCAATTATCAGTTGCATGGGAATTTCCTTGTCATTCAATGCATTGAGTCGGATCACGGATGCTTGTTTTGTGTGTTAAAACTCAGCCCCTCTCACTTATTTACTTTCAGGATGCATGATGGTGGAGAAGTAGATGTCCGTGCTTGTTACACAGCTATATCCGTAAGTTAATTACTTTTGTGAACGTGGTTGAGTTGCACATCCACTTGAACAATCTTGGACCACTCGAAATAAGATATGATTAAATATGAGACCACTTATTATCAATAAAAGTTGCAGAACATCTGCCCCAGGCTATTTATATTTAATTTATTGTTTCTGCTTTCTACATTATTGTTTTATTCCTTAGCCCATTAAGTTTTCCAAGGTCTTGTGATGTTGGGTATCATACTATAACAAGGTTTGGTGGATCACATTCTCTTCATTTTAGAAATTTCCTCTTACTGCTATTAGTATCTTGCTTCATTTAGGTGGCCAGTGTTCTCAACATTTTGGATGATAGGCTGATTCAAAATGCTGGAGATTATATCGTAAGGTTCGGTTTGATTGTTTACTTAATATTTCCCTCACCTGATGTTATTCAAATTTCTCGTTCTTTATGCAGTTTTAAAGTTAAAATTATGGTACAAGAAGAGACGGACTTTGTATTCTCATTATATTCTATTATTCTTTGTGTACTTGCAAAAATTATGTTTTCTGTGATCTCACTCAGTGAGGGGATGCATTTTGCTACTCTTGCAGTTGCCAGACTTATGAAGGTGGAATTGCTGGTGAGCCTGGCTCGGAAGCTCATGGTGGGTAAGTACTCTACCACTATAAATGACTTGTATTTATCCACTTCTTGTTATCTATGTGTAGTAGCTTCCATTTTTAGTTGCGTATTTATTAGATGAAGCCCTCTCAGCCTGATCATGTTTTGTTAGGTATACATTTTGTGGTTTGGCTGCAATGGTTCTGATCAATGAGGTTAATCGTTTGGACTTGCCTGCACTCATTGTAAGTATAATTTTATTTCGTCTCGATGGAGGTTCAGCACAAGCTTCTATTTGTCTGCTTGTCTCTTTGGACTTGAACAATAGTGTGGTTATGCCTTAGTAGTTCACTTTCTTCGCTGTTGGCTTTATGACTTGAAATTGCCAGTTTTTTATGATATTGTTACCCCCCCCCCTTTTTTTTGATGTAATTATCTCTTTTATCCTGAATGAGTTTCTTCGTTCAATGTTTGGATTGCCTTATTTTTTATTACATATTTACTATTTTATTTTGTGGATAGGGGTGGACGTTGGTTTGAGGGCACACCTCTTTTGAGAAGCTTTTCATACATATGTTCATCAGGGTTCTAGGATATCAATAGCACATGTCCAGAATTTTAAGAATTTTATGTTGCTCTGGTTGTCTCAAAATAATATTTGATAAAATGTGTCTACATTTATCATCTTTGATATGCTTGTGGCATTACCGGTCTATACTTTTTTTTTTTCTTGAGTTCACCCAGAAAAAGAAAAAATAGAATAATATTTGATGAACAATGACTACTAATGTGTTCCTTTTTGAGATTGCATTTGCAAATGTGATGGTTTTTCCTACTACCTTTGACTAATTATAAGCTGTAAACACAAGTGATATCTTTGAATTCATTAATATTTCAGAATTGGGTGGTATTCAGGCAAGGAGTCGAATGTGGATTCCAAGGCAGAACAAATAAATTGGTTGATGGCTGCTACTCTTTTTGGCAGGTGAATGGAGATCATCAGTATTTTAAATATTGACCAAGCGCCATTTAAATTATAGATATAGTTAGTGATACATAACCTGCAACCAGGGAGGAGTGGCTGCAATAATTCAACGACTACGTTTGGTGGTTAGTGAACAAATGGGCCTACCGAATACCTCTAACTTTGACAGCAGAACAGAAAGTGATAATGATTCTTCAGACTCTGATGGAGATCAATCTTCTGAGGGGGCTTCTTCCCCAGTAAATGACAGCTGCCAACCCATTCAAAAAGGTACCGCAAAAGTTTTGAATGCAGATTATTTCTGGAATTTATCCCCCTAATTATGATAAATGGCGGTGTTATCGGTTATTCAGCTTCCTTTAGTCCCCCACCCCACCCCACCCCTTTTTTTTTTTTTTTTTTTTTTCAGTTGGACGTAAATTTCATAAGCACGTGTTATCTAATTTGTCTTTTCATTCCCCTTGATGCAGGAAAATCTAATGATTCTCCTCGAATAGGGGTGAATAATAATGGTTACAATTTTATCAGAGGATCCATTGGCATGAGACCTCTTTTCAACAGCATGGCCTTGCAGCAATACATTCTTCTTTGCTCACAGGTATTTTCGATCCTGTAGTACATAGGAGTTGCTCAATTTATCTCCCTTCACTGGGGGCTCCCTGAGAGTTGTCAAAGGAGAAAACCTTATTGTTCTCCACAGCGACAATTGTCGCGTGCAAATTTGATAACATAATGAAAATGATACAAGTGTAAGGCATTATTATGGGACATAATCTATTTCCACCTCGTGGCTTCGGCTTTCTTATCCAAACCATGCGATTATTAGTTAGTTCAAATTGATGGAGTGGTGAGATTGATATCTTGGACTTCAATGGATGTCCTGACAGACGATTAAGGTATCTTGTGTTCTAGTTCGATTTCTCCAAATTACTGTTTTCTTATTGGGTGGGTGAGTGGAAAATGAATGTTAGGACTTAGGTAGATATTGGGAGTGTGTTTGCAAAATTTTTTTTTTTTTTTGAAAGAAGAAGTGATCTTTCAAAAAAAAAAGAAGTGATCTTTTGTAGCAGTAGTAGAAGTAGTTGCGAATCAGAAGTTGGTAGTGTTTGCAAATAGAATAAGAAGTTGAGAGTGTTTGGTGAAAAAGTTGTAAAAGTGCTTATTTATTTGTGAAAGTCAAACAAGAAGCAAAGTCAGAAATCAAAGCACCAATCTCCTTGCTTTTAGATTTTGATTAAATGAAACATAAGTTGGCATTTGCAAACATTAAAAAGTGTTTCCTTTGCCAAAAGCTGAGCAACACTTTTTTAGCGATTGCAAACACTCCCATTAATCCCCACACCCATGCACAATCAGTTTTCCAGAAATGGTTTCTTATACTATGCGGTTGGTGCAGGAGGAGGCCGGTTTCGAGACAAGCCGGGAAAACGCAGAGACCACTATCATACATGTTACGTTCTAAGCGGACTGTCCATCTGCCAGTATAGCAACATAAAGGAAGCTGATTCTCCCCTTTGCCTAGAGATGTAATGGGCCCTTATTCCAATCTATTAGAACCTGTTCATCCTCTGTATAATATTGTTTTAGACAAATTTTATGAAGGATACGAGTTCTTTGCAAGATCATAGGCATAGAGTAGCATTTGCAGATTTTGCTCGTGTTTTGTATGTTTCCCATGTGAACTATTTAATGAAACAAATTTTGCTGCTAAAGGAGATTTGGCTAAGAGCTGGTGGAGCTTTAGTGGAGTTGGTAGATTTTTAAGTTTGTAATTTGTCTTGGTCTAATGGTCTTTGTTTATTTTGTGTTTTGAGTTTTGTTTATTTCAGTATGTCGAAATGGTATATTGGGCTCTCAGAATTTGGGATGTAGCTTCTGTATGAAATAGATATTTCCATGGGAGGAGATTGTGTGTACTGAATTAGAAGTGTATATATTTTTTTATATAATAATAATTAGTAGTTAATTACATAATATAAATAACACAGAAAATTATTAATAAATTTTTTAAGTAGAAAAGTAAAAGTATGACATTAAATCAAATAAAATACAGAAGTAATTATATCAATAATGTATATATATAAAAGAAATTAATTTCGTTGAAAATGTACAATTGGATAAAATGTAAATTGTCAAAACGTATAAAATGCTAGGAAGCACAGACGCTTCTCTGAAGATGCCGTACCCATGTCAAATACGTATCTGATATGATACTTTGCCTGATACTTCATGGATATTTCATGAATACATCTACAAATATTCTAATATTCATTTTTTTCAGAAATTCTTTGTGTGTCTACGTGAGTTATCACATTTCAAATTTGATTACCTGTAAAATTTTAGTTTTTTATGCTTGAAATATTGTTTTTTTAATTGTACTTAGTACATCTGTATTTGCAATAATATAAAAATATATAATTTTATATGTATATTTATACGTACCCTTATCCTTAAAATTTTAAAATGTGTAGTATTTTCGTACCCGTGTCGTATTGTATCCGTGTCCCGTATGTGTATCGGTGCTTCATAGATAATATGTATCTAAAAATTACATATACCGATGTGCTTTTACCAATTTAACGCGGAACACTGGGGTTCGATTCTCATTAATGGCGGAGCCAGGACACCCTAGTAGGGTAGACCGATACACGAAAATGGGTGGGCCGAATAGAAAATCCAAGAAAAAATAATTCAAATTATATTTAAATTATTTTTTTTAAAATTCTCACAATTTTTTTTTTCTTAAAAAAAAAAGGGCCTGGGCCTGGGCCCAGGTTGGCCCAACCCTCAAATCCGCCAATGATTCTCATTACTCCTCTCCTCCCATATGTGTACTTAATGCTGACAAGATTGGTCGGCCCAGGACTGGACTCCATTTTTAGAGGCCAGAAAAGAACCGATCCAAACGACCTGAAGCCCGACAGCCCAATCAAAATGATACACATGATGGGTTGGCTAGGCCAAAAGAAATGTAGCCCGATGAAATTTTGAATCGTCCCGATTCGACCTGATTTTACAACTTGACCCGTTGGATTTGGGCTGTCAAGGCCCAACTTAACCCATTGTCAACTAAAGAAATTAAAAAATAAAGGTCAATAATAATATTATATTTTATGTTAAATTACAAAATAAATCACTTCAACACAAACTTCCGAAAGCGTCATAATCGATGCTCACCGGCCTGGGCCCCTGCCCCCAACAAATAGAAAAAGGAAAGTAATAATAGAATCCTCAGCAGACTCCGCACCCTGATATTATTGATTCATTTCGTTCCAAATTTAACCAAAACCAGTCACGCCCCGTGACATTGGGGTGTCTTTCATTATGACTACTGGTGGATTGTGCTGTGAACAAGGTTGCAGAAATCGCTAGACGCCGGTCGGCGGTAAGAACCGGCGCTAGCGCTGGCGCGCTAGACGGGCGCCTAGAAAAGCCCAAGTTTTTCTTATTTTTTTTTTTTTTTTGTATTTTGGCCGATTTTTCCCGATTTTTGGCGATTTATTCCGCCTAGACCGCCTGACCAATTTTTTCCCGATTTTTTCCGATTTTTTTTGCCGCCTAGGCGCGCTAGCCCCTAAAGCGGCGCCAGCCGATTTTTGCCCCAGACGATTTTTTGGCCGATTTTCGGAAAATCGGGTCGGCCTAGGGCGCTAGCGCGCTAGTCGGCGGCGCTTAAAGCGGCCGCCAGCCGATTTTTACAACATTCACGTGAATGACCAGTATGTGGCTTGATCCGGTGATTTGTGGGTGCGTGTACATGACCGCCCGGATGTTCAGCAGCTACCCGGTTAAGTTCGGGGAGCTTGTCGCTAGTCGTGGACTTGACGGTGAAAGGGAATTGGCCATCCCTACCCAAACGGTCGGATGATGGAGCCACATTCCCGATGAGCCCAAGACAGGCGAAACCAGTGGTTGTTCCGAGGGCTAGGCTAGCCGGGTGGTCCGGGGCGCCGCGCGGGCATCGTGTGGTGGCCGAAATGGCTAGGCCCGTGACAAGTGGTATCAGAGCCGTCCCGGCATTTGTATTCCGTGGTTGCGCCTAGCGCTCTTACCAAGAGGGTGGTGGAGTAGGCGGGAGCGGAACATGTTGGGTGGCGATCATCCTGGGAGAATCCTCTCGGTCTCCGAGTGCGATTGGTGTGCGAGAGGCACACGTGTGGGCCGCAAGGGGGCGCCATTGATGTATTTCGGGTGGAGTAGACCGTGTACGGGCGTACACCATCTTGGGTGGGGAGGATGTCACGCCCGTGACATCAGTGTCTTTCGTTATGACTCTTGGTGGATTGTCTTTGTGAATGACTGTATGTGGCTTCAGTCGGCTGATTTGTGGGTACGTGTACATGACCCTTCGGATGTTCAGGCAGGCCTACCCGGTTAAGTTCGGGGAGCTTGTCGCTAGTCGTGGACTTGACGGTGAAGAAGGGAATTGGCCATCCCTACCCAAACTGGTCGGATGCTGGAGCCGCATTCCTGATGAGCCCAAGACAGGGCGAAACCAGTGGTTGTTCCGAGGGCTAGGCTGGCTCGGGTGGTCCGGGGCGCCGCGCGGGCATCGTGTGGTGGCCGAAATGGCTAGGCCCGTGACAAGTGGTATCAGAGCCGTCCCGGCATTTGTATTCCGTGGTTGCGCCTAGCGCTCTTACCAAGAGGGTGGTGGAGTAGGCAGGGGAGCGGAACATGTTGGGTGGCGATCATCTGGGAGAATCCTCTCTGGTCTCCGAGTGCGATTGGTGTGCGAGAGGCACACGTGTGGGCTGCCAAGGGGGCGCCATTGATGTACTTCGGGTGGAGTAGACCGTGTACGAGGGCGTACACCATCTTGGGTGGGGGAGGATGTCACGCCCCGTGACATTGGGGTGTCTTTCGTTATGACTACTGGTGGATTGTGCTGTGAATGACTGTATGTGGCTTCAGTCGGCTGATTTGTGGGTACGTGTACATGACCCTTTGGATGTTCAGGCAGGCCTACCCGGTTAAGTTCGGGGAGCTTGTCGCTAGTCGTGGACTTGACGGTGAAGAAGGGAATTGGCCATCCCTACCCAAACTGGTCGGATGCTGGAGCCGCATTCCTGATGAGCCCAAGGCAGGGCGAAACCAGTGGTTGTTCCGAGGGCTAGGCTGGCTCCGGGTGGTCCGGGGCGCCGCGCGGGCATCGTGTGGTGGCCGAAATGGCTAGGCCCGTGACAAGTGGTATCAGAGCCGTCCCGGCATTTGTATTTCGTGGTTGCGCTAGCGCTCTTACCAAGAGGTGGTGGAGTAGCGGGAGGGAGCGGAACATGTTGGGTGGCGATCATCCGGGAGAATCCTCTCTCGGTCTCCGAGTGCGATTGGTGTGCGAGAGGCACACGTGTGGGCCGCTGCGGGGCGCCATTGATGTACTTCGGGTGGAGTAGACCGTGTACGAGGCGTACACCATCTTGGGTGGGGGAGGATGTCACGCCCGTGACATTGGGGTGTCTTTTGTTATGACTCTTGGTGGATTGTCTTTGTGAATGAGTGTATGTGGCTTGATCGGGTGGTTTGTGGGTGCGTGTACATGACCTTCGGATGTTCAGCAGCTACCCGGTTAAGTTCGGGGAGCTTGTCGCTAGTCGTGGACTTTGACGGTGAAGAAAGGGAATTGGCCATCCCTACCCAAATCGGTCGGATCTTTGGAGCCGCATTCTGATGAGCCCAAGACAGGCGAAACCAATGTGGTTGTTCAGGGCTAAGCTAGCCGGGTGGTCGGCGCGCGCGGCATCGTGTGGTGGCGAAATGGCTAGGCCGTGACAAGTGGTATCGAGCCGTCCGGCATTTGTATTTCGTGGTTGCGCTAGCGCTCTTCTTACCAAAGAGGGGTGGTGGAGTAGGCGGGGAGCGGAACATGTTGGGTGGCGATCATCCGGGAGAATCCTCTCGGTCTCCGAGTGCGATTGGTGTGCGCGAGAAGCACACGTGTGCCGCTGGCGGGGCGCCATTGATGTATTTCGGGTGGAGTAGACCGTGTACGAGGGCGTACACCATCTTGGGTGGGGAGGATGTCACGCCCGTGACATTGGGGTGTCTTTCGTTATGACTCTTTTGGTGGATTGTCTTTGTGAATGATTGTATGTGGCTTGATCGGTGATTTGTGGGGTACGTGTACATGACCCCCGGATGTTCAGCAGCAGCCTACCCGGTTAAGTTCGGGGAGCTTGTCGCTAGTCGTGGACGACTTGCGGTGAAGGAATTGGCCATCCCTACCCCCGGTCGGATCTTTGGAGCCGCATTTCTGATGAGCCCAAGGCAGGGCGAAACCAGTGGTTGTTCCGAGGGCTAGGCTGGCTCCGGGTGGTCCGGGGCGCCGCGCGGGCATCGTGTGGTGGCCGAAATGGCTAGGCCCGTGACAAGTGGTATCAGAGCCGTCCCGACATTTGTATTCCGTGGTTGCGCCTAGCGCTCTTACCAAGAGGGTTGTGGAGTAGGCGGGGAGCGGAACATGTTGGGTGGCGATCATCTGGGAGAATCCTCTCCGGTCTCCGAGTGCGATTGGTGTGCGAGAGGCACACGTGTGGGCCGCACGGGGCGCCATTGATGTACGGGTGGAGTAGACCGTGTACGAGGGCGTACACCATCTTGGGTGGGGGAGGATGTCACGCCCCGTGACATTGGGGTGTCTTTTGTTATGACTACTGGTGGATTGTGCTGTGAATGACTGTATGTGGCTTGATCGGTGGTTTGTGGGTACGTGACATGACCTTCGGATGTTCAGCAGCTACCCGGTTAAGTTCGGGGAGCTTGTCGCTAGTCGTGGACTTGACGGTGAAGAAGGGAATTGGCCATCCCTACCCAAACTGGTCGGATGCTGGAGCCGCATTCCTAATGAGCCCAAGACAGGGCGAAACCAGTGGTTGTTCCGAGGGCTAGGCTAGTCCCGGGTGGTCCGGGGCGCCGCGCGGGCATCGTGTGGTGGCCGAAATGGCTAGGCCCGTGACAAGTGGTATCAGAGCCGTCCCGGCATTTGTATTCCGTGGTTGCGCCTAGCGCTCTTACCAAGAGGGTGGTGGAGTAGGCAGGGGAGCGGAACATGTTGGGTGGCGATCATCTGGGAGAATCCTCTCTGGTCTCCGAGTGCGATTGGTGTGCGAGAGGCACACGTGTGGGGTCGCATTGGGGGCGCCATTGATGTACTTCGGGTGGAGTAGACCGTGCACGAGGCGTACACCATCTTGGGTGGGGAGGATGTCACGCCCGTGACATTCAGTGTCTTTTGTTATGACTCACTGGTGGATTGTGCGGTGAATAACGATTGTATGTGGCTTGATCCGGGTGGTTTTGTGGGTACGTGTACATGACCCTTCGGATGTTCAGGCAGGCCTACCCGGTTAAGTTCGGGGAGCTTGTCGCTAGTCGTGGACTTGAGCGGTGAAGAAGGGAATTGGCCATCCCTACCCAAACCTGGTCGGATGAGGCCGCATTCTGATGAGCCCAAGGCGGCGAAACCAGGTGGTTGTTCGAGGCAGGCTGGCCGGGTGGTCGGGGCGCCGCATGGCATCGTGTGGTGGCCGAAATGGCTAGGTCCGTGACACTAGACCGGGAAAAAAGGTTGAATAAAAATAACTGCAAGTCCTGTGAAACGGAAAGCATTTCTCATCAGTCAATTGGAAATTGCAAAAATTATGGAAACCCAAATTAAACAACCACCATCCCCTCCGCCAAAAGCTACAGTTCCCAATTCCTCTCCACCTCACTCCAAACGAGACAGTGGTGAACACATCTCTCTCTCGCCGCCGGTTGGTTCGCCGGGAAACTCACCGGCGGACTCTTATTCGTCTCCACTTCACTCCAAACACGACAGTGGAGAACATATTTCAATCTCACCTGCGCGTTCTTCACTTGCCTCCGATCATAGCCGTGGGTCATCGCCGGAAAATGAAAAACTTCATTCGCCGGAGAATAGGCGTCCGACGGCGGCGGTGGTGAGCAGGGATGTGTTTAAGGAGCCTACGGAGAACATGAGGGTTGTATTGGAGAAGCCTATGGCTGTGGTGGAAAGGGCTGTTTTGGAGGAGCCTAAACCGGTGGCGGGCAAGACCGATTCAGGTCCCGGAGTGGTGGAGGGCGGCGGCGGTGGTGGTGGAAGTGGGCGGCGGAGGTCTAGACCGTCGCTGTCTATTTTGAGGGAAGCTAAAAAAGAGAAGATGGTGAAAAAAGCTGCCCTGGGGTTCAGGATTTTTGGGTTTTTATTTTGCTTGGTTTCATTTTCAGTTATGGCAGCTGATAGAAATCAAGGCTGGGCTCTTGATTCATTTGATCGTTACAAGGAATTCCGGTAAAAATGATTATCATATCTTTGAATTCTTAAAATTATGTTCGTCGAATTGAAATGGATGACAAATCGATTTGAATTTGAATAGAAATATTTTCTAATACCAATAAGCTTCAATTCTTCGGCACAATATTTTGAAATCTCAGTTCCTAATTCTCTTCTCTTCATTAATTTTTGGGATAATTATAGATAACCCCCTGAGGTTTGGGCTAATTACAGAAAAATCCACAGATGTTTCAAAATTACAAAAAAGCCACTTCATGTTTGATTGTGTCTTAAATTTAAGGGGTAACTATAATATTTATGTAAATATCGGGGTGGGGGGTTTGAAATGTTTTTTTGCCTATGAAAAATAAATGTAAGACATAATCAGACCTCAAGGTTTTTTCGTAATTTTCAAAAACTTCTGGAGTTTTTTGTAATTATCCCAACCTCTTTTTTGTAATTATCCCTTAACTTTTTGGTGGAATATTTTGTTTTACCCTTTTACAATTTGAAATGGGGATTTGGCAGGTACTGTATGTCTGTGAATGTAATAGGATTTGTGTACTCGGGAGCTCAGGCTTTCGATTTATCGTATAATTTGGTCACCGGAAAGTATATTGTGCATCACCAACAGCATTTCCGGTATTACTTCGATTTTGGAGTTGATCAGGCAAGTTATAAGCGCTATATTATGCATATGTGTTAGTATTCCTAAGTGTCTTGTAAGATGTATCTTTGCCTTTGGTTATATGATCCTCACCTGCTTATTCCTTGTGAATGGAATTTGATTATGTTGCTGCTTCGTGTTGTAATAATCATCAAGAACTGTGATCCATTATTACGAAAAAAACAAAAACAAGCTACGAAAGTCAATAGTGTTGTTGATTAATGATCATTACAATTCCATAATATGTTCTTACACTAGTGGGGAAAAACGAACATCAAAGAATCCCTTTATAGAGAGTTCAATGGAGTAGCAGAATGAAGTTGATAATATTTGAAAATAGATTTAGAAGTTTATAATCATAAGTTGATAGTGTTTGGTGAAAAAGCTGGAAAAGTGCTTATTTGTTTGAAAAATTCAAACCAGAAGCAGAAATCTAAAATACCACTCTCCCCTCTTTTAGATTTTGATTAAATGAAGCAAAATTAGAAGCAGAAGTTTGCATGTGCAAACACTAAAAAGCGATTCTTTTTTTTATCCAATAACTAAGAAGTGCTTTTTTTTCTAGTGATTGCAAACACTCCCAGGCTTTAATTCTGTTGATACTCGTATCAGCTGGGGTTGAAATGATATTAATGGTTTGTTCTCCGGTTGAACTCGTCAGTTGGTCTTGCCTAAAAAGCTATTCTTATGGTTTCGTGGGCCTCATTTTGTTCATGTTCCATGGGATAAGCTATGGAAGGGAATCACCAAAGGGCCATCTGTTTGTAGAACTACTTTTTGCCAACATTACTTAGAGTACTGCTTTAAAGATGAAAAGTTGAAAAGTAGAGAATCCATTCACCACCCATGTTTTGTATTCAGTGCTTATTGCAAGTAGTTTTTAACTCTACTGATACGATTATTCTTTATTTTCAGTACGTTTCTTTTTTTCTTTTTTTGGTTCTGCTAATTTGCTTGATTCATATTGTTGGCCGGATATTAGGCATGATTTATCATGTAGCCTAATTATTTAGGGATAATTGCAAAAGACCCCGCTGAGGTTTGAGCTAATTACGAAAAAATCCAAAAATTACATAAAACTCCCTCAGGTTTGATTTTGTCTTTAATTTAAGAGGGTAATTGTAATATTTCTATAAATATCAGGGGTTTTTTTTGCTTATGAAAGGGAGGAAATGTAAGACGAAATCAAACCTCGAGGGATTGTTGCAATTTTCAAAAACTTCTAGGTTTTTTCATAATTATCCCGAACGTCGGTCCCTTTTTTTTTGTAATTATCCTTATTATTTATTAGTTCTTGATGTGTATTGTTGGTAGCAACAAACTCGTTAGAGACGAGGCTTCGGTGCATATACAGTGACAGACAAAAATACACACTTACCGGCAAAAAAAGCACCTAAGCCGGATTCCAGATTAATTTCTATTTTGTTTCAAGATTCCTACATACAGTGGACATAGTGGACAATCTAGTTAAGCAATCATGCTGTAGAAGATATATGATTTAGTTTCTTATACCTGGAATAAGTACTGATAGGTTGATCTACCCTTTAGGCTTCACTCTATACTGCTTTTAGTTATGGGATAATTACAAAAGACCCCCCGAGGTTTGGACTAAATACAAAAAAATCTAGAGTTTTTTTAAATTACAAAAAACTCCCTCATGTTTGATTTGTCTTAAATTTAAGGAGGTAACTATAATATTTCTTTACATGTCAGGGGGACTTTTAAAATGTTTTTTGCTTATGAAGGGAGAAAATGTCAGATGGAATCAAACCTCAGAGTTTTTTTGCAATTTTCAATAATCTCTGTTTTTCTTTTTTTTTTTTTTTGCAATTACCCCGAACCTCAAGTTTTATTTTTCTTTGTAAATTATCCCTTAAGTTATATATGTCAGAAACTTTAACATCGTATTGACTGTATCCTGTTGTTGTTTAGTTTTTGCCTATTACTCAATGTGATCCGATGCAAACCACACATAAATTACTTTGACTAATACGCGTGTTATTTGTGGTGACAGATGATTGCTTATCTTCTAATATCGGCCTCTTCATCCGCTGCCATTCGGGTTAACGACTGGCAATCTAATTGGGGAAAGGATAAGTTCCCAGATATGGCAACTGCTTCTATATCGATGTCTTTTCTCGCTTTTGTTGCCTTAGCCATTAGTTCTCTCATATCTGGTTATTCGATTTGCACTTCCAAATCCGTTTAGTTTCGACTTCCTTCTGAATTACCATTTGCTTCTTTATCTCCGGATTTATAATAAATTTGTTTGCAGCGAAGAACTTATTCGTGCGAGCTGTTGTCATATTTGTATATAGATATTCAATCTGTTGAGATTTTGTCTGGATTTATACCAGAGAATGATAGGATTTCGGTGTAAAAACTTGTAATAATATGACGCTGTGCTTCATATTATTGATGATACAACCTTCAAATTGTGAAAAAACCTCAGGTTTACTCGGTGTACTTAAAAACTCTAGGCGCTAGTCGGGCGGCAAGCTCCGCCTAGGCGAGTTTAGGCGGGCAAGGTTAGGTGGGGCCTAATCGGAAGAAAAACGTATGCGGACAAGGAGAGCCTAGCGCCTAGGCGGAAACTAATCGGAGTTTGGTGGGAACTTTTAGAACAGTGGGTTTACTCTATTGCATGTTTCTAAGTAGATAGGAATTTGTACTGGCTTCTCTACTCTACCACATGATTTTTCCTAAAAAAGGAAAAGGAAAGACAGAAAACATTTGTTTGGACCGAAATAATATTGCTCTTACAGGTAATTTTAAATTCGAAATTTGAAATAAAAAAACAAAATTGCAAAACATTTATTAGACTATGTGGCTTGATTTCGGTGCGACTTTCGTGTCCAAATCAATGTTTTCTGTCTCAATATTGATTTGGACCTGAAAATTCTATTCTAATAATTTTATATTACCTTTTATACTTGGACGTATGAATTTCATAACACCATCTCCATCGGAAATGTTTCCTGGTATATTTATTTATTGAGGACGTCTTGTGTGAGACTGGCTTATTGATCTAATTCATGAGACGGATCCTAAACATATACAAAAAATATGGATTAATTTCATGGTTATGGGTTCGGGTCGAAATTCTATTTAAATATAAGATCCGTTTCATGGATTATATCCATGAGACCGTCTCACACTAGTTAATGTGTTATTTATTTTTAAAATATTACATATAGAATTGTAATTACAAATGACACTTTGTAATTGAATTACATTTGATGATTCTACAACTTAAAAAACATTACTTTGTTTTTATCTTTGAATAAATGTTAGACAGGCAAAACATGCCACATTAAAATAAAAAATTATTATGAGAAAGTTAAGGAAAAAGAAGATGCAGGATCCTATACTGCCATTCCATCAATTCGATTGGCAATTAGCATAGAACATAAAGCGAAATGATATTATTTAAGCGATTAAAAATCCTATGCGAACTTAACCACGTTACCAAATAATTCTAATTAGAGTTATCCAGACAATGAATCTTAGAAAATTACTAGGTGAGCCCCCAAAATTTCTCTCTATATTTTTTCCTCTCTGTCTGTCTTCCGTACCTCGGCTCTGTTATTTTCCTTCATCTCTTCCATGGAGAGGATGGGGGAACTCAAAGTTTCAAACCATATAAACCATTTTTTTACTTTATTTTTCTAGTTTTTCTATGTTGGAATGATAGTTCCCCTTATGGGATTTCATTCTTCTTTTGTGGGAGTGTTTTAGTTTTCCTTTGTGAGAATTTTTTTTCTTGCTTTTTTCTTCAGATCCGATCGTTTTGGTACTAAATCTGACCGATCTGACTTCAGATCCGGTCATTTGGGTGTTTGATTGGTTACGTGGAGTGATGACTCAAAAACTACCTTTAAAACCTTAGGCAAGTGCACCTATCGGTTTATAGAATATATTGTTGAGTACCAAGTGTCATTCCCACGAGGATTGTAAGTACTAGTAATTACATCTTTTTGTTATCTAATCTAGCAAATTTTGAGAGTTTTGTTGGTTTAAAAATGAAAAATAAAGAATATGGAATAATTGCAACTTACAATATATCAAATAAAAGTAGATTGTATAATAAGAAATCAAGAGCTAGAAATGTGTTTGAATGTAAATCCCTCAAAAATGTTTTTGTGATTTGACAAGATAAAGATACAACCAAAAACTCTTTAGCAACCATCATCCTCTTTTAATAAAATCTCATATTTTATGGACCGTAGAAATTCCCGATTTAAGTTAAACCACCTGTCGAGCGCGAATAACTCATAACCTCAAGTTGATTAACTGAAATCCCTTTCTAGTTAAAACCCCCAAGATTGCATTATAACGATTTGTGAATTCCCATATTGGGTTTGACCCTAATCCAGAAGATTTATGGTGTCATATATCTATGATTGCATACAACTATTTTCACTTATATAGGCTCTTTCTCACCATAAATCTCTCGATTACCCGGTGAGGAATATACTTCAAATTAATATACCGAAAATATTAACTTGAATGAATAAAGCATAATATAAGTAAATCACACAAAACATGAAGATTTTATTAAAAACATACAAGCCTTAATCACAAATTCATTCTAGAGTTCATTATATTCAAACACTGTAAATTTAGTTATACATGGCTTTGATAAAAGAATATACTACACAAGAAGACTTGAATGAAATGAATAAATATGGTGTACTTAGCTCTTATTCAAGACCAATACAAGACTTCCTTATTGGTTGATTGCAATAATGTTGAGCTCCAAGCCTTCTCCTCTAATGTTGACCAATACGATAAAATAATGAATGTATATTCTTAGTTTATAACATAAAATATGTTATTTCTCAAATTTTCTGGTTGAAAAATAATGTCGGGTAGTAGCAGTGCGATACTTGACACGATCACACACTATGACAACAAATCCACCGTACCATTGTGCCATGTGACATGATGACAAAAAATTCATCGTGTCATGTGGCATGATGGCAAAAAATTCATCATATTTGAGCTATCATGCCATGTGACGTTATGACAGAAAACTTATCATGTCACTGTGCAATGTAAGACTTGGTGCAAGGGTAAAATTGAAAATTGTTGAGGTTCTATTTAGTAATTATATTATATTTTAAAAAGTGAATGAAAGTTTAATTAATAGTATATTCATTAATTTGGGGGTGTGATAGTTCCACCCATTTTTAAAATCTTCTCGAGGAACAATCTGAGTCAGTTATCCATAAAAGAAAATCCAGCCCAAATTGAACTTTCACAATCCTTGACCGCATTCTAAACTACACTCAGGCCCAAATATTGCGGGTCAGTAAATAGGGCACCAGCCCAGTCATTCATTATCCAAGCCCATCCGATCTTTGGATGCAGATAATGAACAGAGAATATTCCGCATTTTAACTAGAAGTTCCAGAAAAAGAGTTGAATTCTACCTCCACAGATCGCGCGCGGGAGCGTAACTCAAAAGCTCCACTTTCATCTCACCTTTTTATTTTTCAAATTTTCTGTCTTCTTCACATGATCATGCGAACCGCTCCAGTAGTTCTAGAGCTGAAACTCAATTTTGTGTGTGTTTCGTGTCATTTATGGCGCTCGAATTGCATGCTTAAGGCGTGATTATGGAAAATTCCAATTATGCTGGTAAAGTTCTATAATCCTTTTTTTTTTTCAACCGTCGATATAAAACTAGAAGAAATTTAGCTAGTTTGCTGCGTTTATTCAATTATTTATCGGTTAATTATTTGTTGATTATATCGAGTATATATTTATCGTCGATAGTACTGTCGTCATCTCGGTTCGCTCCTTTTGTTTTTTCGTTGTCTGTGTATGTACCAATAAATTTTACGTGTAGTGGCTGCATATGATGTGTGACAACCATGTTCGGTTGTTGCTGTAATTTACATGGGGGATGGGATCATGATGATGCAGAAAAACTTGAGATATGGATTTATACTGTAACTTTCTCTGTATAAATTTAAATATAATTCTCCTTGTGCTTACATATATACATACAAGGAATTAGTGCCTTTACCTTTTTGGTTGCACTTCGTGGAATTCGATACGAGTTGGTATTTGGAAAAAGGATTCAACCTCAGAAACTAGAAATGAAGAGAGATATGCTATATTATTGAGGTGGAGGTGTGGAGCTCCTTGTTTGGGTTGCTACAGATCAGGCTTTGTGGATTTAATCCTTTTTTTTTATCTTATTATTATTAATAATAATATTTTTTTTCTTCAAAGTGAATCTGACATAGGTTGTTCAAAGTGTTGCATGGGGATGAACTAAAAAGTAAAAATATAGGCAAGGAATATGTGAACTGTGAATGCATAAGATGATAGGTTGGGGCTTCCAAATTTTGTGCAGCTTAAGCATTTACATGTTATAAATTGAAATAATATTTTATTTGTATCATGAAGTATACAGATAGCAGGTCTTGTCATACTTTTGAATGGTGCATGCAATAAATTTCTTGGTACTGAAAAGGCCTATGAGAAAAGAATAACATAAGGCCAAATATAACGTATGTGCTGCAGTTTATCCGTAGTGCCCCACTTTGGTAGAACTAATATGGTGCAAATATATATCAAAAGATTCTAAATAACAAAAATCGTTTAATTCTGACTCATGGTAAATATTTCAATTTTGTGCATGATAGTTATATAAATGTGTAGGGAAAGTACTTTGGAACATACAAACCATCCTGTATCCCAAAATTATCTATCTTACAAGGAAGAAAAGGAATTTGCCAATTTTGGGTTACTGCTATTGGTGAAATAGCACTCACCAATTAAAATAGTAATGACATTATCGAAACTTATGATAGTACACATAAATCCATTGTGCTAAGACTAATTTAAATGCATTAGTAAGTACATAATATTCCGTGGGTGGCATAAATCTCTGTGTTCTGCTGTCATGCTTGTAGAATGCTGGCAATCAGCGAACCTCGCTCCATAAGTATGACTTAACTTAGAATTCTTCCACCTTAACAGCTTTATCTGGTGTCTAGGCACCAACAATAATAATCAGACCTTGATACTTCTAACATCTTTTCTGGAGTCATCCTCTCAAGCTCGCTTTGCCGCCTCTTATTTTGTGGGTCTGAAGCCATAGGATAGTCTTCCACCTTATGAGCCTGTGATCTCATTCTCATATATAGCCTCAACGTTGCAACACAGTCTTCATAGGGATCTTGTATGCCAGTTTGAATGTCATATCTATACGTATAGAATATTTATCTCAGGATTACTGGAAGTTAATTACAAAATATGAGTGAAAGCGGCTTATACCAGTTCGACCGTCATATTTTTATGTACAGGACATTGAATATCACTGGTTAATTTCTAGTTAAGTGACAAAATATGAGCGAAAGATACTTACCCAAGGTATGCTTTTGTTAAGTATTTCAGTGAGTTGCTGAGCTTGCTTGTTTTCATCAATGGAGGATATTTTGCCGTATCCCTGTAGAAAGAATTACTAGATTAATGAGACAGTTGAGGAACTTATTTATTTGATATATCTTTCTATTTTTTTCCCCTTGAAGACATAGTAAAAAGAGCTTAATTCTGATTTCAGAAACCCTCAATTAAATCATTGAGTACAAATAGTTGTGAGTCAAAAGCTTTTAACACTCCGCTGGTTCAGCCGAAAGACTTGCCTGATCAGAATTTGTGGATACTCTAATTCCAAGCATTTCAAATCATGATCTAATCCATGGCCTACAAGGATCCTAGCTTTTCCACCTCTAGAACGAATCTGCCATATTGGTTCGCCGTTGCATAAGTAGTCTTGAATCTTTCGCTGGACTTGCCTAAGTGGCATTGCATCCCTCAGAAATTCCGGTCGTATACCTGTTGTTTCATACCTGAAAACAATTTGAAAATTTTAGTTCTATTTTGGAATCTATTGATCTACATACTAATTAATACATATCTCTTGCAAAAACTCATTACCTATAGTTTGTGACTGGAAGGTGTGGCTTGACATATGTTTGAAAGATTATTTTTTCATGCTCATCGATGAGGCAGACCCTTGCACAAAGATCCAAGGATCCATCACTGCCACCGCCGACCATTTTGCAAGCAAGTGAAACCACTTTTCCTCTGCTATTATCAATCCTCAATTCGTCTTGAATGCCCAAGTTAGCCATTCGGTAGAGCACACCCTAATTCAGTCAAGAATAATTTGTATAGATGTTACACAAAGAGGAGAATATGAAACAAGGTATTCATTCTCATTCGAGTTTGACTGTCTTTACATTGTTTCCGCGTGAAAATTGGCATCTCTCTCTGTGGACTTGAAGAGCATAGCGGCTACTAAGGATAGTTAAACAGATGTCACATCCTCGGTCCTTGAATATCCTTTCACATTCTACCTTCGGCAGAGGTCCTGGTACAGGAAATCACCATATATTAGAATCTTGTTCTTAAATTTAATAGCATACCAATAGTTTTATGGATAATGAAGAATACCTATGACATGCTCCCTCAGAGACTCAAACGAACGAAAATGCTTTTGACAAATTCCGCAAATGGGTTCGTGATTTGAATGATACGAAACCTTCATATGTTCAACCAGATGCTCCATTTTGTTGAACTGCCTGTAGCACGCAGCACACTTGTTCCTGTGCCGTCAAAATAATTAGCATTTAACATGTCATCATTAGTAATTACGACATATTTGAAGGTGACTGTCATTGCATGAAATAAAAAATTATACCTTGGGTTATCTGAAGACTCATATCTGCTGTCCATGATTGATTGATTGTAGTTTTGCTGAACTGAAGCCTAGCTTGAGAGCTTGGAGCACTTGGGAAGGAATGGAAATGCAAAGGTATTTATATTTGCTGTTGGGATTCTTTTTTGCTCTGAGGTTTAAAAGATTCTCCAAGGACGTTAATTACATATGTTGGTGTTATCTTCTCTAGAAATCTCACCTGCTATTACCACCCACAACAGGCTAACACAAAACATTCGTGGTAATCCAAATTCTTTAGGGCCCACAAATCAGCTGCTAGAATATTTCCATGCTCATCTCCTCCTTTTCTCTGATTTGGAGTTTTGCAACTTGCCCCTGATTGTCTATGTAAATATGACAGTCTGCATGTCACTTTTTTATCTTGTGTTGTATGAAGTGATTGGTTTCAAATTTCAATATTGTGGTAAGTAATTAGAGAAGTCAGTAATTTGCAGTCACGATTTTGTTGATTATTATGCACTTTGTTAATTATGCTTAAGTTCATGTAATTCTGTGTGTGTTGTTCAGGTTTCCTTACATAACAGTACAGATAAGTCACAATATGCTGCCCAATTTTGGATTGATGGATTTGATATTCACGAAAACAAATTCATTGAGCTTGTTAGGGTAATCTCATACGACAATATATTTTGAATCCTTGAGTTATGTTTTGTGTCATCTCATGGATTTTAAATCCATCTTATTTGGAGTCATTTAAAATCATTTCCCAATTCCCTAAATCTTTCCGTCAAATCCAAAATCCTTCCGCAGCCTAAAAGAATTTATGCACTTATACTTTCCTATGTTTTCGGCTTTTCAAAATCCAAAATCCTTCCGCAGCCTAAAAGAATTCATGCACTACTCATGTGAAATTAATGTGCCCTTGATGCAAATCTTGTCATGCTACAGGTACCCTGTTAGTGTTATGGGCATTGTATTGAACCGAAAGCATTTATATTGTGACTCAACAAATGATAAAATATTGCATGTTGAGAAACGAATTACACGATAAAAGCAATATCTTGGCTTCGCAGATAGGTTTTATCTAATATATATTCTTTCGGCAAAAGCAATGGAGTCAGGCGATAAGGTACTCAACAAGCTGATGGCAGGTAATCTTTTCTTTCTACTTTTACATTTGCTGTTTTTCACAGAGGAGATGAGAAATCCACTTTGAGTAGTTTGTTTGACCTCGAAATTATGGGTGCATTGTCTTTTGACTGTAAGTAGGGCCAACATATTCAGATACCCTTTGGAAAAGACGTCATTAGAATATAAGGCCTTGATTTGGTTTCTATTGGCGGATACTAAAACATCCCCCCAACAAATGGAACCAAATATTTAGAAGCTAGTTCGTTAAAACTTATTTTACTGTTCCTCAATCTCAATATACTTTTAACGAATTCTAGTGATTAATATAGATATATTTTCTAATTGTTATGTACTTTCAAACCATTATAAATTTATTTATAATTTTTATATTAATGCAAAAATGACATAATAATATAAAATGGTAACGTGCACTTTTCTTCGTTTTTTTTAAAGAATGGTAATGTGCACTTAAACATAATATATGTACAGTAAAATTGTCTCCCTGATATGAAATCAGACGCACATTTTTAAAAAAATGTATCAAATCAGATTCATAAAATACAACTTAACATATATTCCTTAATATATTTTTCCAGAATTTATTTCATCAATCTCCGCTTGCATATAGACATTTCAACCTTTCTATATGTAGCTGGTTTCAAGACTCGTGTTTGGTTGACAATCATCGTAAAACTCTTGTCATTTCTCCATGATATGAATCATATAGGACATTATGTTAAGGCTAGAATACTCCCTAATCGGCCTCATATAGAGGAAAAAAGACTTAGTTTGTTGTTCTTCTATATTTCATCAAACACTCCCAAATAAATTCACATAAATTCAAAGATTTGGTCCACCTCCATTACGTTGTTCCTGCAACTATCCTCTTTCAAATGCCAAACCAAATATCTGATCAATTTGGATCCTCTATTCCAAACCATGTTTCATATCGTATTCCAAATATCTTTAACCATATATCTTTAATTCACGCCAAGCGTATATTAAGAGCGTGAGCACTGAGCAATACACTTGGCGTCAATGGCGTAGCCATGAATAAAACGGGGGTGGGTCGATAGACAAAATTGGGGTGGGACGGATAAAAAATTTAAAGATGGAGTCTAATCGGAAGAAAACCATAAGCAGACAATGAGAGTCTAGCGATTAGGCGGTGACTTATCCAGGTTAGGCGGGGATTTTTAGAACAGTGGTTTGGAGAGAGTGAATCAAATCCCGCCTCCTTGATTTCAAGCTTTACCTCCACATAACACATTCTTGCAATGCATTATTAGAAGTATGCTCTATTTAAGTGTTCCAAACCCGTATATTATAGTTACTGATATAGATCTAAATAATAAACAACCTGCTTAAAAATTAATAGTATTCCAGTTGGTAAGTTCTTCCATCAACACGTGTATGCCTAAGGAAACCTAGTCTTTCAGAGAACGAGGTTCCAACGTGACTCTTTGTAATCAATTATGTGAATATGCGAGGGTCAAAACTAATTAAATGACATATACCGCATTTTATGTGAACATTCCCAAACGCATCTTCCATTCTCTACTTTTGCTCTCCAGCAGTTGTAAAGATACAACAAAAAGATAGGAATATGATTCTTCAAACCTCAAAATGGTCAAAAGAAAATTGGTTTGCACGTGTGTGTGGACAGCTACGTGCCTGGTAGGGACCTAAAAAATCGAAGGAAAGTTGTTTATTTTTTCCACCATTATCTGGGTAGTCAATGCATGTTGGACGGGTTTCTTGTGGACAGTATGACTTGAGTTAAGAATGATCTAGCTATAAAGGGTAGAGTTAGAATGAATCATAGATTTCCACTTACTAGTTTATCAGATTGAGCCTGATAATAAATTGAATTTTAAATGTGGTGAATTTATGGCCTTTGTATGTTTGAATTTGGGTTAGGGATAATTACAAAAACACCCCTAAGGTTTGGAATAATTATAAAAAAACCCAGAGTCCTTTGAAAATTAAAAAAAAAACCCTTGAGATTTGATTATAGCTTACATTTTTCTCATTGATTTTCGAACATTGAATACAATTACCCTTTAAATTTCAGACAAAACAAAACTTGATGTTTTTTTTTTTGTATTTTTTTGTAATTAACCCAAACCTCAGGGGTGTTTTTGTAATTATCTCTTTGGGTTAAAAAGACTTGAATTTGAACAAAAATATATATTATAAACTAAGAGTTTGATTGAATAGCTTCCCCGTCTTGGGAAGAAAATTGTGTGAGTTTTTCACTTTAGTATAAGGAAGCCGATTAATTAGTCATTTTTTAATAAACAAGGAGAGGATTAAGTTACCATATAAAAAAAAAGAGAAAATGGTCATTTTTACCCATTTTGAGATAGGAAAATACTTTTTTACCCAACTTTTATAAAAATTACTTTTCTACCCGCTTTTTCAATGAAAAGTCATAAATGCCCTTATCCTCTTCCTCTCTCTTTCTTGGTTTAAAAATATATTTTTTTTTTTCTCCAAAGATAACAATCTTCTTTTTTTTTTTTCCCTTTCATGTTTTCGATTTTTGAAGATTCAAGACACGATTGGAAATAAGTTTAAGTCACTTGAACCAAATTAATGTATTTTTTGCTTCAAATATTTATGTATAATGCGGGAAATTCGTTTATTTTCGAGAAGAAAAAAAAAACTGGAATGTTCAACATGGCACGATCGTACCACCATGTGAGCACGATCGTGCAACCATAAACATGAGCACAATAGTGCCACCATAAACGTGAGTACGATCGTACCACCATATGGGGCAATACATTATGGGGCATGATCGTGCCACCATAAAGGTGGGCATGATCGTACCACCATAAAAGTGAGCACGATAGTGCCACTCTAAATATGAGCACGATCGTGCAGCCCTATAGGAGCAGCACGATAGTGCTACTTTAGTAAGGGTATTTTTGTCTTTGTGGGTAAAAAAGATGTTTTTTATAAAAATAGGGTAAAAAAAAGTCCACCCTTTTGGGAAAAAATTCATTTAATAATATCCCATTTAAACACATTTCATAAACTAATATGTCATATTAATAGTTAACATTACATTTTTATTCTTATGAACACTTCATCAGAACATATTTTATCAATAATTTCCCCCTTCCCATAAAGTCTACTTTTTCACACTTTCTCTTGTAAATATTTCAGAATGAATATGCATTCTCATCACAGTTTAAGAAATTTCAAATTATTCCATATCTGATAAATTTTAAATGCAAAACAATCCTTGAAGACACATCAATTACAAACACGTGTTTTGAATATGATTTGAAAATGCTAGTCTCTAATCTTTCAATTCAAAAATAGTCAAATTAAGAAAACATGGTAACACATGTTGAACTTATCGAATTCATGCGCATGCAGATTTTCTCCTCGTTTTCGTCACATCTCTTTGATATTAATAATGAACCTTGATTAATGAGGTAAATACATATGTTAATAAAGTCCAGATATAATCTAATAAATGGTGGTCCATGCAAAGCATTGTTCTTTTCCTCCAATTTCTTCTCATTCTTTGGCAAAAGGTTAACAGAGAAAGTAATAGGACAATAAATTGGTCGTTGATTGGGACGTGATTAATAAATCATTGTGGTCAAAATGTTGACCGTATTGCTTTTTTTAATAGTATATCTACTTGAATTTTCACACAGTAGCCACAAGTAAAGTCAAACTCCCTTTTCTGAATGGAGAAGATGCTTGAAAAAGAATACCATGATAGATGAGGAGCATAATTTTACCTTGTTTTATTTTCTTCCTTTTTCTCTCAAGATAAAAACTATGCTAATACACAACATTTACTTTCTTCTTTGATAGTTTTATTTTGAGGTACTTAAATTTTAGATTCTGTTGGATTCTTACAAACTCTTTGTGGAGAGCTCTCTAGCTTGTCTGTAATCAAAAGATTGCATAAAATATAAATTACAATAAACTTTCTTTACAACTCGAACACTATATTTGGTTTAAATTTCAAAGATTCATTTTCGGGAATAGAGATACATTTGATAAGCGAGTTTTGGTAGAATACAATCATTATTGGGTAGCAGTGGCGGAGCCACTTGAAGCTTTGGGGTACAGCTGTACCCCCAATTTGAAAAAAAAAATAAAAATTTTAGTTTAAAAAATAATATTAATAATATTTTGTACCCCCAATTTTTATATAAAATGGTATTTTTAACAATTAAAATCCAAAAAAATCAAAATATCTTACATACTTTTTACACAATTTCCCACATTTTCTTTTCCCTATAAACACTTTGTTCCCAAAAAATAATTATAGAATCTAACTGCGATTAGCCTAAAATTTATTGTACCCCCATTTTCGAATTTCTGGATCCGCCACTGTTGAGTAGTACCCCCTTGTTAATATTTTTGCATGCTTTTATACATTTAAGCCAGTAGGTTTCATTAAATCCTCCATGAAATGATAATAATAACAACAATAATAATAACAATAACGTAAAGTTCTATAATATTTTATTGTGATATCACTAACCACTTATAAAAAAACATTTACATATGGTAATAAAACATTAAATAGACCCCAAGGCTATCTGGTATCACAAGAGAAGAAAAGAAAATAATATAGTAAGTTCTTGTCTTTTGGGTATAATGATATAATTTCAAAGGCGAAAGTGGAAACAGACTATTACTAATTTAAAGTTTGGCCCTTTTTTTTTTTTTTTTTTTTGATAAAAAGTTTGCCCATTTAGTTCCATGACCATTTCCCCAACCCGTCCAAACTAGAGTATTTGAGTTTCAACGTATAGACTTGTAGTAAGGATAGGCTTATAGTTCCCCTCCTTTCTCTCTCTTCTTCTAATTTTCCATCAATCCTCCTCGAATTTACAAGATGATAGTTTCCTAGGACAAGGAGATCTTTCAATATTTTTTTTAATAATCGGGCTTTAAGCTTTCGCCCGACTATATCTGCGATAGTAACTCCGGCCATTTAGCGTTGCCACCTCCTTAAACCACGAAATGTGTCTGATTTGGACAAGTTATGGTTGGATCAAATGACTGCCACCTAGGTTCTACCTCGAGCAATGATTATGCTAATTATGATTTTCTTTTCTTTTTTTCATTGGTGCATGCGTTCGAACATACAAAATATAAATTATGACACTGAATTATTTTATCTCAAACCAACTAGTATTTTATGAGAATTTCTATAGTTTGAGTGTCTGCATTTAGCACCAACCTGATCGAGATATTAGGAACTATAAAGGATAACGACGAATAAGTGGGAGTATTAGTTATGAGCAAACGATAAAAAAAATAAATCCTAACAAATCCCATGTACAAAACATGCTTGAAGTGTAGCGACTATCGAGCATCATATTAAGTTCATTTTAAAAATAGAACAGCATATATTTTAGGGATAATTACAAAAACACCCCTAAAGTTTGGGCTAATTACAAAAAAACCCAGAGTTTTTGGAAAATTACAAAAGACCCCTGATGTTTGCCCCGTCTTATCATATTTCCTGGTGATTTTTGAAACTTTGACATTTGCAAAAATATTACAGTTACCCAATTAAATTTAAGACAAAATGAAACCTGAAGAGGTTTTTTGTAAGTTTGAAACATGTCTGGTTTTTTTTGTAATTAACCCAAACCTCAGGGGTGTTTTTGTAATTATCCCTATATTTTATCTTTGGTATATTATACACTTAGGCTGGCATATGAATAGCCGAATAGGAGTGCACAAGTCTTTGGCTATCAAAAGTTGAATTTGTTATTCATTTTCAATGTGCGTGGCAATATTGTGTTAAATCAGAAATTCTAATATGTCTCTTTTGCCTGATTCATTACCCAGGAAAAAAATACATAAAAAGATAATGCGTCTCTTTAATTATGGGTGGTACAATATCCACATCTTTAATTGAACTACCAAACTAATAATTATCCAACCTTGGGCACTCAGACCAACTTTTCTGTCCCTAATCACCAATATTGGCTTAAATTTAGTCGAATTTGGGGCCAGATTTAATATAATTGGTAGATTGGATTTAATCATTTTGTTGCTATGTTAGGAAGATTTTGTCATGTAATGCGCTCTTACATTATTAAATATTCCTCTTCTTTGTATTCTTCTAACTAATAAATTAGATTAGTCCCAAACGCTTTTGGTGACCACTTAATTAATCCCTTGATGCTCAGCTTTTTGTGCCCCACGGATTAGGAATCATGGCCGTGTTTTAAAGGTGCATCTACCCATAATATTCATAGCCTAGGGACCCAACCACCGAGCAAGAGGTTGAACCCTCAGAATATATTGTGGTTATGATAATTTTATAATAGATTTTTTCATTAGTATTTGGTAGCAATTATTAATTCCAAAGCCACAAAAAAAATTGGATAGATTAGTGGAAAACTTGTTGCTTTGTTCCTATGCAGCAGGTTTGCTTTCTTCTGATTGTATTAAGGGATAATTACAAAAACCTCCCTGAGTTTTGGGCTAATTACAAAAAAACCCGGAGTTGTTTTGGAATTACAAAAAGTCCATCAAGTATGCTTATGTTTTAAATTTAAAAGGGTAATTATACTGGGGTTTTTTTTGAAATGTTTTTTTGTTATGAAGGGGGAACTATAAAACAAAGTCAACCTCAAGGGGGTTTTTTGAAATGTTTTTTATTATGAAGGGGGGAACTATAAAACAAAGTCAACCTCAAGGGGTTTTTTGCAATTTTTAAATATCTCTGGGTTCTTTTGTAATTAACACAAACTCAGGGAGTTTTTTTTGTAATTATCCCTTATATTAATTGATTGTCAAATGGAAATTGATAGTTTATCTTAAATAATCAGACACTCGGAGATTTTTTTAGTTCATGAATTTTTTTTAACACATTTAATAGAATTGTAGAAAAGTTGTCATTTCCACGTGTTAGTAAATCGAGTGTGAAAACATACCAGATTATTTTTAAAGAAAACGATTAATTATAAAATTCAATGTGGATATATAGGTTTAGTTCTTTGGAATTTGATTACAATATTTATAAAAATTTTACTGGTATTTTTTTTCCTTTTTTGGATGGGTTGTGGGGGGATTGGGGCAATGCGTTTATTGACAATTTCAACGTATGGTTCACTTGTGGAATTTGGAATTATGTATTGCAAATTTCAAACTATACAGGCATGTGTACTTGTATAGTTGGCAGTCTTGTTATTATTTGCATCAAATAGCTTTCTTAAATCACCTATTTATGCATGCAATAATTTGTTTTGGGCAAGGAGTAAGCCAGAATATAATATGCCAATGTCGAATTATAAATGGAGAGACTACACGTCACGTATGTGCTACTTTTCTGTGTATCAATTTCTTATAGGTTTCTGACTTATGGTCAATAATTTAAAAGAAAAAGATTTAATTTGAATTGCTAGTAAATTTCCATTTGATGAAACATAAATATATATATATAGTACTCTATATCTCATATTACTTATAATATAAGTGGAGTTCCAATAAAAATGACTAAAGAGGGACGCAGTAGTCACTTTAATTATTAGCATCACTTTTAGGATGTGATTAAAAAAAAAAAGACATCTTCATAAAAGCTTTGATATCTTTGGCTTGACTAATAATAAAGAATGAATTATAGGTAAATTATCTTAAAATCCACCAACAAAGAAAACACTTCTTGAAATTGAGTTGTATTAGAAAAAACAACAAACAAGAAGTTTTAGTTGCTCAGTCTCCAATTCTTTTAGATCAAGTAACAAAAATAATGTTTTCTTCTAAAAGAAAGTAGTAAAAATAATTTTAATATATTCTTTTGATAACGTAACATAACAATATGGGCACACAAATCTCTTAGGTTGTAAAAGTTATAAATAAAAATAGAAACAAATAGGTGGTAGAATAAAAAGATTGTGATATCAGAATTACAAATAATTAATGGGCTTAGGGGTCGTACGTAGCATCATGTGATACCTTTACAAAGAATTAAACCCTTTGCGTCCATTCAAAATAACAAAGTTGCTTCCACCTTCAAAATATGTGGAGTTGCTTATCCCATAAATAAAGAGTTTTCACTTCATTTTACAAGCAAAGGTTATAATTATAAAGGTGACATTAATGGGGAAAAAAACTTTATTTGGCATTCAGTCAATTTCTTTATCATTAGAAAGCAATTCTATTATTAATCTAATTTAAGGTTTTCGACATAACTGCAATACTATATTGAAGGATGCAGTGACCTACAAATGGATCAAAGCAAAAGCTTGCGTTCATACGTGTAAAATGAAATTCTACGATCTCAGTCATGGTGCCTAGTGGAGTAGGGTGGATTCTTTAGTCTAGACGCCTTAAGTTTAACTCTCCACCTTTGCACTATTTGATCGAGACTGGCAAGTCTTGTGCGGTTTACCTGGTTAGTGTTGTAGTTTGCATGATTTATTCTGTACACACTGAAGAACAGTAGTTGTATGTTCCCATTATCAAAACATAAAATAAAATAAAATTCAATGACCATAAATAAAATAGGTAAAGGTATCAATAATTTACTGCTATGTATAAAATTATTTGACACTTTATTCTCTCTATTAATATCTCCCATTGAATTTATATGTGATAACAATAGTCCAGTATGATAAACCAGTGTTTTAAAAAACGCTGAGCACTAGCCGGACGACAGACTGGGACCTAGCGCCTAGGCGGAGCACGAACGAGATTAGGTGGGGCCTAATCGAAAGAATCCCACCTAATCGAAAGAATAACGTAGTCGGACAAGGGGGATGGGGACTAATCGGAGCTAGACGGGGAGTTTTAGAACAGTGCATAAACAATGTAATACATTAAATGGTATAGAAAAACTTATCCATCCGAACCTCTATTGTCTTGTCTCTTTTTATTTATATATATATATATATATTGACAAAATAATAATACTTATTATTATTATTTTCTAAAAATAATCTAATGAGGCCCAACTTTAGGTTTGGTCCCCAATCTACAAAAGCTGTCAATTACAGCTTCGTTTTACAAGATGTGGAACCTCCCACCCCACAAAACCAGTCATTATTATCCAGATCAGTTTCAAAAGTCCAACTCCCTTCATGCCAACAATCAGGCTAATCGCCCTCCAGAAGAAAATTCCAGGTAAACAAGCAATCACTGAGTGACACCTCACAAACTGGCACGTGGCAAGATATAACTGGTTATTCTGGTTAAATATCCTATGTCGTAGCAGGGGATCATTTACAAATTACAAGCCTTTTTTACACTCCTCGAAAAGCCAATAAAAGCGCGCCAAAGTGTGACTAAACTGAAAGCTGCTTAACGATTGGCCTAGGGGCTAGGTCTTTATTTGTACTCCTTTCTTTTTCTTTTAAGGGAAAAAAAGAAGTACAAATAAATATTTGCGATTTTAATGCTGTATTTTTCATTTTAGATTTTCGTGGGGGAGAAAATATAAATTATTATAAAAGAAAAAAGAAAATTTGTATTCTTAATTTTTTTTTTCCAAAAAAAATCTAGATCCGAACAAAATGTATCTTTTTAGTTATGACTAGATAATTAAAGAAGATCGAAAGTTTACAACATTAAATTGTCAAAATAGAATCTAATAAATTAGCTAAAAAAAGTATGGATCAACCTTGTGTTTTAGTGTTAGAGTCTTATGTTGTAAGGCGATCGATCTGGGTTCGATCTCATACAATGCTTATGTCCCCTATTATCTCTCATTATACTAAAAAAAATTAGCTAAAAAAAGTAAATAATTCAGGTTTACCCTATAGTAGATTTGGCATTCTCTTTTGGAGAGTGAGAGCGTTTAAGTATACATTTAGTTTTACACTTTTCTATATATGTTTTTATATTTTACCATTTTCATGTCGAATTTATTAACAAAATTAATTGACTGACAATTTAGGAAGAAAGATTATGCGAAAAGTAAAATAGAAAGAGGGTTGATGTAAGAATCAAGAATTACATGATTGAATTACACAATTTAAAAAAAAAAAAAACACATAAGAGTAGTTACTCTAAAAGTGCCTTTTTAATTGTACCCCCAAAAAATAATACACTAACAGCCAATAATTACACAAATAGCATGATTATAGAAACAATTTAAATTGTTTAATTTTTAATTGTATTATTTTCATTTGTAGTATAATAATCTAATGGACCATTGGTCAAAAAAATAAAATTAAATGTTAGTATGATTTTGTTGGTCCCGCTGCAATAGCAAATAAACAATAGAAAAGACAAATAAAAAAAGCTGAAAAAAATGTGAAATTTCGGCGGTTGCAAACTGTGGTGGCATTAGCGGAAGATGATAAGTCCCCTTCATGCTTCAACATTTCAACTTCTCCAACCTATACATACATACACATAATATATATATATATATATATATATAAATAATTTTTACTCTTCAAATAATCTACCTACATTTGTCAATATTTCCAATCATTTGATTCTCAATCCATTATACAATCATTTTTTTGTATGATGGATTTTTGATTATCCATTTCTGCCCCTGCCTTCGTCTTCAAATCAACCAACCCACCGTTTCTCTGCATCTTCTCTGCCCATCAAATCTATATATATATGTATATATATCATATAGATGTACATGAACACGATAAATAACGGGCCGAGATACAGAAACAACATACCTTGACATTTAAGCAATCCTCGATTGAAGGATTATCAAGGTACGATCATGTTTTTGCTCTATGTTTTCATATCTTCGTATGATTTTGATGGATTTACGAGTTTCAGATGTTGCATTGAGGATTTTCATAATAATTGTTTATAGAATCTGAAAAATACGTGATTATCGCATTTTGGTTGTGTTTTCGTTTTGATTACTCTGTGTTTGTTATGCAAATTTCTCTGATAGAAAACTGGAAAAACAGAACGAAGGAAATTGATGTTTTCTGTTTGATTATGGAGATCTGGCTATATTTATGTTTCTTATGCAGCGTTAATAGTTTCTATCTGCGGTTATGTTTATGGATGAAAAAATGCATCGTCTCCAAAATGCGTTGAATATCATAAAGTATTCACCATAAATTCTGTTTCTAAATGCATTTGATGGAAGATATGTAGATTCACTTCAATGTTTTTTATTTAGGCAACAGCGAGAAATCCAAAGGTTGCATCAATTCATAAACTCTGTTTCAATGCCTGAATACGAATCAAACGGTGAGAATTTCACCAACGAACAAGACGGACATTATGTTCCTTACAAGGAGATTTTCAGCGAGAGATCGCCGAGAAGTCCGTTGAGCACACACAGTCCGCCGATGAGCACACAGAGTCGCGATAGCGACTCATTCGATCTCGCCATTGATGGAATCGCCGACACATCAATCGACCAATTGTACCACAACGTCTGCGAGATGCAGAGCTCCGATCATTCCCCGTCGAGGCGTAGTTTCTTATCGTACGGCGAAGAGTCACGAATCGATTCCGAGTTACGGTTTCTCGCCGGAGGAGATTATGGCGTGGTGGAGGTGAAAAAAGAGATTATCAATGAAAGTAAGGTCCAATCTGCAAATAATAATAAATCTATCTCATCACCAACACAAGCGAAACAAACTGGTAAAACTCCAATTGGAAGACCTCCGAAGGGGATCAAAGGTTCGAAGACGGTGAAAACCACGAAGAGTCCTATAGGGACTAAATTGCAAAATGGAAAAGAGGATTACCTCGGTCCATATTTACTCAAACAAGCGAGGGAGATGATAGTATCGGGTGATAATAATTCTCAAAAAGCTCTCGAATTAGCTCTCCGAGCAATGAAATCGTTCGAGAATTCTCCAGGCGCGAAAATCCCTAATTTGGATTTCGTAATGTGTCTCCACGTTGTTTCCGCGTTGTACTGCAGGCTCGGCCGGTACGCGGAGGCGATTCCGATTCTCGAGAAATCGATCGATATTCCGGTGATCGATTTAGGCCACAATCACGCTCTCGCTAAATTCGCAGGATGCATGCAATTAGGTGATATCTACGCAATGCTTGGGCAAATTGAGAATTCGATACTGTTCTACACCGCTGGTTTGGAGATTCAACGCCAGGTTTTGGGCGAAAACGATCCTCGATTTGGCGAGACGTGTAGGTATTTAGCCGAAGCACATGTTCAAGCTATTCAATTCGATGAAGCTGAGAAGCTCTGTTTAATGGCGCTTAACATCCACAAAGAGAACGGTTTATCAGCCTCTCCGGAGGAAGCTGCCGATAGGAGACTTTTGGGACTCATTTGCGAGTCGAAAGGAGATTACGAAAACGCGCTTGAGCATTATGTTCTCGCAAGCATGGCTATGGCGGCTAACGGCCAAAATTCAGATGTTGCGGCAATAGATTGCAGCATCGGAGATGCTTATTTATCTCTGGCGCGATACGATGAGGCTATTTTCGCTTACCAAAAAGCTCTGAACATGTTTAAATCGACTAAAGGCGAAAACCATCCGTCCGTCGCTTCGGTTTTCGTTCGTTTGGCCGATTTGAACAACAAAATCGGAAAATTCAGCGAATCGAAATCGTACTGCGAAAATGCTCTTCGGATTTACGCTAAGCCGTCCCCTGGAGGCCCACCAGAAGAGATCGCGAGCGGTTTGGTTGATATTTCCGCGATATACGAGTCTATGAACGAACACGAACGCGCGTTACAGTTACTACAGAAGGCCATAAAAGTGTACGGCAATGCGCCGGGTCAGCAGAGCATAATTGCTGGAATTGAAGCTCAAATGGGAGTTTTGTACTATATATTGGGAAGTTACTCTGAGTCTTATGGATCTTTGAAGAACGCGATTTCGAAGTTTCGTTCGACTGGAGAAAAAAAATCGGCCCTTTTTGGTATCGCGCTGAATCAAATAGGGCTTGCTTGTGTGCAGCTTTTTTCGATCAATGAGGCTGCGGATTTGTTTGAAGAAGCTCGGGATATTCTGGAGGCGGAATGTGGACCGTATCATGCTGATACCTTAGGAGTTTACAGCAATCTTGCAGGAACTTATGATGCAATGGGCAGGTTAGTACTAATAGTTTTGCTAGATTTTGTTTTGATGTTGTGAATTTCATTTTTTTAGCATCGATCTTGTTAATAAAATCACATATAAGCTTCATGCATTTCCAAATTAATGAAAAAGGGTAAGTTTTTTAAGTGATGTTTGATTTTTTTTTCCTTTTTTCTATAGGTAAAAGAGTAATGCAATTTAGTTTAAATTTTAGAAATAATTACAAAAGCACCCTTGAGGTTTGGGTTAATTACAAAGAAAAAACCAGAGATGTTTCAAAATTACAAAAAATCCCTTCAGGTTTTATTTTGCCTTAAATTTAATGGGGGTAACTGTAATATTTTCGTAAATGTGAGGGAGGTTTTGAAATATTTTTGAAAATCACCGGAAAAAATGTTATGATGCTATGGGCAGGTTAGTACTAATAGTTTTGCTAAATTTTGTTTTTATGTTGTGAATTTCATTTTTTTAGCATTGATCTTGTTAATAAAATCACATATAAGCTTCATGCATTTCCAAATTAATGAAAAAGGGTAAGTTTTTTAAGTGATGTTTGATTTTTTTTTCTTTTTTTCTATAGGTAAAAGAGTAATGCAATTTAGTTTAAATTTTAGAAATAATTACAAAAACACCCCCGAGGTTTGGGTTAATTACAAAAAAACCCAGAGATGTTTCAAAATTACAAAAAACCCCTTCAGGTTTCATTTTGCCTTATTTAAGGGGGGTAGCTGTAATATTTTCGTAAATGTGAGGGGATTTTTTGAAATATTTTTGAAAATCACTTCCCCTCTGGCTTTTCTTTTTGTAATTAGCCCAAACTTCAGGGGTGTTTTGTAATTATCCCTAAATTTTATAACGGATTAATTTTGAACTTTTAAAAATGGATTAATTAAATGATATTGTTTTTGAATCTGTGCTAATTCAATATGTGCAGGACTATTGATGCAATTGAAATATTGGATTTCGTCGTTGAGATGAGAGAGGAGAAGCTCGGGACTGCTAATCCCGACGTGGACGATGAGAAACGGAGATTGGCCGTGTTGATGAAAGAAGCAGGAATTGTAAGGACAAGAAAATCAAGATCACTCGAAACTTTACTCGACAAACATTCTCAGACCGTTGGATCTTTCAACATTGAAGTCTCATGATGAGAATAATATAATCAGATGCTCTTTTTTCTTCTGTTCTTTTTGTTTTTTCTGTATAATGTACAAGTTGATTTGATTACACAGTTGTTGGGTTGTCTTATTTGTTATGTTTTGTGAATTTGAAGAGTGAAATGATAAATAAATAAAACTAAAAAATATGATTTTTTTTACTAGTGAAAATGAGGGGCTTTTGAGGTGATATGTCTAAAGAGGGGTTGATGAATTTTCTGTTACTGTTGTTTTTGTTATCTTGTGGTTTAATGAAGTAAAGATGGAATTTCTTTTTCCTGTGTTGGTACAACTGCTATTGATTAGAGACATTTAAACGCAGTCTTTCAGTAATCATGTTACGTGTTCTTAGTATTGTTTTTAAAATCCCCGTCTAGCCCTGATTAATCCCCGCCTAGGTGCTAGGCCCCCCTTATACGCCTTGGTTATTCTTCCGATTAGGTCCTGCCAAATTCCGTCCATGTCCCGCCTAACCCCGCTCAGACTCCGCCTAGACGCTAGGCTCCAGTCTGCCGCCCGACTAGCGACTAGCGCTTTTTAGAAACTTCTTAGTTTAAAGTTGGTTTTCTACATGTCATCATATGATGTGACATTGGACTTGTATTAGTTAAGTGTACTGAAAGTCATAATAAACATTAGTAAAATGTTAAGGAATCTGGAAAGCTGCTATCTTACTAACCCACTTGTCTGATATTGATGTACATATCTCTCCATAGTAAGAAAAATAATTTAGATACACAAAGCAAAGCCAAAATGGATTCTGACAAGTTAACAGTTTTGTCAATTGTAGCTTCATACTTTTGAGTAAAGTTAGCCTGACAAGTTAACAGTTTTTTCTTTACCAGGAGGATCGGTTTACAGACGTCAATGACCTCCGTCGAACACAATTTGGGCCAGTGCGTGCACATCCGCGGTTTACCTTGGCGGCAGAATGAGGAGCCGGAGCTGTCGTCTCGAGATAGTCGGCGTGCAGCGCGGAAGGCGAGTTAAAAAAAAAAAAAAAAAAAAAAAAGTTCCATAGCTCGATCAAGTTCAATTTATTACTAGATTAGAAAAGATTAAAAGAGATAGTTTTGCTAAAACTTATGTTGTAAAAATTACCGCCTAGTCCCGATTAACCCGCCTAGGCGCTGGGTCCCTTGTCCGCCTACGATTCTTTTTCTGATTAGGCCCGCCTAATCCCGCGTAGGTCCCGTCTAGGCGCTAGGGCCCAGTCTGCCACCTAGCGAGCGCCTAGCGCTTTTTACAACATTTCTTGATTGGAATTTGTGGTCTGCTGGGAATCCAATCTCTAGTAGAACCAGCAAAATTGGTCCAACCTAACTGGCCGGCCTAATCATCCCACATATAGGATTGGGTTGTGCTTCATTTTATTAGGCTTGAGAGGACCGGGCCTACTTTAGCACATCCCTAAACCCCAACAACCCGACAAAAAATACATGTGTTGGGCTAGGCTACAGTGGACAGGCTCGATTTCACCTGATTTTATTACTTGGCCCATTGGGTGCCGACTGGCCCAACTCAGCCTAACCCATTGCCAAATCTAATCTCTGGTGGCCAGTCAGAGATGATAAGTGCATATATAGCGGAAATATTGGTCTATAGAATGCAATATTTAAGTGATGTCCATTTAGCTTTTAACACCCTGTCCATCTGCTTGTTGAACTCATAACCAATCAGTGTTTATTTAACACAAAAATTGTATGGTTTTGGATATGGGAGAAAAAAGCTAATTGGGCAGGAGTCATTTCAAGCCCAGAAATTTCTAGCCTCTTTATTACCCAAGGGTTGCTGTATGGATTATTGGCCATAGAATTAAATGGACAAACAATTGCCAACAATGTTTGATTTTAAATGAGTAGGCTTAATCTAGTTGGAAACAACAATCTACGTGGACAATTGTGAGAGGATGGGGACAACAGAAAATCAAATGGTGACAACAATTATTGTCTATTGACCTTTGAACAAATTTAATAGGAATAATTACATAAAAACCCTAAAGTTTGAACTAATTACAAAAAAAACCTTAAAAGTTTAATTTTGCTTACATCTTCCCCTTCATAAACAAAAAATATTTCAAAAAATTACCTTGATATTGTAGAAATATTACAGTTAACCCCTTAATTTTAAGACAAAATCAAAGCTGAGGGGACTTTTTGTAATTTTGAAATATCTTTAGATTTTTTTGTAATTAGCCCAAACCTTGGGAGTGTTTTTGTAATTATCCCAATTTAATATTTAAACAGATGTAAGTAACATTATAATATACACCATGATCTATGCATGCTCTCCTAACATAACCTTCATACGAAGAAGAAATGAGATAAAATTCCAAAACCATCATCATTATAGGTTTTTCCACTTGAATGGAAAATACGATGAGACGGCGATGAGTTGAGATAGTTACTCTAGTCATGTCCCATTACATGATTGATATTGTAAAATCTAACATGTACATCAATGGAACATGACCACTATTAAAAACTCATTATTTCAAAAAAATATACATGGAAACTTGACACCTTTTAAAAAAGTTGCATCCATCAAATAATGTGAAATTCAACAAGGTAAAATGCATGAAGAGTTTTGGCAGAAAGAACTTTCAAAAACTTTATTCTTCAAACACAAAAAGACCCAAAACAAGGGCAAAAAAAAAAATAGAATAAAAACCATAAGGTGTCCCTACAATAACATCCAATTGCTGCACAAAATTCCCAATCTTGCAAAAGATCAATTCTAAACTGTAGTTTTTTCAATAATAAACCAAATGCACCCCACCTGAAGTTTTAGGCAGGAAAAATCAATAACTTAACCTTTTTTCACTTCTAACATATCTGTTGCCTGTGCAGTTGCCTTGAACTCCAAGAACTATTTACAGGTGAACCAGGAAATATAATTGTAGGCAACCTCATACTTTCCTCCACATGAGGAAAATCAACCGTATAATGAAGCCCACGGCTTTCATGCCTAGCAAGAGCACTGCTAACCACCAATTTAGCACAGCAAAACAAATTCCTCATCTCACAAGCCTCAAGCCCAACCATGGTGGGCTCCCACCCTTGCTGAAACAAATAAGCTTCCCATTCCAATTCCAACTCCCCGATCCTCTTCTCGGCCGTTTGCAACCTAATTGTCGATCGAACTATCCCGACGTACTCCCACATGATTTTCTGAAGCTCTTGCCTCACCTCCCTCGTCCGACGGACGATGTTGCTCAAAATGACGTCCCCGAGCGACTTCGGCACCGTGGGACGGGCCCACGACTTTGAGGCCCCACGGTCGATCCGAGAGCCCTTCATGTGGTCGATCGAAGGCTGCACGGCCCGTCGCGCGAACACGAGCGCCTCGAGCAGCGAGTTGCTGGCGAGACGGTTCGCCCCGTGTAGGCCGGTGCATGCGACTTCGCCGGCCACGTAGAGGCCTCGGACGTTCGTCTCGCCCTGGAGCCCGGCACGGACCCCGCCGCACATGTAATGGGCCGCGGGGACCACGGGGATGGGTTGTTTGGTTATGTCTAGGCCGTGCTGGAGACACTCTGCGGCGATGTTGGGGAAATGGGAGAGGATTTTTTCTCTGGGCTTGTGGCTGATGTCGAGAAGGATGTACTTCTCGTTGCGTTTCTTGAGCTGATCATCTATACTTCTTGCTACGACGTCTCTTGGGGCGAGCTCGGCCCGCTCGTCGTACGTGGGCATGAATCTCTCCATGCTTAAGTTGTAGAGAATGCCCCCATCTCCTCTCACGGCTTCGGTTATCAAGAAGGCGTTTTCTCGGGGTTCTCTTGGTTTGATTGGAAGACCTTCATCGGCCAAAGCTGTCGGGTGGAACTGCACGAACCTGGTAGCATAGTAATGCGTCAATCTAAGTTGGAAACCAAAATTTTGGCATATATAATTCACAAATCCAGCCAATACAGAGATTTTTTCGAAATATATTATAGACAGTTTGATTTGCAAGTTAATGATACATATAAGCAAGCATTTGCATTTTCAGACTGCCAAGTTTCAACATAAAAAGGAAAGCAATTTTCCATACTACCCAAATACAGTGTCACTAGAAAAAATCAAAATATTCAAATTTGTAAAAGCACGGTTTGCACGACTTATCTAACGGTGAAAAAAAAAGAACTGCTTCATGATGTTGTAGCAAATTCAAGAGGAAAAACAATTTCCATGTATTTCAACACACGCATAGTCGCAGACCAAATAGTAACGAATCAGTTCGTACAGTCAAGACCGAAAGGTACATTCAGGACTGAGTATATTCAGAATAGCTTACTCCATATTAGAAATTACAGCTTGAGCTCGGTGCGCCATAGCCATTCCATCCCCAGTTGCGACCTACGGGGCACATCAAACAGCAATCTGAATAAAATTGTTTTCCAGTATAAGGAATTAGATTCATTTCTTTATAGACATAAACTAACATAGTAATGTGGATCAATGATTGATAGGAAAATCCCCAATGAAAAGCATTGAAAACACAACTACACTATTCAGTAAACCTAGTGTAGTTTATATCACAATAAGTTAAGATTGCACAGAGTAGCAACACTAGCTTTTCAAAGCTCCAAATACTAAGAGAACATCTTAATGCATACATTGTGTATAAAGAATGAGATTCTCTAAATAAAAAAAGTCAGTATAATGGAAAAGGAAAATGAAGTTTTACCGGAGGATTTGTAGTACTTGGATAGATATGTCCAGCACCTCCTGATGCAAGTAGGGTTACCTTTGAGATGAATCTCACCACCTAAAAATTTCAAAAGACGGAATTCTTCCCGTTAGTGAGCAGTTCAGTATCTTCAAAGAAAAATTCCAGGAACAATATGAAGCAGATCCACTTTCTTCTTACCTCTAGTGTCTCTGTATTCAAAGTGTCAACACCATGACAAACAGTATCAGAACCATCCTGCAAACCAGCAGGTATAACTATGTTACACAATATTGGAGCAATGAATAGCCGTCAGAATTTGATATTTCAACATATCATTTCTATAATGGAAACATCCGCTAGTGTTAAACCAAAAGCGTTAAAGTTTAAAAGCATAGACATAACACAAGGATTAAGGTGAACCTGCGAAGTCAGCAAATCTATTGCAAAGTGGTGCTCAAACACGTAAATATTAGGATCCTTTCTGACCGCCTCCAATAGTGCCCTCTCTATTTCCCGGCCAGTCATGTCAGCAGCATGTACAATTCTATGATGAGAATGTCCCCCTTCCCTTGCAAGGTGCAAATTCCCATCATCCCCATGATCAAATGAAGCTCCCATTGCAATCAATTCCCTGATTCTCTCAGGTCCTTCAGTACACACTACCTGATATATGTAATAAAGCTTGTGAAATATATCAAAGAGTTGATTTATAATCCACAAAGAAACTTAAATTGGACTTTTATTTTTTATTTTTATTTTTGCAAGGGGTGGCGGATGATGGACATCGCCACCTTACACCTATGCATTGCATAAGCATATCCGAAAAGTCTTACAGAAATTATCGTTATCTTTACATGCAGAAAGATTTTTTTCACCAATAAGTGGAAAATGAGAGAGTAAGAAACAGCATTGGTTTAATAACATACTCGAACAGTCTCCTCGTCACATAGATAAGCACCTGCGACGATTGTATCTTGCATGTGACTCTCCACTGAATCTGATGGGCACAACACAGCACTCACACCACCCTGTGCATAGTTGGTGTTGCTCTCATGGGGCTCAGCCTTGGTTATCACTGCAACAGTTCCATGTTTTGCAACTTCAAGAGCGTAACGAAGGCCGGCCACTCCACTTCCAATTACAGCAAAATCAAAATACTTATTATAACCATCTCGCAAGCATGAATTAGTTGCTGCTCTGATTTGCTTACAATCCACCTTAGTTTGAGGATGCAAATAAATTTTTTTATTGATCTGCAAGCTTTTAGAGACCCCATGAGACCTGAGGAATATATAAGCAATTATCAGTGGCTGATGTAAGTTAAAAGCAATGATCAGTGGCTGATGTAAGTTAAAACACCCTATTTCATAGTCGTGGCTTCCTGGTTTTATAGCAAGGAGGCTAAATAAACCTTTCTGAAATGCTAGCATCAAGAAATCATGACATTTAAACATGTAAAATACACACGTAAAAGTAACTGATTAGGCTGAGCAAACAGCAGAACGGAAAGCAGATTTGCTACATTAACAATTATCATGTACTATGCGGCAAAACATGGATATCCCATGTTAGTTTGCCATTAACGAACTAACCAGAAGTGATGAATTTGTGGAGTGGGAAGTAATATATGACAAACACCAACACAAAATTGACCAACACAGTGAATACTGTTCGGTGTGCAAAAACAGTTGTAATTAGTCAGTCTCAACAACTAAATAAGAATTTAGTCGTATTGAGCAAACTTTCTTCATAAAACCTTCGTAAGAGTACTGATCTTTTATGCTAACTGCAGAAGTAACATAACGTGTAAAATTCTACTTGTTCAAAATATTCACAAAAATTAACAAAAGTAACGAGTGATAGCATCTAGAATGGAGAAAACCAGTTAAAATTCCCCTGACAAACTACAATAGCACCACATAAATTGCCAAATTATAGTCAATATGGCATACCAAGAAAGCTCTTTCTGCATGCATTTTGGAACTGCTATATTGTGAATCCGATAAGCCTGTCTGCAGCCCTGTCCCCTGTAAATTGTGTCTTTGAAGTGCAGCTGGCCGCTTCCCGAAGCAACACTGGTTGCCATTAATATATCTGCCAAACAAAGGTGTATATTCAATTGATCTATATATCAGACACCTCGAAAAAATAAACTTACTGAACCAATTATTCTCACAGGATTCTTTATAAATAAAGCAGTCAACAAATACTGGGAAGTGTAAATCCAGACTATAGCTCCAAGCCTCCAAGGCAAAGAACAACATGTTCTAAGCTCATAGGAGTTGCCTGAAAGCACTTGTATACGTGAAGTACTTAACAACAGGATAAAACAGAGAATTCAAAGGAACAGTTCATACTAAAAAAAAAAACAGAATTCAGCATGGTGTTATTCATATCTTACAGACACACACACGCACACACACAAAATATTTTGGTTCACCAAAAATATAATCGACAAAATTTTGCTCCATATTTACATCTATCATCCATGAGAAATTTGATTTTACAGATTTGCTCTCCTTTCTCTTTGTACCTCCAATGGAATCAGATCTCGATGTAGAAGGAATAACAATTCAATATTGAAGAGAAAATACATGTACAGCAACAGAAAGGAACTAACAGCAATATTTAAAATCATAAAAAAAAATGTAACACACATTTCTAGGCACATCACCCATACACATGATGAGAAGCAGACGTATTCATAGCCAATAACATGCAGAATTTACAACAAAAACTCCACAAAAAACACAGAAAATCAAAAAATCAAAACAAAACAACGCATAGGTATCAATAATATGGACCTACAATTGATCTTTCCTTACCTCGGGTAGCGGCAGTTAATGGAAATCAATACGAACAAAAAAACAAAACGAGAATAGTATCCGAGTCGTGGTCTTTTTCAATTTTTACTGCTACTCAAAGAAGAATCCGAATAAAGTAAGCGTGAAATCCAGAGAATCTCTGTATATAGGTAGAGATTAAAGAAAGGAAAAATGAAATCTAAACAGAGAGAAAAAAAAAAGAGAAGGAAGGGGAAGGAGGGTCCCGACAGTTCCGAGGCGCCACAGTTGAGAGAGATTATATGAGTCAAAATTGAAGAAGCATCGTTGAACTTCGCGCCATACCCTCACCCCACTTGTTAATCCTTTTTCCCCACCGCCGCTCGTTTTTCTTTTGTTTTTCTCTCTCTCTTTGTGTTTGCTTGCTACTATTTATGGTTTTTTTTTTTTTTTAAAAAAATATATTAATTCTGAATTTAAGGGTCATACATTTTTATTAGGAGCGTCAATTTGTGACCCGACACGAATAATATATTAATTCTGAATTTAAGGGTCATACATTTTAATAGGTTCGGGTCAAAATCACGTCGGACATGGTTAACACGAATAATAAATAGATCAAATCGAGTCGACCCGCGGGTCGACACAATAGACCTATGTAACCCATTTAATTTTATTGTGATATATTATTTTAATATTTTGTGATGTTTTAGTTGGTTATATGATGATGGAAAAATTATTATATGCATTTTTTAATAAATTTTAATATTTAATGTATTTTTATTGGTAATTTTAATTTTTTCTGATTTTTTTTTTAATATTTTTTTTCGTGTCAATTTTAAATTATACAGTTTTTTCGTGTCGTGTTGGGTTACCCGTGTTATAAATGGGTCGTGTTCGGGTCGTGTATCTTGACACGAATAATTAAATGGGTTGGGTTCGGGTTCGTGTCAGACCTGCAATAAAAACACGACCCGCGAACACGAAACACGACACAATTGACACCCCTAATTTTTATGGATTCAGAGTCCGTTGTATGATTTATTGCATCAACATGGCAGAATATGAGGTTTGCTATTTATTAGTAAACAATTGATAATGATAATCTAGTTAGTTAAATACAAAAAATCGGGCCTTCTAGTATATTATAAATATTTAATAAAAATTATGGTGAAATATTGGCAAAAATTAGAACTGTCAATTTTGGTCTAACTCGATATAATGGTTGGCTTAGGATGCATTTTCTGAGGTGCGAAATGAGCTAGGCTTTTTTGGCCAGTCCATTAGACTCAAAAATCGGGCCTGTCCTTTGTATTTCTTTGGGCGGGCGGATGGATGGCTCCAAAAAAAAAAAGTGATTAGTCGTTGTTTGGCCTGGTTTGATCCGATTTTTTTTGTTTTGGTCCAATGGGCTGGCCTGACTCGTTTAACACCTCTAGCAAAAATATTGATATCCGGGCATGTTGGCGTATGAGTGAAATATGAAGATATAATAATTTTTTGGAAATAAAAATACAACTTGTTTTGATACTGCTTTTATGTAAATTATTTTTTATACTGATATTACGAATATATTAAAAGATCATTTAAAGTACTTTTATGAATTAATTTATAACTATAACATAAATAAAAAATAATTATTTTTTCTAACATAAAAAATGAGAATCATTTACTTAAAAAAGTTTGCAAATACTCCCAATAAAATAAAATAATAAGAAAATCATGAAATGGGTATAACCACGAAAAAAATTATGGTGACATAAATGGCTTAATTATTGTGGCGGGTGGCAAATTTGCCACGACCAACAAGTGTGTATATATTGGCCCATACTAGAAAAAGGTCTTAAAGAATGTGACATCGACATTAAAGAAGAGTGGTGTTGAGTCCAAAAGAATCTAACACTTTAATAATTAACAATTTGGTTCAATATTCAGTAATTATTTTCATATAAGTATGACGATCAAATTGTACATAATCCTCTCCAAGTTCATCTCTTTCATTTTTTTTTTCCTAAAACCCTAGCCGATTTTAGTCTTTCATCTTCTCCTCTTTTTCTTCTATCATCCTCTTATGGAGGATGGGGGAAACCGGGAAATAACTTTTAATGTTTTTAGTAATTAGTTTCAATAGATTTATTCCCAATGAGTGGCTTATTTCTTTTCAATAAATAATTTTGTTCCATTTGTGAAATTTTGTTCAGAAAATCCAGATGAGACATTATCTGACGATATGCGACAAAAGGAGATCAAATCCTTTGGTACATTTTTGTCCATCGACTTCGTTGGGAAGGACTGGATCTATGGATCAGTTAGATCTGTTTATGATTAAAAAATTTGTTTTAAATCTGTATAGGTCTATGATATGTAGGGCTTGCAATTGTTTTTCATTTGATGTTATAATTAGTTGTAATTTTGTTTTGTTTAATAAATGAAATTCGTTTTGATTCTAAAAAAAATGTACACATTCCTTCTCTCAACTGTGAATTTGCCTAAAATATAAATTATTTTTAAAATTTAATTTTTTTAATTATGGAAAATGTGAATAACTGTTGATATATTAATCTTATTTGAAGTGGATTTTATTATTAAATAGAAATAAGTAATCCCTACAAATAGAAATGCCCACTAGGTGTCATGAAAACGCATATCACCCCTATGAAAAAGAAAAAAAAAAAAAAAAAAAAAAAAACTAAAGGGTAGGTCCCTTAAAATATGAAAAGCAAAATGGTCGACCAATTATACACGACGGTTAGTTAACGACCTGCTCGTTGATTAGTGGGCCAGATATAGAATCTATGCCCATTTACTTTATAGTCAAATTTGAATTTGCTAAAACAAAAAAGATTATTTTTTTTTTAGGAAAAAAAAATTATATTTGATCATTGATTATAGGGGTGATCACGGTGCGGTTTTGCGTTTTTTTCAATAATTTTCAAACCGAATTGCCATATGCGGTTTTAGGCGGTGGCGGGGTGGCGGTCGGTTTTGCTAAATAAAATCATACATGCGGTTTTATAAGGCGGTGGCGGGTGGTTTAGCGGTTAAAATCATAAGTGTTCTAGTTCTACGTTTTCTCTTGGGCAGTAGCTTAGAAGGTTTAGTCATTTTTGAATATCAATTCCAAATATTAAATAAATAATATTAATTGTAAGAAAATAAAAATATTTTAAATAAATGAAACTTACTGGTATATCACTAGAATTTTCCAATGGTAGACAATTACAAAATAAATTCACTACCTGTATTCAATTGGACACACTAAAACATCAACTTTCAAGTTTCAGTAAATGATATACACACTTTTTGGAAGAAATTCTTGTAGTACAGACGTACAGTGCATTCAAACAAAAATAGTTTTTTAGGATAATAAAGGTGCACTCAAACAACAATACAATACACTCAATACATTTTATTTTTGAAGAAAAATGTCAACTATAGTAATGCTAATAATAAACAAAAACACAAGGGTGCACAATTTTGACATTTTTGAGTTGAAGAGTAGAATTAGAATATTATAGTTGTATTGTTATGATATGCTAGTATATAATTGTCCTTACTACTCAATACATGGGCGGTCGGTTTGGCTTCCAAACTGAAAACCGCACCGCTAAGGCTGTGCGGTTTCGACTTAAAATTTTTAATCGCGGTTTTTATGGTAAATTGATATTAACGGTTCGGTTTCGATGCGGTGTGGGCGGTTATTTTAATTTTATGATCACCCCTATCATTGAACATTAGTAAGAATAACTTGGAAAAAAAACATTAGTAGGAATAAGGGGAAAAAAACAATCTTAAATTTAACATAATGTGTATTAAATATGGATATATAATTATCAGTATATATTTAAACTAGAGATAAATTAAAACCTATAATCTCTTGTTCAACCGTCGTTGGACGACTTCGAGTATAACTAACATAGTCTCTTTTTCGTATCAAAAAAATATTATGTTTAAAATGAAATTAGGATTTAATAATTGGTTGTAATTCATGGTCCAATGGAGAGTGGTGGACTCATGATTATAGAGTCACTTGCAAAGAGGGATAACATAAAGATACAAAAAAAAAGGGAAAATTTTCATCCAATAGAAAATTATAAGAGACCAACTTTATATTGGTAGCGATTGGCGTGCTAATTACGACTAGGGTTTTAAAAGAATCGAATCGAATCGAATATTCATAGTATTCGATTCGAATTCGACTAATATTCGAATATTCGTATTCGTATTCGTTTATTATTCACTTAATTAGACGATTATGTGAACAATATAACGAGAGAAAACAAGATTTACATATGGTTTTTATTGACCTTGAAAAGACATACGATAGAGTCAACCGGGATATAATGTGGCGCGTATTGGAAAAAAGAGGAATAAAAATAGCTTACATAGATGCCATAAAAGATATGTATGATGATATAACAACATGTATCAGGACACCAACATGAATGTTTAGTGAATTCCCAAACACTATAGGTTTGCATCAGGGATCCGCTCTAAGCCCTTATCTTTTTATCCTAACAATTGATGAAATCACTAAACATTTACAAAAATTCATCCCTGAATGCATGATATTTGCAGACGATATAGTTTTAATTGATGAAACAAGGGAAGGAGTAAATGTACAATTGGAAGTTTGGAGAGAAGCACTCGAATCAAAAGGTTTTAATATAAGCAGGGCTAAAACAGAATACATGGAATGCCACTTTAGTAAAAACAATGAGAACAATGAGACGAAGGTTAAAATTGATGGACATGAAGTGAGTATAACAAAGAGTTTTAAATACTTAGGATCTATAATTGAAGAGAATGGAGAAATCAATAAAGATGTCACAGGCGGGTTGGAATAAATGGAGGAGTGCATCTTCTATCCTTTGTGACCGTAAAATACCATTAAAATTGAAAGGAAAATTTTATAAAACGGCCATAAGGCCCGCAATGCTTTTATGGAGGCGAGAATATTGGGCGACTAAATATGAACACGAACAAAAAATGAGGGTAGTAGAGATGAGAATGTTAAGATGGATGTGCGGACACACTAGATTAGATAGAATAAGAAATGAACACATTAGAAACAAAGTGGGAGTAACACCAATAGATGAGAAAATTAGAGAAACACGATTAACATGGTTTGGACATGTTTATAGGAGACCTTTAGATGCACCGTGCGACGTTTAGAATGTAGGGAATCACTCACACAAATCAAAAGAGCAGAGGTAGAGCTAAAAAGACTTGGAAAGAAGCTATTAAACAAGATATGATATACCTAGAAATCAATGAAAATATGGCTTATGACCGTAAACGATGGCGCGATATGATCCATATAGCCGACCCCACGTAGTGGGATTAAGGGTTAGTTTGTTGTTGTTGTATTCGTTTATTATTCGAATTGAAAAATATATTCGTATTCGATTCGACCAATATATTTGAATTAGGGGTGAGAAAAACCGAACCGAACCGATGAATTCGATGCGGTTTGGCTCGGTTTTTTTGGTCAAACGGTTCGGTTCGGTTTGGATTCTAATAAACCGAAATAATTTTTGGTTGATTCGAGTTTTAGTCTAGAAAATATTGGTTTGGACCGAACCGAATCGAATATAATAAATTCTATTATATATATATATATTCTTTATATTATTATTTTATTTTTTAAATTTATTTAATTGTTATATTACTGAATAAATCTAAAATATATATATTTTTAGCAAAAAAAACAAAGGCCCAAAATAAATCCCAAAAGAAAAATCGAACCAAACCAAAATAATTCGGTTTGGTTTGGTTCGGTTTTTTTCCTTCAATGCGGTTCGGTTTTGGTTTAAGAAAAATGTAAATTCAGTTTCGATTTTTATGTTTGTTCGGTTTTGCACCGAACCGGTCATTTGCTCACCCCTAATTCGAATATATTCGATTCGTTTCGATTCGAATATTCGTATTCGGATTTTTTTAATTATTTTATATAGTTTTTTTTAAATTGTGACTAATTTACAATATAAATTAAAATCTGAATAATAAAAAACTTATCAAATAAGTATTAGTTGGTAATAAAATTAACATAGGAATTATGAAATTTATATACATATATATAATATCAATACTAATATATATATATATATATGTATTTATTAGTAATATATAATATAAATATATATTATTTGAATATTCGAATCGAATATTGTATTATTCGAATTCGAATTCGAAAATAATACGAATCAAAATAATATATTCTTATTTGAATTCTTATTCGAATTTATCGAATTCGAATCGCGAATCAAATAAATAATATTTGATTTTTTTATATCTCTAATTACGACCACGGGAAACGGGGATTGGGTTATATCTGAGTAAGGCAGTCCAATTAGGAACTATTAAGACCTATTTGAAAAGAACAGAATGTAATCATGTAACTATATATACACAATCATGTGGTCAAAAACAAATTTTTTTCATTATTTCATTGCATTAAAGTAGTTAAATACAAATTCGAAGATTCCTGTGGCCCACAGGCTAAGATAAACAGAAGATTTCAGGTATGGCGGCCCATGAAGAATTAAAGCCACAAATACAATAGTTTTGCTAAAAAATAATTAAATAAGGTAGCAAAAGTTGAAAAGGAACCAAAGAATTATTTTTGGGATTGGTGGAATTTCAAGTCTGGTCCCCATCCACTAGTCCATCTTCTAGTTGGCTCTTTCACCAATCAATCATACCAATAAATTGTAATAATTTGAAAAGAGAAAAAAAAAAGAAAAGAAATTGTAGGGGTGGCAATCCCAGCTCGACATAATAATCCGACACGAATCCGATTTGAAGTTATTGAGAGAAATCTGAGCCCAAACATGTCTGACACGTTGTTATCAATTTGTCTAAAAAGTGAATAATTTTATATTTTTAATTATTTTTTGATGTATTTTAAGCATAACCTGAATTCGATTCGAAATCAAACACGAACCCGATCTGATGAATCAAATTGCCACCCTTAAAAAATCGCTCCTTTTTTCAACAGAAAATGAAAAGAGATTATTTAATCGAATTCAATTTTTAGAAATTTATTATTCCTATAAAATCTTGTGGCTGACCTTCGATTCAAATAAGCCATTCGCTTTAAGATTCATGGATGGACTTCCTTCAACAACTTTTTTGTAATATTTTTTTAAAGGAGTACTAACTTTGTAAAGGTGCTCTTGACTGAAAATTGCATTTTTTTTGTGTGTGTGTATATATATAAATATATTATTTTTTTTCATGCAATGCAATTTCGTACACATGCAACTCAAAAGACAAAATTGAATTTCTCTTTGTCAAGCCAAGCATATCTTGACACGCTTTTTTGACTGAAAGGGATTCATTTCAAGGAAAAATCCATTGAAAAAGAGGAGGACAAAACCTAATCACTTGGTCTACAACATTTCCACAAATTTTAGAGGATCAAGGGACTTGCTCCAAATTCAAGATATAACTTTGAAATAATGGACATGTCAATAAAAGTCCGACCTTAAAAACGGACTTCTTAGACGATTGATAATCCAGGAATAAGATGTTATGGTTGCCAGGTGTAGAAGGTGATGTTTTGTATACTCTTGAAAGAGAATTGTGCTCGTCCAACGTCGTTTTAGATCATAGTCAGCAATTTCCGGTGGATTGAAAAACTTCCGGTAAAAATCGGACGAAATTTCTGAAATTTCATAACTTAGAAGACTAATTTTCAAACAGGCCAACTTAGAGGACCAAAAGTCTGAAATTTCTTAACTTAGATGACTAATTTTTAAACAGGCCAATTTAGAGGACCAAAAGTCTAAACAGACCAACTTATCGGACCAATTTTCTAATTTTCCCTTTTAATAATTTAGTGATGGTGATTAATGATCGTGAGTTACTATTTTCTTATCTCTTCTGAGTTCTGACGCTCGATTTGAATTCCCCGTTCTTTACAGTATTTATAATGCACGCCGGACAGGTTCATAAGTTCAAACCCAAACTCCAGCCCAAATGTATTTTCACAGGTAGCCCATTGATAATGGACCGGCCCAATGGGCAATCAACTATGCATTTAACTCCAAAATATGGTTCTGTCTATGTGCCGGGTCATATGACACGTAATGCGGATCTGCTTTCTCTAGACGCCACGTCACCAGTTTGCACCTTCAGTAGAAACGGTCATGGCGAGGGTTGAGGAATTTCCGCTTCGAAAGTAACAAATCCCCGCCATTTCTCTCAACACTTGTTTTTCTCATCGTTCATAATTAATTACTCGATTTTAATTTTACAGAAAAATCGTAATACGCCGGAGATGGGGAACTTGTGGTCCGCCGTTGAACCGCCGCCACCGCCGCCAATGGTTCTGGTTCCGCCGCTCTTCGATTTTCCTCCTCTCGCCGCCCGTACTAGGTTTAAAATATAATTCGCATAAGCTCAATTTTTTTTCTATTTAAGTTGGGAAATTGAACTGTTGCTTAAGACTAAAGAGTTTATTTAATGGAAATGTAGAATGCTGGAATCATCGTACAACTTGTTGTTTGGAAAGCTGGCTTTGAGATGTCTCTTCGAGGACTATTTTGAAGAAGCTAAGCATTTCAGCACGAGAATTATGCTTAAGCCGATTGATGATCCACATGTTGATTTGATTGCCAGTGTATCCGTTATTTAATTACTGATATCTTATGGTTATTTTGATTTCTATAACGGTGTGATTTTTAGCTCATTACATTCAGTCTGCGAATCAATGGGTGAATCAAAAGCTCTATTTTAATGAAATCGTGCCGATGAAAGTCTATTATATAACCACAACATATAGCAATTTAATGCTGATGCTTTTGCAATAGCTACAGAGCTATGATGAAGTTGGTAGAGGTGATCATGTGAATCAGCCATGGATTATGTACTTATCTCGTGGTCCTTTTTTCTTTAGTTCTCAAAGGGATCTGATTACTGACTACCAAAATGGAATAGGTCATTATTGATGCAGTCAATAGCAATCCTTTGGTTAATGTGGTTGTTTGATGACATTCCTGTTAGTTCAATTGACTCATAGGTGTCAAATTTATCTTCAGCTTCCTTCTGTCACATAGTGCATGTCATTTTCTTATTCTGATGAAAGTATGAGCTGAGCATTGATTGTTTTGATTATTTTTTTTTCCTTTTTTATTTTTGGGAGGAGGTTGTTGTACAGTTACTTCATGGTGGAAATATGGCAAAATGGCATTGCAAGACTGCCAGACTGGGGATATATGATTATAGGTGGATATACATGTTGCATTTAGTTAACCACTTTACATAAAGGATATGATATTAAGTGTTCCTTAGCGAGTTCAGGTTGGTGGTCCACTCGATCATAAGCCGGAGGAGAAAATTGTAGGAAACGCACAGTTTCGCTGGCAAAGGTTTTAAATCCATTTTAAGTACAAAAAATTTCCCAGCATTTCAGTTCATTCCTGATGATGCTCTAATAAAGATTCATTTTTTTTTCATTGTAGTGATGTTGATGATCCTCACACATTCGTCGATCTCTTTGTTTCAAACACAGAACCGTAAGAACCAGTTTTTCTAAGAACCTGTTATCTGCGTGCATAGTACAAAAATCAATTCTAAATATTTTCTGCGTGTGGACCATCCAGGACTTTATTGATGAGATCCTGTGCATACTACCCCAAGTTTGGGCTTGGAGCATTTGGCATTTTCCCAGTTCTTTTGAAACAAAGGTTAACTCCAATCTTTTAACTCAAGTACTGATGTTACCATTAATAAGTTGATTATACTTGTCGCTTGTCCTATGTTTATGACATCTTTGGTCGTTCAGATTATCTTCTGAAGATTATGGCGTCATGGGTTTGAGATATGGTTCTTCAAATCTGTCTGTTGGAGCTACAGTTATACCTTTCTCTGGTATGTCACCTCATTTAATATGTCTAGGTATGTTTGAATGTTTCAACCATAGAGTGTTACACATTTTTTGCATATTTGGATTTGAGTATCAGGCTGATTTCCTATGATCTTTAAATAAGCTATATAAACATAACAAAAAGATTGATTTTTATATAAAAACCATTATGTAAGCATATATTTACCCATGCAAACACGGGGATTTTTGACTTTATGTTTTTCCTTCACAGTGGGCTGATGAGCTCCCAAAAACTGCCTGGTTTAAGCAAGATGGGAAGGTTAACTGCTGGAGTAAACATAACAAAATGAGTGTTTTTGAACCAATTTGGTTGATTTCTATCACTAAAATTTCTTAAAGACACTAGTTACAAATTATGCTTCCCTGCTATTCAGACTTCATGTTTGTTTAGAGACACGCAGAATATTTGATGCAGTTCTGATGTTTCTATCACTTCTTTTGCACCATTGAATTACTTATAAGCTTATATGTGTCTCATCTTTTAACCCTCAATAAGTCCTATTCCTATGGAGGACTTAAAACTGTGCTTCGAAATTAAGTGCTTCTTATTGAGGTGTGCTGAGAAGGCTACGACCATCATCTTGTCAAAGCTGCCTTTTGGTTAGAAGGGCAATGATGGGATATTTTGATCATGCTTGTTTTGGGATACATAAAACTTATTCTAAGCTTGAATCGAAGATATGGCAGTTTTTCAGAATAAGTTCACATGGTTTTCTTAGATGTGCTCTGTTAGCATTGTGTTTTGCACTGCAGTTCTGGTAATAATATATTACAATTATACCTTTGAAAACAAAGAAATGTAATTAGTGTTTATGGAGTTGAAAAATGCAGATTATTTCTTGCATTATAATGGTGATTCTATCACATTTTCTTCATGATGATGTGTAGTTGGAAGCAAAGAAGGAGCACAATATAAAAACTTAGCGAATTGGAGCTGTGCAATTGGTTATGGGCTAGGATCAGGCAGTCCATTGAGTCCATCATTCAATTTTGGACTTGAACTTGCTAAAAATTCTCAGGTTATTATATTTTAAAGTTTGAGACCATTTGTTCTACTATTTTCTACTTGGCAATCAATGTTTATCTTCTAAGTCAACTTTGTTATAACTTTTATATTGGCTGAACATGCTTTTTGAACAGCATTAAAAAGGAATAAAAATTTATGGTAGTCCATTTGGGAAATATTTTTTTTTATCTTGCATCTGACAAAATACGCTGAATTGTTATATCAATATGAGTACTCAGAGTCAAGACCCAAACCAGAAGTGAAACCAAAAGGAGGCTAAAATGAATGTCAATTAGACTGGCTAAATGTACTTCACACGTGTTTTGTCTATAGCACAAGTAAATTTTGACACTTGTTATACATCAGAAAAACCTCTTATTACCCTGCCTAATTATTCCTAAAAGTTTCTGTTTATTATGTCACATGCATCCAACTTACAACTTATTTGCAAACTTTCTGCAGTTCATTGCTTCTTTCTATCAACATGTGGTGGTCCAAAGACGGGTATCTCTCTCTATCTATCTCTCCTGCCCCGTGATTGTGTGCTTGTCTGATCTCATGCTTTTGAGTGTGTTTAGATCCTCATGTTTGCTATCAACCATCTATGCATGCAATGGATAATGTTCGTCATCCTAAACAGTTTGTTACAGAAGGTGGTCAATTTTAGCAGCATCCCTGCATTTAACATATATGAGTACAAAAAATTCAGTCAAACATTGTTGTTTATCTAACATGTTTTGAAGAAAATTGTTTATTGATTTCAAAATTGGTTACTATTATTATTTTAATCTTTTGCACTAGATGGAATATCGGGCCATCATCTGATAAATGATAGTTTGACTTTGAATCAATAATGCATCTACAATTTCAAAAAATAAAAATAGAAATAATAATTATCAGAATTTCAGTAGAGAAATTTTTTGTTCTTCTAGAGTTTTATATTCTTGTGTAAGATTATACTGACATTTTATGCACAAATTTATCTATCTGGTTTTATGAATTAATGCTGTCTTAGCATAAAGTTATTCTTCCGGTTACTTTGAGGCAAATTACTTTTGAAATGTTCTATAAAATCTTTGTTGTTGGTTTATTTTACAATAGAATATTTGTTGTACGTTTGCACATGCTTATGTACTGACAAATACTACTTTCTGCCATATAGGTCAAAAATCCACTCGAAGAAAATGAAGTGGTCGGGATCACTAATTACATTGACTTCGGTTTTGAGTTGCAGACTAGGTATGCTTACACAATTGCATATGGTCAATCTTCTTTAAAGCCTGTTTCGAGTTCATCTGATACTAAAAAAAATGCAATTTACCACTTTCTCTGAAGGGTGGATGACAACAAATCGTCAAACAATATTCAAGATTCTACCTTTCAAGCCGCTGCATCTTGGCAAGCCAATAAAAACTTTTTAGTTAAGGTAACACGTAACACCAACATTTGTGTGAAGATGTACTAGGTTGTTAATAAATTTGGTTTAAGACATATCACGCCATTTCCTCAGGGAAAGGTGGGACCTCTCAGCTCATCAATAGCTTTAGCTTTCAAATCGTGGTGGAAACCTTCTTTCACATTAAGCTTGTCAGGTATATTCCCTGTAATTTCCGCCACAATGGGTAACTATAAATATCCTTCTGTAGAGATGATCTGTAAGATACTGTCCCTTAGCTTGTAATAGACATACACGCATGGGGGAAGATAGGGGGCCAACCTAGCCCCCGCCCCCCCTTTTTTTATTTATTTTTACTTAATTTTATTAAGAATAAAAAAAATAAGTTATAATCCATAGGGATAAATACAAAAAAACCCTTGAGGTTCGTGCTAATTACAAAAAACTCCAGAGGGTTTTGAAAATTACAAATGATACCATCTTACATTCCCCCCCGACAATTATAGAAATATTATAGTTATCTCCTTAAATTTAAGACATAATCAAATCTGAGGAGACATTTTGTAATTTTGAAACATTTCCAATTTTTTTGTAATTAGCCCAAACCTAAATGATTTTTTTTTTGTAATTATCCCGATTTTATATGATTATTTTTTTAGTTTTTCATCCAGCCCACCTCACTTTCATATCCCGACCCACTCCACTTTCGTAGGCTGGCTACGCCATTGCATACACGAACATGTATCACATGCACATACGCAAATATACACGTGCATGCATAGTACATGCTGACGTAACATGGCTTGCTTACTCTCCTTTTCCACTAACTTGTTCGTTGAGCATAACAACGTGTTGACTTACAGCTGTTAGAGATCGCACCAAGGCAGAGACATCATTTGGATTTGGTATTTGTGTTGACAATATTCGGGAAGCAAGGTTAGATGCAATCCCACATCATTATCCCTTGGCATGCTTTTGAAAATTCTGTTAGAGCTTGATATTTGGAATGGTGCTCGATTTTCTGCTGCGTTTATTTGATGTGTGATGTGATTTTCTTTATGGTTTGCAGTTATCAAAGGGCAGATCCCAATTTTGTGATGCTGACTCCAAACAAGGAGCATCTAGCTGAGGGCATTCATTGGAAAATTGGGAAAAGACCAGTTCTTCAATCTGATGTTAATTCTGAAAACTTTGATGGCATACCCAAGGAATTGAGACCCTTAAACAAAATTTTGTGATCTTTAGTATTAGAAAAACATTTCCACTAATATTTGTCTTTGCTTTAGCAGTTTACACACAATTTTTTTCCTTTGTGCAATCTTTAATTATCACTTGTAATAGAAAATAGTGTCCATCTTAACTATCTCAGTGAATAGCCCCTGAAAATTTTCTAGAAAGTTTTGATTAGGCAAAAATATCCTTTAATAAAGATTTTTGGGATAATTACAGAAACACCCCTGAGGTTTGGGCTAATTACAAAAAAACCCTTTGAGGTTTGATTCCGTCTTACATTTTCTCCCCTCATAAGCACAAAACATATCGAAAACCCCCTGATGTTTATAAAAATACTACAATCATTCCCTTATATTTAACACATAATCAAACTTGATGGGGACTTTTTTGTAATTTTGAAACATTTTGGTTTTTTTTTTTTTTTTAATTAGCCCAAACCTCAGGGTCTTTTCATTATCCCAAGATTTTTTTAGGTAGTTAGTCAATACACATTAGTAAGATAATGCAATTTAGATTTATATAATCAAAATGATGGAAGCTTTTCTACATAAAAAGAGTAGGTTTTATTATTGTCAGAAAATGATTACAGAGAACCCCAAATCTCTGTAGAATGAACTCTTAAACCATGTTCCTACATGAGCTTCCAGTGCAGTATTGTTGCCACATCTTTTACCTATCAAATCCAACCAAAATAGAAACAAAAAAATGCCCATAATAAATACATAAAACTGGAAAATTAATCTCAACTCTTATTTCATAAAACAAAAATATTTTTAATTATTGTACAACAAAAAGAAGGATAGATTCACAAAGGATCCTCTCTCCTCCTTACACTTATTTGCTAATCATTTTCTCAATTAAAGGTGAAAAATACAACACATGAAATTGTTGAATAACAAAGGATTAGGAAATTAAACAGAGTAATTAAGGGTCACTTAATGGTAATATATTTCATACAGAGAGAGATGGAGAAAGGCCGAATTCGAGTCCCCAAAGCTCAAAACTTCCCTTGACAAAATCATAGTAACCACCCTTGAGTGCAAGTGTTTTCTTCACCAATCCTTCTCTAACAAATGGGTATGAAAGCAGGTTTCCAAGTGAAACATTCACTGCCTCCTGTTTTGCATTTAATTAGGAAAACATTAATTATAAGATCAATTATCAAAATTAAATAATTTTTTTGCAGTTAGATGCTACCCAATTGGGTAGAACAGAACCCAAGTTCGTCGCGATTTTGACATGTGTTTACATTTGATTTTCTTTTTTGGAAAAAAGAAATGCACGTGTTATAATTGGACACATGTCAAAAGAGGGGATTTGGGTTCTGTCCGATTGGATAGCATCGAACAAGCCACCAATATATGATACAACAATTGAGTAAGAGTATTATGATTGTTTTGACCTTTTCACATTGTGCGCACTGATCGCCAAAAGGTGTGTTCCCACACTCAGCTAACACCTTGGCCTTGGCAGGTAAACATATTTTCACCCAGTCCTCAATAAAGTCACTACAAAAATATGGCACAATTAGTGATCAATTGTACAATAAAATATATAGTCTATTTATTTTATTTTTATTTTAAGATACTAGGAATAAAAAACATTCTAGGTTTGGATTGATTAAAAAAACTCCGAAGATATTTAAAATTATAAAAAAAAACTCAAGTTTGCTTTTGTTTTAAATTTAAGGGGGCAATTGTAATATTTGTGTAAGTATCAAGGGGGGTTTTTGAATTTTTTTTGTTTATGAAGGGGAAAAATATAAACGGATAAACCACTCAAGTTTGATCTCATCTTAAATTTTTGTAATTTTTATAAAAATTTTAAATATTTTTTATAATTAGCATGAACCTCAGGGAGGTTTTTGTAATAATCCCTTTATTTTACATATGGGTTAAAATACTAAAACTACCATTGATATTTGGTCTAATTAAAAAAATCCATTTTTTTTTTCTTTTATAAACTCTTTTTTTTTTTTAGTATTACAAACAGCCCTTGAGGTTTGTATTTGTATTACAAAACAACACCCCCTCCAAATTAATGCAAATTTGTAATTTTAAAAGATAGCTGAGTTTTTTTTTTGTGTAATTAGACTAAATTTTAGGGGTAATTTTGTAATACACCCTTTATATATTTCATATGGGAAGACTTACGTGGAGGAAGATCCATCATATGGGAAAGACATGAGACCCTTGATTCCTCCACAGGCACTGTGCCCAATCACCACAATTTCCTGGACCTGTTATAAAATATTTCTTTTTACTGTATCAATTGATTGCAATTTCACCGCTGTAATTTTCAAAAATTTACCAAAAGTGACTGCTAAATATTATCTAAAAAAAGAGATGTTATTTTACCTTTAGGTGCAGAACAGCATACTCAATGGCAGCCCCAACTCCAGAGTATTTGGTCTGTTGCATCACAAACATTTGAAAAGATACCCCAATTTTAGAAAATTTCAAGATTATTAAACATTAATCTAGGACAGATTAATAAATAATTAGCATTAATTAATGAGACCTTATCGTATGGAGGGACCATGTTAGCAATGTTTCGGACCATGAAAGCCTCCCCTGGCTGAAAGTCGAGCACATGTGACGGACACACGCGCGAGTCTGAGCACGCAAACACCATAAACTGTGTCCAATACATGTACAATTTTGTTTATATTAATCATGTGATAAATGTCCAAAATAGCAAAATATATGCTTCTTACTTCTAATTATAAGAAGAAGGGATAAATCCCTTCAGGTCGGGCTAATTACAAAAAATCCCAAAGATTTTTTAAAAGATGTTTGATTTCGTCTTACATTTTTCCCTTAATAAGCAAAAAAATATTACAAAAACTCCCTTGACATGTATTAAAATACCCCTGAGGTTTACAATTACCCAGAGATGTTTTCTTTTTAATAAATTTGGGTTAACTAATATTTTTATAAAGGAGATAAATGGTTTTTACTTAAAAAAATGAAAGATCAAACATGGTTTTTTTGTAATTATCATAAACACCTTGGGTTTTTTATAAAGGGTTGGTGATACCACGTTTTTTTTAAGTAGCCCAAACCTTAAGGTTTTTGTAATCCCCATAAAAATTTAAGACAAGATCCTTGATTTAAGACAAGGATGTTTTTTTAAATTTTGAAACATCTCTGAATTTTTTTGGTAATTAGCCCCAAACTCAGGGGTGTTTTTGTAATTATCCCTTAACAAATGTTGTACCTTGGGACTCTGGCCTTTGGCAAGTTCACCATACAAAGCTGGATTTTCCTGAAAATTTTGCAGTCAAATATATAATTAAATATTGTTACATTTAATTAGAAATTCAAATTCTTTTACCACTATTAATTAATTACAAAGTTGATATAATTATTTAACTTACTCATATTTCTCTCTTTTGAAGGTGATGAAGCCAGTTTTCAACCTCTCAACAGACTCTGAATTAATGGAGGTGCTGCCATCAGCTGTTTGCAACTCTGCTGTGATTTCATCAATTTTTGCTGCAGCAACTGGTCCTAATTCTCCTTTCTCACTGCATGCAAGCAAAATTATTTACTTTTTTTTTTATTTTATGAAATTCTAATATTGGCAATTTTGAAATAATGGACTTTCTTCAATGATGAATTTTGTATGAATATATGAGCCACATAAATCGAAATAGAGATTTTATACATACACATGTAACAGTTATACAAAATAATAGGACAAATGCCACTACAAGAAAAAAATCAGTTTACCTACAGATTATGTAGGTAAATATTAAGATAATTATAAAGTGTAGGTAATATCATTGTAGGTAAATATTTACCTACACAATCTAAAATTGCTGGTAAATACCTACAATATTTATGTCGTTAAATTTAAAAACTATTGGTGATATGTCGGTAATTTGGGGAAAACTATTTTTTATTTTTTTATTCATCGGATTACCTAAATTTTGCAGTGACAAAATTAATTTTGTCGGTAAATTAGAATTTTCTTTTAGTGTGTATTTTTATTGCAAACCTTAGAAGCTTCTGGAGTGCAACAATGGCTTCCTCGTACGAGTCCTTTCCCATGTCTTCTTTCTACAATTTTAATTTTTCAATGCATTAGAAAAATATGAGAAAATTATGAATATGAAAAAAAAAAAGAAACGAAACAGTAGAAATAACAGAACTACCTGCCCAAAGCTTAAGAAAGTGTATAATATTCAATGATAATTTAATTTTGCTAGTAAGATTTGTTAGTTACAACGTATGTACGTGTAACCTTAAATTAAGGATGTTATATATAACTATATACTACGTTAAATGTTACATCAAATAATTATTATCAAATCTAAACATGGCCACTTGTAATTATATTTGTGCACGTCATCAAAAAAATTCATGTGAACATGTTACCTAACAATGTCCAAGTCCACAAAATTTGCCAGGCAACATGTCCAATAACATCTTTTTTCCTCAAAAAAAAAAAAAAAACATCTTTTGACAATATGATGCCACGTGTACACGAGCTAATTAAAGAATGCAATTTATGCACGATATTTCCATTCCAAGTTTAGCCGCATTCAACTTATTAATTAATGATATTTTCAAATAAAATAATAAAATCACCTTTAAAATAAGTACGGTCGCATTTAATTTGTTACGTGATCCATGAACGTAAGTTTAGAGCGCAATGCAGATAAAATGCGTGCAAAAAATTAAATATAGGGATAATTACAACAACCCCCTGAGTTTTGGACTAATTACAAAATACCTACGGATCTTTGAAAATTGCAAAAGATCCTTAAGGTTTGATTACGTTTTACATTTTTCCATTAATAAGGGAAGATATTTCAAAAATCCCTGACATTTATAAAAATATTACAGTTATAACCCTCTTAAATTTAAAACAAAATCAACTCTGAGGTTTTTTTCCCCAGAATTTTGAAGCTATCTCTGGATTTCTTCTAATTAGCCCAAACTTCAGGGTTGTATTTATAATTATCCACTAAATATAACACTCCCTTATATTCAAAATAGTGACATTTTAGGAGGAAAAAAAACATATTAAGGATTAATTGTGTTAAAATACCCAATGCACCTTAATTCAATCACAAATGTTGTTTCGAACAAAATAAATTTAGACAAAAGTGTTTGTTGAAAAAAGATATATAAAGGTTAATTTGGGAAAAAATTCACATCAGCCTTTGTCATTCTTTTTTAAGAATTTTTTATGTGCCAAAACGTGCAGAAACTTAAAAAGAGTACCAAAAGTGGGTGGATAATGGGAGCGGGGGCAGCGAAAACGGGCTCGTTGCGGATGAGACTGGGCGGAGTAGCGGCAGAGGAGTTGAGCCTGGCGGCGGCGACAGGGCGGAGAGCAACTCTAGTTGGGGTGAAGAGTTGAGAGGCGAATAAGGAGCCGTTAATGGTCGACATTGTGCAATGGGCCATCTATTTCACTCCCTTTATATTGGCAAAATTTTATTGTCAATGTGAATATAAATATATAATAATATAATAATATTATAATCAACCTTATAATTTATTTCAACTTGCATGCATGTAAATATAGTGGATAATAATGCCTTTCAAAAAAAAAAAATAGTGGATAATGAAAGCGAAAGCTGGGTAAACCACAGCTTCTCTATGCTTTACAGATCAGGTTTGGATTTTGGACTTCAATTTTCGACCTCAAATTTTTTTTTTTTTTTTTTTTTTTTTTTTTTTTATTGAAGTGAAAAATAGAAAATGAAATTTCAAAGGAATGCATTGATTATGTACTTCAATATTCTGCTACTAATTAGTAATTACGTTCATAGTCACGCTCTTGGCATGGAATGTTGTATTGCATGGAAGTTATAATTGATGGCCATTTTGCATGTCCTCTCTTGACAATATAATTATTTTATTTTAAATTTTCTATTTTTCTTGCAATGTTAATTTTTATTAACACCCAATTCAATCAAATTTTGATTTTATGATCATCAGTATTCATTCAAGTAATTACTAGCTAGTTACAAGTGTAATTTTTATTTTATACAAGATATAAATTGGTCGAGCATTTGTAACACAGGCTATATAAACCAGAAATCAAATCTCACTAGTCCCACCTCTCCCAGACCTTGTACTAAAAAACTATTATAGAAATTAAATGCTTTTGATTTAGTTCAAAAATATTGATGACATATTATAGACATAAAATCAACAAATAAATGTTTCTCAAAGGAATTAAAAATATGAGCAAGTCTCTTGTGAGACGGTCTCGCGGATCTAAATCCGTGGAGACGGACCTCCTAAGAACACGCTCCGTCTTCGAGAACATAAATCATGAAAATAAATTTAAAAATAATAATGAACCATGAAGAGACAAAAATAAACCCTAAAAACATGAACCACGAATGAAGAATAAACCCGAAAAACAAAAATAAACCCAAAAATAAAAATAAACCCTAAAAAAACTAAAAATCCTAAAAACCCAAATCAATTAAAAATAAACCCAAGAAACAAAATAAACCCTAAAAAAATAAATATAAACCCTAAGAACAATAAAATCTGAAAAAATTTTTAAAATTTGTTCAAAAAATCTACAGGATCTCACTTGATCTAAAGAGATTCTCACGCAAATTTTTGTCTAAAAAATAATAAAATATCAAGGGCCAAGAACCTTTATTCTCCACACAACGGTTCGAGCTAAGGTAACAAGGGAGTGACACGTATATTTTAAGAGATATTACTTTGTGAGGCAGAAAGAATTTACAGTATGTTGATGTGTAGAAATTATTTTTGGATATGAAGTTGAGGAAAATATGCGGTGCACCGGCGCCTGACAGACTTAATGGGGCTGAAGGATAATAAAAAGATAAGGCCCTATCTCTAAAGGCTAAAACTTGGTTCCAATTTTGCTTCATATCTCCACTTTATCTTTATTATCTTTCTACTCTAGTGATCTTGAATGTGCATTCATTTTCTTTTATCTTACTTTTTTTTTAAAAAATTTTTTGATTCTAAAAAAGAAAATTCTTAATTTTCTTGATTTCTATGAAACTATGGACTGCATTTAATTTCGCAATGAGTATAATTGGACATATATTCACGTAAATCCCATTCTTAATATGGAGGGTCGTTAAAAAAATTGAAAATTATTGTTTAGTGCATTTGGAAGCAATTTAGTGATTTAGAAAATGAAAAAATAAAATCGTACCAACAAGAGAATATATGTGATGTATGAACCAATCACATTTAAAAGACTTTTTATTTTTGTGATTGAAATATAATTATCCAAGTAAAAGTAAGCGTTGCATATAATTCCTTGAATTGGATAAAACTAGTCTCTTTAGAGAGTTCTTAAATCCCAAAATCCAGTAGCCAATACAAATAAAATAAAAAAATATAAATTCATAAATAGAAGAGAATAATCATACTTACCCTTGATTCAAATGGACCTTATTTGCTAATAATGTGCAGTAGAAAATATGAAATCCATGCACTAAGTTTGCCACACATATTTTTTCTTCAGCATAAAGAGGATTTTTATCAACAAATTCTTCTTCAAAATACTGAAGCTTCATCTTGTAGAACATCAAGGCTCAAATGAGAAATTGGACAGTACTGGGAAAAATATATAAGTTGCTGTGGTGGTGAAGTAGTGAAATACTAGATTTAATTTGTATTTTAAGGTCTCAAGTAGTTCAAATTATGTGAACATAGTTATGACATTCTTTCGACATTCTTGTGCATGACACAAGTTGATGACACCCATAGTTACCAATCTGTCCCCAGTTAAGGCTGTCTTTATCAACTAAAAAAACATATTTTTAGAAATAATATATATGTTACCTTCAAATTTTTGTTTAACTTATTTTAAATAATCTTTTCGGCTAACTGATATTCTAGAACAAAATACATTAATGGAATAGAACAACTCACGGAAAATCATAAATCCTCAGAGCTGGTTTCAAAAAGAACAAAAATGAAGATCATTATATTGGAAAAAGAAAATAGATTAACTCATTTGAAAATCGAATTTCTTGGTTGGGTTCATTTTATTGGGTCCAGTACGGCTCCCCCGGTTCGGTTTTGGTTCAAGTGTTAAAACAAATATTGGTCGACATACAATGTCGACATGTTATCACCACACTTGCCTGGAAAATAGGTGCAGACCATCTCCCATTAGTATAGGATTGACATACGACAAATGAAGATGATAGTTATAGTTATAACATTACATTTCTTCCTGAAACAGATCATTATCATCTAATAAACCACATTTTAGGATATACACTACGACAAATGACATGATCTTGTACACGAGTACACGACTACACGTGACATTCATCCGATGTAATGAAACAGGAGTGGAACAGGGAAAATGAAATAGGAAATCTCAATCCATACACTATGAGGAAATATAGCTTGCAACGATTGGAGAGCAGAGAGATAAAGAGAGCGTCGCATCGCGTGAATTATACAGAAATGAGTACAATGACAGCATTTTTAAGAAGTACCATTTCTATTTCAGAGAAACCTAAATAGATCATTAGAATCTGGTGTACCACCTACAGCTCGAACTCGCCAACTAAATGAAAAGAGAAAAAAAAAGAGCAAAAGTTTCGATAGATTACATTTTCCTTATCGCGATACACGACAGTGATTTGCAACCGCGAGTTCTTCGTACAACATAACTTAATATTTCAATACATTAAAACAGGACTAGGCTCTATATAAACTTTCAGCTTTAATACATCAAATAGGACAGTCTCTTTTGCTTTTGAAGTTGATAAACTTCATGGAATTATAAGAATACAATGCCTTGATACAATTGTGCAGCAAAACAATCTTACTGGCATAAAACAAGTATGAACAACAGAACAGGTCAGTTGATTCAAGCTACATTTTCAAATGTACAGCATATGTGCTATAATTTTTATTCTTGCGTAAAAGAATGTTTTGATAAATACAAACTGGAAAATAATGAGTGTGTTGATGATAAACCTCCAGATGTATCATTTTGGGGCCAGCCTTATTGGGCAGACAGCAAAAGCAACACATCGAGCTGCTTTTGCCAACATAAAGCGCTCATTTTCGGTCAATGGCCTCTCGATGACCTTTACAATGTTGGCATCCTAATATGTAGAAAAGTTTTAGTACCATCACCATTGATGACAAATAAATGAAACAACAATTTTAATTCGTTATTTCTATATTGGTATCAATTTGGACTATATATATCAATTTGGACTACATTTACATTCTTCAATCATGGCTTTAAATTTATCATACCTTCTTTTGTTGTTGAACGGAAGGTTTCACGCTGGCAGTGTCGCCAACAGCAATCACATTGTTAATATTCCCACTGTCATCCCTTTCAGTCGGTGAAGCTGTTGAATGCCTCCAGTCCCCATTAGTTATGTATTTGTAGTAGTATCTGCCACAAATAAAACTTTTGGATTACAAATAAATATTGTAGAGTTCATCCAGCCATGCTAATTCTAACAGGCATTTTTGACACAGTATTAGTACAAGATGATAGCATCCACAGATAGAAAATACAATTAAAATTTACAAAACAGAGGTTCTAAAGTTATGTATTGTTCCCAATTTAATTTTTACAGTTCCATTTTTGGAAGAATTATCAATTTATATGTGCCACTTATTAAAGCGTTGGAGCTGGAAATGTACAGATCAATTCTTGTTATGTCAAGGACAAAAGAAATTTACTGATGCACTGGCGGTAAGATATATTTTTTCCTATTTTAGAGTTCAACAAAGGGGAAATACAAGTCTTTAACAAAAATTGGGCAAGCAAACAGCAATTTTTTCAACTAACAATGATCCTCGTATTCGGATTCTAAATAACAGAATATGGTATACTTACTTCCCCTGTGGAAGTCTAACTTCAACTTCATATCTTGGGCCACCCTTATGGACTGCCTTGATTGGCTCTTTCCAGTTCCCAGTAAAATCTCCGACCAGATATACATCTTCTCCCTGGAATCAGAAGTCAATTCTAAGATAAGAAGAATAAGAATTATATTGACTTATACCTCAATCATAAAGATGATTTATAAGCGTGTGGCTGCATAGTCACTTCATGGATTTTAGCAATAATCCTCTCACCTCATGTCCATTCCACACAAAGGTCACAGCGTGGGTCGAAGGTCCATCATGTCTGCCTCTTTCAACCATGGCTATGAGATCCCATGTTGCCCAGGCAATTGCTGGTCTGCATTTAACATTTTTATTTAATGCATTTACAGAGTCAGAAGTACCTAATGTAGGTTCATTGAGATTCTCCATTTATTTTGTTTAACATCCTTACTAGTAGAGCACCCACATATACAGAACACACACACGCACACACACTCACACACACTTGGCTTGAAGACCATTAGGCCAAAGCGTTCGTAACAAATTTGATTATCGGAAATAGAATACCTATCCGGCTTGCATGTATGCAACCCAGTAACAAAATTGTAAGCTGCATGAAGGGAAGTATCTGTCATCCAATGGAGGTATGCAATCACACAAGCAGGCGATCGATCAAACCCAGTTGTGCAAGTCACATAAACACGATGGTTCTTCTTAAGTAAACGTAGCAGAAGACCAACACAGAACGGCAGTTTTTTTCTCAAGTCAAAAGAATCTGCATCCCTGAAATTGGAAAAAGATAAACAAAATATCATAGACAATCAGAGCAGGCACAGGAAATTATTCCAGTAACTAACCATACCTCCTAAAAATTAAGAAAACAGAGTAACTATGCCCATTAATTATTTATGGAGTTTCTTATTGGAAACATTGAATAAGATGAGTTTTGGAAGTTGATAAAAGGCAGCACTGCTTTATATGGATTAAATTGATAAAAGGCAGCACTGATTTATATGGATTTTCCTCAGACAGAAAAACTGACATTACCTTATTGGATAGTTAATCATTAGAATATCAAACTTTTGGCATGACTCATTGATTGAATTTGAATCAATTCCCCAGTTCGCAGCTTCAACCGCACTCTGGAAATTCAGGACAGCGGTAACTCCCTGATGCAGGTTGTAGACAGTTTAGGGGAGCAACTGAAGAAGGATGGATCAAATATAAAAGAATTCTTTAAGGGATAATGCCCCAGAAGAAATAACTCCGTAGTACTTCACCATGTTCTTAATACAATAGAGATAATTTTCTGTTGAAAGAACCTTCAAGTTAAAATATTCTGATGACACTTTTGACAATGAAAGTAGCAAACCTGAAGACTGAAGTAGTATATGCAGCAATGTACTTAAACAATTGGACAAAATCATATACTATTCTTAAATATTAGGCTGATGATGGTTGTGGAGAATTTATGCCAGAAATCTGAAGAAACTTCTTGGGTTGGAGCCTTATCATATAAGTGCTATCTGAATCAAAGATTAAAAAGCCGCAAAGTAGTAGTAAATTAGATAAAGCCACCACTATCTCACCGCAGTGGTAGACAAAGTCTCTACATCTTCTTCTGTTTGAATACATGACCCAACATAAATTTGCTCCGTGATCTGTCAGAATAAAGTAAAAGCATCAGTAGGATGAGGTTGATTATTTCTCAAATCCATGCAGAACCACTGATTTATGAAAAGATATTATCATTGCACACAAGGATGCAGAGGTTGAAAACAAAAGCTTATGGATGTGAATTCAATATAAGCATCAGGATGTTTAAGTTCAAAAGAACCCAGAACTAATAAAATGTATGTACTGCTTATTGATATTATGCAACGTTGTCAAACTGATAAGGAGGCTATGTCTGATTCAGAGCATGTCAAAAAATAGTTTCAAGTTGTTAAAAACTGCATCAGAACACCTAAATAAGGACAGTAGAAATTACTTAATTCTAGGACACTAAATAATGCCAATCCAAGCATGATATGAAATTAGCTTAAAAGCACACCTTACTATAGCGCATACCAAGAGAATGATTATAATAGAGATCCCCTTCAGCACGATCCAATGCCTTCACATACTCTTCCAATGGGAAGCTCCCATGAGCCCATTCAGCATCTTCAGACCCTTCCTCCGTGAAGATGGCTACTAGAGGACTAAATGGTAGAGCAGGGGTGTTCTTAACCAATTTTGGTTGACCATTCTTGTTCTGACCACTTAAATACTTCCAGCCTCGGGAAGTTAAAAATTTTGGGGAAAATACCACAAATCCAGAGTTTCCACTGCTCTCACTGGATGCCCGCAGATTTGATGCCTGTATACTTTGGTTCCAAGTAGCTACCGGAACACGACCTCGATTAAATAAAATATCAAGATCATTAATACGAAAGAGTTTGTGTATGGGAAAAGGGGAGAATGGTCTCTCAAGAACAAGGCTACAAGAACTTGATTTCTCCTTTGTAAGACTCCTGCATATAATTGTAACAAATAAAATAAATAGATATCTACGATAAATTAATATCAGAACACCAAATATTTCCACAGCAGCAAACATTGCTACATATAGTAAAAGAGTGGTATTCACATGTGAAACTTCATCTTTATAATTTCTTTTAGCTGAAAATGTGCAATCATACTCTGTATCTCCGAAGTCCCTGATCTCAATAAGCCTCTCACCAGATGATTCACTTGCTTTCTTCAAAGTATCGCCCACCATAATTATTCTCGATTTCTCAGCATTACCCTACATCATCACTTGTTCAAACTAATTAAATGATACACGGACACCACCACAATTTGCACCGTAAAACATTCATCCAAATTAATTAAATGATATAACCACCAACTTAACAACATCACAGTCCCTTAAACGACAATGTAATACTCCATTGATCCGCCTATGAAAGTAGAAAATCAAACTGTTTAAATTTTTACTTCCTTACTACCTCATGTAAGAATTACATTAAGTAGTTCATTATCATGCCCTGAAAATTAGTCAAGCTCACACAGCATCGAGACATCATTATGCACTATCAATTATAAAAAAATATTTCAAACTATTTCAAAGCGAGAAACTTACCCCTTTCTGAAGCGCATGCACGAAAACTTTCCCGTCAAGCGAGAGAGCGAAACGGATGCCGAGTGGTTTATCCAGCGTCACCATATACTCATTCAAATTCATCTTGAATTCGGTGGAGGACATCGCCAAAACCCTAGAAATCCCCCCGTTCAACAGTCGCCTTTTCTCTCTCGCTTCCCCATCGTACAAACCCAAACCTCTGCCCCAAAACGAGGAACTGTACACGACACTGCTCTTCTGCACCTTCTTCTCAACCGAACAGAAACCAACGGCGATTGTCGACTGGTCCAAGCCTCTGCAATTCGACAACCGCAGAGAACACATTTGGCTCGAATTCTGATCCAGAAAATGGAGTTATTCAGACGAATCAATCGAGCTACAGAAGATTCTTCACGAGTAAATGCATATAGACGAAGTGTATGTATATATTCATAGAATTATGCAGTGGGATTTGAGCTTTTTTTTCTTGGGAAAAATGAAGGAAGAAATGGGGGAGTTGAGTGGTGAGTGATGGGATAAATGAGGAAGAGGCGCCACAGAGCGGGGAAAGTCCACGTGACAAACCCAACTGATTTTGGTTTAGTTTGTTTGGATTTATTGCCACGTCACTACCTAAAAGATCTTTTCATACAAAAAGTTCTTTTACTTTTCAATGAAAAACGAAAGCAGCTATATAATCCCGAACGATGGTTCACTAATTGGGCCGAAAGCCCAACATATTTTGTTATTGCAAACAATACATTATGTGTAACTGTACTGGGCTATAGCCCATAATGATTGGGCAAGTGATAATATGACTAAATTTGATCCATGTACAGGTCCCTCGATTCAGAAATTTTAGAGGGGCTTTTAGCATCATTTTATGCTTAGATAGTTATTGATATATGTTCCCCCCCCAAAAAAAAAAACATAGCAATGTATTTACTTTATTTGAAAGGTAAAATAAATCAATTCGAATCATTTTTCATTTTTTGTCAGGAAAAAAAACACAACTTTGAACTGGGCCTTTCTAATTGAAATTGCTGCAAAATATATTTACTTTTATAACATAATAATTTAGAACTGACCACTTGTAGATAGAACTGTCAAAATGAGACCGGCCCGATGGGTAGGTCCAACCGGACGGGGCTTTATTTTTAGAGGTGTGAAACGAACACACGTTGTCAGCTCGGTCGACCCGATATTTTACATGTATTTTCATAAGTTGAGCTTGACTAAGCTCCAAAACTAGCTGTCCGACCCGACTTGTTTGACAATTCTACTTATAAGTTGTAGATGTGTTATAAATTTGAGTTTTGTTAAATTTAAACCTTCACAATAGCTTCTAATTGCAAATTCAGAAGTACGTGTAATAATTTATCTTAGGGAAAAATGAATTAGTTCTTTATTTATTTGTGTTTTTTTTTCTTTCTTTTTATTATTTTTTAGGGAGATGGAGGTTCTCATTATGGGGTTCCCCAATTGGGAGCATGTATTGTAAAATAATCAGGGTAATTTCCATTTATGCCGACCATTGAAGTAAAATATAGTAATTACTAGACAAGAAAATACAAAGCAACTTCCTTAAAATCTTGAGGTGATCATAAAAGAGCAAGCACTAATTTTGTTTATAATGTCAATAGTGAAACCACTTAAGACTAAAGTTACAAATCCACGTTTCTTGCCTTGTACACTTCAGAAAAATGACTCCATCTGTTCACCCATTAGAATTAATCCAAATCTATACTCCAATTTACCATATTTGAAGGCACACATAATCAATTGTTAAGCATGATTCTTGCCTTTTTGGAAACTTCATATCATAGGGATGGGATCTCCTATTCCACTTTTCTTATTCCACTCTTATTCCATTGCATTGGATGAAATACACGTGTCCAAGATGATATCATGTGATGTGACAACTGTACACGTGTCTTTCATCTAACATATGGAATAGAGAGTGGAATAGGGAAAGTGGAATATGAGATCTCAACCCCATATCATATAAGATGAATGCCAAAATTACGTTGGTATATGCTATGCCTAGAATATATATATATATATATATATATATATATATATATCTATACTATAATCTAACTTTCATTGGCAGTGACGGAGCGAGCCCTCAACTTTATAAATTTCACAAAATATATATAATTTTTATATGTAATTATCAAATTTATAAAAAAATTATGTATAATTAATAAAATTTGAAATCTGGCCTACTTAAACAATTTAAAAAGACCTATGTATCCTCTTTCAAGAAAGAAAAAACACACCTATTTATCCACTATTTTTATTAAAAAAATCTCGGCCTGCTAATGTTCATTTTCTTGACTCCTTCCCTCAATCTATCAATAGGCAAGGAATGCATAATGCACCACATAATTCATATGAGAAGTAAAGCTGTTTTTTTTCTTTTTTTCTTTTTTTGCCTCTTGGGGCACATGCGAGTTGACAAGTGGCAAGGTGACAAGAGTGTGGTGCTCTAACGTTGCGGGTTCGAATATGTGTAGTCACAGTTCTTTGCTGAAATATGGTAAGAGTTGTTTCTGGGTTCGTATCTCGTTGGTTCTCTCTGGGCTGCTTATTTATTCAAGATATTCCCGATTTACATCTTTGTTTGGTAGGAATCTCTGGTTCAGGTGGGGGGTTTCGCCTTCGGGAAACCCTTTTAAAAAAAAAATAAAGCTGTTTTTTCTGCCCTTCTCTTATCTCCATTCTACCACAAGATGCCAAGGGATCCTATTATATAAAAAAGAAATCCTACTTGTTCAAAAGGGACCTCCACCATCATGTTTTCAGGTAGTTAGCATATCTTTTTTTCTAATTCAAACCATCAATAGATCAACGATCCTCTCAAACATCAATAATGGTGCCTTGCAATAACTAAACACTTGATTTGTATATTATACATTTTATATTTCATATGATATGTACATGACAATATAATGACATATATATGAAAATAATTTCAATAACTATCTTATATATAACATAACATATTACGTAGAATACAAAAATAAAATTTGTAACAGAGTATTAAATTGCATCAAACTGAATGCACGCCTCGGGCAATATTCCATAAAAGGTGAAACATCAGTATCAATCACTTTAAATAAATTTCCCAATGAAGTTAGTTCATCAAAACAATGTTTGATGGTCCCATCTTCTTACATCGAGAGAGTACAAGTGTACAACCTTGGTCACAGACTTGTTACCAAGTTTTTGGTCTGCTGTTTGAATTTTAATGTCATGGCATAGCGTTGCATAAGCTGTGCTCTCATCATCTCACCAATTCTCACACCAATATTAATGGATTGGTCCCATATAATTGTTGTAAGTTGCTTTAAAAGCTTGATTTTACTACTAATTTTTTTTGAGTAGAACGAAAGATAGTAGAGAAGGGATCACACGCACTCTATGGAATTGAACCAGAGTCAATCATTTTTACAATGCAAGACTCAATCACTTAGTGTAGATTGATTCGCTCAACATTCATAAATTTGATGGAGAGCAAATATGTTACCTCTTAATTACTACTCCATCCGTCCCACTAAGATATGTCATTTTTTTTTTCTCCGTCCTAAATTATAGGTTTGTTTTCTCATTGAGAGTATTAATTACACGACAATAGACTAAACTATCCCTATTTAATTCATTTTGTTTGAAACCAACAATGGTATACACTCATTTAATGATGGCAAAGTAGGAAGAATATGAAAAAAAATTATGATCTCAATTGTATTTATTATGTTCTTAATCTGTGTGAAATACTCTACTTGTCTATCTTTAATGGACGGGGAGAGTATTAATTGTTCCCTTTAGCCTACATCATGTCACACGATTATTCCCTTTTTATGTATTTTTTTTTCACTATTGGGAAAGAAAAAGATATTGTTATTATTATTGAATTTTGAAGAAGAACTTGAATATTATTGGTCTTAGTACGTGTCTCTTACAAGTTACAATGCATAATGAATGATAAAAATAACACTAATTAAAACTTGCTCAGCTCGCCTAAGTCCTAATTTACCATTTGTTAGCGTTTTTTCTCGTTTTTTAGGATACTGATTAAAACTCGCCAGATTAAAAACCAGTGGATGGATTTTTTTAGTTTTCAAATATAAAAATTCAAACCCTTTAATAAGAAAACATAAAACATAAGCTTGGTAACGTTTTTGCAAATATTAGCAGTAAAATATATGCATATACTATATACAATTGACATTACAAAGAAAAAACCACATAAAGAAAATAAAAAACCAATACAACCATCCAGATTTCTAGAAGTGCGAGAAACTTTTACTCAATCCATTGACATTAACGAAAAACCCCACAAGGTCTCTCCTGTAAGGTAAATACGATTTCTTCTTATCCCCTTCCTTAATCGCTCTGTTCCGTACATACAGCGCCTCGTGCGCCGATGGCGCTCCGGCGGCGGCGCCGCCGCCGACTCCCTTTCCCTTTGCTTTTCTCGGTACTACGGCAGATAATTTTTCTACAGGCCGGTTTTTGGGGGTCAAAAAGACGAAACTGTCCTTCCCCTCACTATTGCTCCGCAGCAAATCGCGAAACTTCCACCGCTTCGACGCAGATCCGGTCGATTTGCTCTTCTTACACCGGCTCGACGACGGCTGATCGGCTCCTCCTTTCGGCCGCCAAACGCAGTACGTGCCAGCTGGAATATTCTCCAATTCGTCGGCCTCCGACGACGAACACGACGTCGGATCGTCACCCTCGCGATCCTCGATGAAAAGCTTACTCAACGGAACCGCAACGCTCGATTCCAATCGCTCGTTTTCGCCTCTCGCGCCTAATTTTTCGCCATTTAGCAGAAGATCGCGGTTGAATACGGGGAAAATCGGCCCAATTTGGGCGTCGTAGACGAATTCCTCGGCGAAAACCTCCTTATCGACCTCGCGCACCAAAGCGAACTCAAAATCTCCGTCGTCTTCGTTCCATACGGCGTCGTTTGAGCTCTCCGCGGCCACTCGTACGGCGATTTCCGCTAATCGATCGGATGAATAGCTGCTAAAGCTAGGGCACGTATATACATCTTCTATGCTATTTTGAGTATTTTCCATTGTGCAGATCTCAATCAATAATGCGTTTATATATGAGCTTGTATGTATATGCTGAGAAATGAAAACAGGGGAATTTGGAAAGATGTGAAAATGGAGATGAGGGGTTTCAGTTTTCACGAGTGGTATCTTATATACGCGGGCTTTGGACTTTCCGGGAGAAATTGACTGGAATCCGAAAAATATTAAAATAAATAATAAAGTAATTAATGGAAAGTTCCTTTTGTAAAGTTCCTCAAATTAATAAAATAATTAATGGAGTATTTCTTACATCAGTTACATGTAATAAGTACTTGAAAGAAAAATCAACAATAGCACTAGATTCACAATATTTATATTCGATATATATTGAAATTAAATTACCTTTTAACCATTAATTGATTAAAGTGCATTTAATTATAAACATTTATTTCTAAATTAAAAACAACGAGTATTTAAGTGATATATGTCACTCCATTAAATACTAAGTACATGTTTGGAAACACGTATATACATATAAATATATTTTTTAATAAGTGAGCTTTTAGAAATCTTCCAGTTTTAACTTCACTAAAATAAACTTTTTGGAGGGATGGCTATCCAAAAACTCATTTTAAAGTAACCACCAAATATCTATTATTATGAAATTAATAGACTTTTAGATCAAAAAGTTTATTTGGAAAGTGTTTCTAAACAAGCACGAGCCAAGGCCACAAATTGCATCCTTCAACTACACGACATGAACGTACTATTATAAAGGGAATCATTTGATAGTCTAGTAGTAAGGCGTTTGTAAAACTTAAACATGTGTTTGGATTCGATTATCACTTAGTTCTCCTCCTCTACTAAGATTTGTACTAAAAAAATGAACTAGTATACATGCATACATATATATACGACCATACTTATCTATCTTATCAAATAAAATAAATAAATATCTATGAAATTTTCGTAAAAAATTATATTCTTAACCAGAGAAATTATAATTATATGACACAAGTTTTACAATAGAATATTTGAGTAGCTAAAAAATACAACCAGATATATATAGCTTACAAAGTCACCCATTAAAAACAAATATTCTGTAAAAAAACTAAAACTAAGATCGAATTTAATTGAAGTAAGCATTTGTTCATTAAGTTTCATTCTTATTCAAATATAACTAAACGTTTTCATATAACTCAATATTGACTTTACATACATTACACGATATAATTAATATTGTTATTCAGATATTTTCACAAACAAAAATAACATTATCTTCTGAAATTTGATCTAATAAAGAAATTTAAGAGACCTAACAACTTGATGTTGTCAATTTTTTTAATTTCATATTGAATCTATTTGAACTATTGAGAATTGACTTTTTACAAATTCTATTTGTCAAGAAGTAAAAGATGATTGGAGTCAAGTCTTCTACACATACAATAGTAAGAGGTCTTAAATTAACCCGAAGAACCCTTATAACGTTGAATTCAACATCGAGCTTCTGGAAGTAATTTCTTTTTTCATGACAGTATACTTTGAAATGGTGAAAATTATAAATATTTATATTAGAGGGTCGAAGATTGTCACATAGTCGAGTATATATATAGATAGAGTCGTATTTCAGCGGTTGAAGTTTGTGATTTCAAGACAACTGGCCCGATTCAATCTCATATGAGTGTATCGTACGTGTGTCTCTCCTCTACTGTATCCTCCTAAAAAATACAAAGTTCTTTTTTAAAATAATATTTAAAGTTGTTTTTTTTAGGAAAAAATAATATTGGTAATATCTTTAAGGGATAATTACAAAAACCCCTGAGGTTTGGCTTAATTACAAAAAACCTGGACATGTTTCAAAATTACAAAAACCTTCGTGTTTTTTTTGTCTTAAATTTAAGGGGGTAATCGTAATATTTTTTGTGAATGTCGGGTTTTTTTGAAATATTTTTGAAAATTACCAGGAAAAATGTAAGACGGAATCAAACATCAAGGATTTTTTTGTAATTTTCAAAGAACTCTGGGTTTTTCTGTAATTAGCCCTAACCTTAAGGGTGTTTTTGTAATTATCCATATCTTTAATGCTAACTAAAAATTGACATGAGTTTAAATTTTCATATGGGAAAATTGCAAAAATGGTAATGTATGTTTTGGGTAATTGCAAAATTGGTCCTCTTCGATTAACTTTTTTGCAAAATTGGTCCGTCAATTTAAGGACAATTCACACCCAAATTTGAATTCTCCGGCAAATTAAATCTTAATTAAGCTTAATTGGCAAGATTATTCACCTCTTTGCCAGTACGGTTCGAAAAAATTGCAAAATTGGTCTCGTATGTTTGGGGGTGTTGCAGCAAAGGCCTTTTCCATATTGATTTTTGCAAAATTGGTCCTATATGTATTAAAGTGTCCTTAAATTGAGAACATTTTTATCAAAAGTATGCGGAAATAATTGTTTTAACAAAATAAAGAGGTGATTAGTCAAAACATTTTAATAAAAGACCAATTTTGCAACTACCCAAAATATAGTGGACCATTTTGCAATTTCTCTCTTTTCATATTTCTGTCACTGCGATTGAGCAATCAGTTTGCACGTGGACTTCTAGAAGTATTATTTAAATGTTAGGCCTCGAATCTACACCACTTGGACAATCCTTATCAAAGTAGCTTAACACGTTTTAAAGTGAAAGCCACCAACTAACTACAGTTTACTCGTTTTATTTAGTTTTTAGCACATAAGATAATATTTTCTGTCAATGTCGATATTACAGTTCAACTGAAAAATCTCCAATTGGAGATTATTCATTATTTTAAATAGTATTTAAAAACTAGTGAAAATCTTCAATTGGAGATTTTCCATGATTTTAAATTAGTACTAGAAAATTAGCATACACACCGTGCTACTCACGAAATTAAATCATAAAGACCAGTATTATTTTTTATTAATAAAAAAATGTAAAAAAGATGCATAAATCTTTTGATTTCTTTTTTTATTTTGATGAAATGTTTTTTTGCAAAAAAATATGTGCACTGAAAAACATCTTGATTAAGGTATGTTAGGAAGTAAACATGGTGTACGTTACTTATGGTTGCGATGAAGCAATTAGGTAAGGTACTTTGTTCGAATTAAACTTGAAACAGAACACACTTTAGGCTAGTTGAGGTAGGGTCCGACTAAGACCGTACATCGATTAAGTCAGATCAAGAACGAGGTACTTAGATCATTAGAAAGAGCGATGTGATTTATGAATAATGACAAGATGATGTACTTTACACTGGTTTCGTGTCGTATTTATAATATATTCATCGAGAAACGCGGATCTCCATGATCTGGTCGATCGACTCACTTCATTGACGGTGGAGAGCTCACAAGAGACCCGGTCCGGCATTCGGTCAGATCGGGACCCATATGAAAAGACCACGGATCCTGAGGGCATTCTGGTAATTTTATGCTAGATGAGGTCAAGGTGAGGTCAATATAGTAATTTACCTATAGTAACCTATTGGTTTTAATTTGAGAAATTAACTTAAAAGTGAAAAAAGGATTTAGAAAGCCGCCTCTCATTAAAAAGTTGGGCAAATTGAGTTAATTCCTCATAGTGTGAAACGGCGTAATCAAGTGATACAGAATTTAAGAGGTAGCGTTGTTTTGTTCTTGAACAAGGAAAAATTGTACATTTTCTAGAAGGGTTTGGCACTAAACCAAATATAGCAAAATGACGTTTACGAAGGAGACAACCTGCTTGAGAAGCAAAACATTTCTAGAACTTCTAGTCCTGCTTCCTTAAATTATATATAGGGAATTTACAAAAACACCCCTAAGGTTTGGGTTAATTACAAAAAAACCCAGAGTTGTTTGAAAATTACAAAAAAATCCATGAGGTTTGATTCCGCCTTACATTTTTTCCGCTGATTTTCGAAAATATTTCAAAAAAACCCTGACATTTACAAAAGTATTACAGTTACCTTCCTTAAATTTAAGACATGAAAACGAAACCTAAAGTGGTTTTTTTGTAATTTTAAAACATGTCTGGATTTTTTTGTAATTAAACCAAACCTCAGGGGTGTTCTTGTAACTATCCCTTATATATATATTCATGGGATTTTAATTTAAGCCAGATTGTCACACTACAAATATGAGCTTATATATTGCAAAATTAGTCATCATATTTGGATGTGTTTGGATGAATTGATAAATTCCTTGAAATATATTTAAAAATACTTAGGAGTTTTTAAGATTTTGTAAAGTATTTGGTAAAAAAATTGTGAGATAAACTTATAGATTCTATAAATAAGATGTTACAATTTTATATATCTTTTATTTACTTAAATACGCCACTATTAATTTCATTCGATTATATAATAATACTT